>JARHVA010000922.1:1852500-2107500 GCA_037957365.1 Torreya grandis | reverse complement strand
GTTTGGAAAAATTTAGAAAGAGGATAATACAATTTTCAGTAAAAAAGATTAATTTACTCATTAAACTAAGCTCATTATAAAAAACAAATAATTTGGTTATTGTAATTATGGAAAATGGAACATTTGATTTGTTAATTAGGTATTTAACCTAGAGACTCATGTCTGTCTTGTGCATGTATTTGATGAAATTTAGAAAGAGGAAAATTGACTTCTCAATATAAAATATTAATCTACTCACTGATATAAGATTATTATAAAAAACAAACATTTTTTTAGTTATAATTCCACAAAATTATGAGAAATAGTACATTTGAATATTTGATTAGGTATTTAAAGTGGAGACCCAAGTTACATGTATTTGGAGAAGTTTTACCCTTATCTCCATATATAATATAATATCAAAAACTTTGGAATGAAGAGAAAATGTCCCATAAACAATACAATGATATATTTTCTTGACAAAAATATCCTTTAATGAGAAAGACTTTCTTTTTCTTGTCTAAACATATTTTAGACTTAATTATTTTAATTAAATATTAATCTCCTGGGTCATCTAGAATTTTTTGATTTAATTAAATGTATATCATGCATAATCATAAAATTCACTAGACTTCCTCAATTTCATAGAATAAGTAGTCAAATTAACTCAATTTTTCATACCTTCATAAGTTTGATTATACCTCCATGTTTTATGGCACCACTATACCAAATCTAGGTTTCCAGAAGCACCTCCCTCGCTTTGCTCAAATACCCCCTTACTTATCCCATTGTGCTTGTGATAAATGTACCCATCATATGTCAAACCAATGTCTACAATGCCATCTTCATAAATCATTCCTTATATCCTCCAATCGCACACATGTAGTGTCTTTCTTTTCTCTTATTTTAATTTCAATCCTTAACCATGTCTCCTCATTCTCCTTTATTCAAACCCCAATCAAGACATTACTTTTCCTTATATTTAGAGTTTGAAAAGTTTTTATCTAAAATCCTTAAGGAATACAAGTCATGTTGCTTACATTTACATGAAAAATATCCCTACTCCAATGCCATGGGTGGGTGGAAATACCTAGATTGGGTTGTAGGAGCATGGTTTATGTTTAATTTCCTCTTTCTCAAAAATTTCTAGTTTAATATAACATATTTTGCAATTTTGGGGGTTCTTTTATCATGTTTCTTTCATTTTAAAGATATTTATTTATTATTTTCCCAGTTGTGTGGAGTCAATAGGTTTTATATTTCTTTGAGGAGTTATGTTCTTCAATTCAATTTTATTTTATTTACAAAATAAAATAATAAAATATGCATTCCAAATTATCATGCTATAGGTTTTGATGTATCAATATGAGAATTTTTATAATATTGAGTGTACACATATAAAATTACATGTTAATCTTTGTGCATTAAAAATATTTAGGTTAGATTGAGATAATTGATGACCATATGATGTGATGGATAAGTTAATAGTTTAGTTGTTTTAAATGGTTTGGTTGAATGGGTTGAATCAAGAGGATTGGAAGGGTTTGTTATTTTTAATGAGCTAACTACACATGGTTTTATTATTAAGTGGTAGAGAATGTTCGTATTTGTACCAAAACAACTCAACTATGTCAAAGTGCTCATTAAGGGTAACAAACTAAGGTGTAATGATGTCTCAAAAATATGTGGAACTCATGAGAACCATGCAACATAATTTGGTCTATATTAGGCTCTTTAAATGGGTTGAATTATGGTTGGATAATTATATGTATCTGATTTGCTCTATTGGGTTGTAATTTCTTAAATAACATCATCCATGAAGAAAATAAAATTTGATGAGGCCAGCCTCAAGGATGAAAGGAAAATTGATATTTGAAAGTTGCATGCTTAGCAGACTAAGTGATAGATTTGTCTTGATAGCTAAGTTTTAGTCAACCTAGTTTTCTCTTTGATATAATTTGAATGGATAATGGTAAGGTTGGGTAAGGGATTGGAGAGAAATAATTGTAGCCAAAGTCCATAGTTTATGTCACTTTCAATGTTGGGTGCTGGTACAGGAACTGGTACTCATGGAAATGTTCTTATTATGTATAGATGAGATTGTTCATGAAGCATCATTCAAGAGTGAGAGAACATTTGATTGATGTTTTAAAAAGTATTTTTTTCTTTGTTTTCTTTGTTTTTTGTGTGTATGGATGATTTGAGTTTTTAACAAAAAGTGTTTACTTAAAATTTAATTGTTTTACGGCTTGTTTGTGTTGAGCAAGGATTTGAAATGACAAAATAAATTATGTTATTTTTAAATTATTACTAAAATTAAAGAAAGTAAAGTTTCTTCTTTTTGTTATTTTATTGAATAATATGCATTCAATCGCTAATAATTATGAAATTAAAACTAAACTATAAAAGTTATGATTTTGGAAAATATACAAATTTAACTGTGCTTGAAAGAAATGAATGTTTGACATGAATATGATGAAATATGGGTGAATGCTTTAAATTTTGGATATGTAAATGAAAGTGAAGTCTAAAATTTAGATTTTGTGTGCATGCAATAGAATTACTGAATTCTAAAAGTCTAAATTTTGAGTGCAAGTTTCTAATCCTAAAATGTTGATTTAAGATGATCTTAACACTAACCTTAAATTTGAATTAAGGGGGTATATATAAATAAAATGGTACAAAAGTGATAATTAGATCTATAGCATACCAATTAGATGCTAAACTCATATATAAGTATACATTAAAATTATTATGTTGAGAATTCTAAATATGAAAGGTATAACTATGATAGAAATATAAATGACAAAAAAGTGATGTAATTATCTTATTTTGATGCTAATGTAGTTATGAATTTATAACAATTAAAAAAAATGCAGGAAGGAGATTCTAGAATTGTCATTAGATTATAGCTCTAACATTTTTAGTTGTCTAAAAAGTAACATTAGTTTGGGATGGTTAAATTGATGCTACTATTTAGTTTCAATACTACTATCTTGTACGAAAGACCTATTGGAACAATATGTGACAACCTAGATGATTTTGGATTTTGATTCTCCTTCATTCTAGTGCATTAATATCTAGGTCATGGACTGTCACTCCTTGTGAAATGATAAAACCTTAGTTCTCCATCTTCATAATAACAATGGAGAAAAATGGTTTAGTATAAATATGGTGTCATGCTAATTCTAAAGACCCCATTATCAGAGGGCACTACCTACATAGCCAATACTCCAGAAGAGGGCCTTAGACTCATGTAGTTATCTACTATGTGTTATCTTGTGTGTGAATCATATAATAAGTAAAAAGAAAGTAAAATAGTGACCTAGCTTGTAACTTGGAAAATTGGGCTCTTGGACTGCTCCTTTAGTACTTTAAACCTATAGATGTGTAGTCCCTATGACTTTTAAATGAATAATAGAGTTTGGTAAAATTGTAAAGTATATGAGATGAGCACATGTACGAAGTGTATGATTTTTTATTTTGTATAAATTTTGTATGTATTCGACCTTGTAAGCCTAATCAGGTATTAGAATAATGTGAAGAGTCTTTCTTTTTGTATCTCAAAAGGATAGAATGTGAAGAGATAATAGAATTATAAAATACTATAAATAGCACTTTGATCTAATAGAATTAAGTTCAAAGTATTGATAGAGATAATAGAATCATTATATTATGGTTTTCCTTATCTTATTTTATGTATGGTTTATATGCATTGAGTGTTATGTTTTACTTTAATTTATTATCTGATGTGAACTAGTTATGGTTCAACTTCTATTTATATCTGGTTTGTCTTGCTCTTCAGTCTATTTTTATACATTGTAGGTGGTTTATACTATTATCATCTCTTATGTTCCTATTAGTATTCTCCACTACACAAGTTATCCTTGCAATTAACATGTTCTAGTGTAATTCCAAGAACCTCTACTAATAATGGTGCAATGAGCATGGAACCTATTTGGATGAAATATACCGAGATGGTTGTTAGGGAATAGAGACATAGAAAGATGGCTAAATGAGAGAATATGGACTTTTGCAAAGAAAAAAACATGAAGAGTTAGTAAAACTATAAAGGAGATTATTTAAGAACACCTCCATTGAGAAATCTATGAAATTTTTCGATGCAAATTTGTTGGATTATTATCTATGTGACTAGATATATTAGAATAATATTGTTTTAGTCTTAGGAGAACATAATTTATATTTTGGACTGAAGACAAACTGGAGGATTGCGTAACCTAGATACCGATTGGTTCCAAGTAGTATATTACTAGACAAATACTATGATCAAATGACTATATCATAGTGTTTTTAGTATAAGGATACATAGTTTTTGAGACTACATAAGACCAATTTATCCAAGGAATCAAAGGGAAATTTTTACAGTGGCTACCTATACTGATCAAGATGTTGGTTGTGAAAAAATCCATGGTGCATACTCTATTGAACATGGAGTAGACTCTTCAAGAACCATAGGGTTACATGTAAGATAAAGTGGATAATAAAGCATTGAGTAAAAGGAATATGACCCTGATCCCATAAAATGGAAGGTGAAAAAAATTAGAGTGAGAAGAAAAATTCTAGGACTCGAAAGGGAACTATGATATCAAAGAAGGTAGAAAAATACAAATGGCCCCAAAGTAACTATGAGTAGGACTAGGATGAGAGAAGAAATTACTAGAGCTGAAGACATACAAGGAAAATATGCTTGAGAAGAGAGGTTGCTAAGAGAAGTGTGAAAACTTCTGAAAGAGAAGGGTATGCATAATATGAGGAAGGGCCTGATGAGAAAGAGGATGTTAGAAGTAGTGATGCTGAGGTAGATTAGTTAGGAAGTAGAGGTATATCATAGTTAAGGGAGGGGTTTTTAGCTACAACTAGGAAGGAAAGTTCTAGGAAAATGTTCTACATGAAGGTAGTAGTATTTTAGGTTCAAGTTTGAAACAAGAAGTTAGAAATAAACATCATTAATGTCAAGGGTACACATCCCCCAATCCCACTTTACTTATATAAGGTAGAAAAAATACAAAGCGATAAGTTGATTAAGGTTGGTTTGACTCCTTTAATAACAAGTTTTGAAGGATCAGTGTAGAAACTAAGCAATCATTATAAATAAATAAGTTACAAGAAGCAAGATATGTTTTTATTCCTTAAAAGAGTAGTGTGAGGTAGCCTATAGTCATAATAAACACTATGTAGTCACTTAACAATGTATCAATCAGTGTGCAGACACCACCAATCATAGTTGCTAGTATTCAAACATTTACAACAATAATTATTAGGCTACCAAGTATGGCATTTCATGCAAGTATGTTTTTACCTTTAATGCCATATGATGGATCTTCAGACCCTTAAAAATACTTGGTAACCTACAAAATAAAATGGGTTGTAAATGGGGTAACATCAGATGATGTGAAGAAATGTGAACTAATATGGTCTTTGGGAGGATGTGCTTTAGAGTTCATTTATGAAATAATTTTAAATGCCCTTGATTTCATAATCTATTATCTACTTACCTTTTTATAATGCTAAATAACTTGTACCCACTTCTCGATATATGCAAGTAGAATGGTCATAGTGTGACACTCTTCATTAGATTGAATATTGAAGTAATGAATTAAGCACCACTTTCCAATCTTGGACTACTTGTTCTAATCATTTGAAAATTATTTTCCATAGAAAGATCATAGTGTGACACTTTTCATTGGATTGAATATTGAATTTATGAATTAAGCACGACTTTCCAATCTTGGACAACTTGTTCTAATCATTTGAAAATTATTTTCCAATCTCTGGTATGATGACCCAGTCAATAGACATACTAATATAAGGCCTTCAATTTAATTATTTGGATCATAAAATGTATTCAAATGGACATCAATTAACTGGTTTCAGGAAATCACATAGCTTGGTGGTCCTCATGTTTAATACCCATTTTTGGTGATATGGTGCTTTTACTTATTTTCCTTTTTCTAATAGATTTTATTTTGTGAATTACATCATTTATAATAGGCCCATATTTTTTCATATTTTATGTTTCAAATTTTCATCCACATCATTTTGATCACTATGTCTTATATTTTATTCTACCACTCAAATCTCCACTTGTAGCTCCTAGCCTTGTTAAACCCAACAAAATACCACCATCAAGGTATTGGATGGAGTGATTAAGGATGAGGAGGGATGAGGAGGAATTGAGTATACATGATGAGGGAGTCAATAGGGATGATGAGGGATGGTGAAAGCAAATGAGGGAGTGATTAAGGAGGATAAGGGAGAGTTTGGGGGTGATGAGGGATGGTGAGGGTTAATGAGGGAGTGATTAAGGGTGATGAGGGATGAGGAAGGAGTGATTAGAGATGATGATGTATGATGAAGTAGTGATTAGGGATGATGAGGGATGATGAGGGAAAATTATAGAGTGATTATGGATGATGAGGGAGTGATTAGAGATGATTAGGGATAATGAGGATCAAAGAGGGAGTGATTAGAGATAATGAGGAATGATGAGAGAGTGATTAGGGGTGATGAGGCATGAGTAGGAAGTGATTAGGGATGAGGGAGGGATGATGAATAAGTGAAATTAACACAAAGTGGTTGTTTGATGTGTGTAAGTCACCAATGTGACCTATACTACCCTAATCACACCACTTTGCATTAATTTCAAAGTAAGTGGTTTTCAAACTTGATTTTTGACAAACCTAGAACTCTTAGAAATGTAAGGAATCAATCTAGAAAGCATATAAACCTAAAAAATTACTATATGCTAACAAAAATGGACATCAATCACAAAATTTATGCCCTAAAATCCCTAGGTTCAACACATAGACCTTGAAAATGCATAAGTATTGACCAAATAAAATTTTGAAAATCTATTTTCTACATCATAAGACATGCAGCTGTGAGACCAACTCTTTTAGATGTAGAGTGACACTAATTTCTTACATTTAGTAAAATAAATTTAAAGTATAAGGAAATAAATGTAATAATATGATAATGTGATCGTGTCATCTATTAACAAAGATTTGGAACATGTACATTTTCACATGATTTAATTAATGTGATCATGTTATGGAAAATGTCCATGAAATTCTCCCCCAACTCCATGCACTTACCCTTTTCCATTCTATAATTTCATGAGGATATAACAATCTTGATGGATCTTGATGCTCGAATTTTACCCTCTGTCACTCTAGATAATGAGCTAAAAAATCATCAATATCATACCTCAAACTGACCCAATGATATAATTACCTTAACTTGGCATGTATGTTCTTAACTCCATGGTGAACTTGTTAAGAAGTTCTATGAGACTCAGATAAAATTATTTCATGAAATCCACCTACTAAAGTTATAGAGATATGCCATTTATGGCACAAAAAATCTTCAGGATGAAGATAATAGCCTTAAAATTTACTCTTTAGATTCATACCAAAATATAAAAACCATCTTACATCTTTATAGAGGATGTCCTTAGGAAAGTACTTTAGAATTTGACTTCTCAATTCAATTCATAAACTCATTATTTCCAACTCATAGCATCTTCTACTCAAGGCATCAACAACTATGTTCTAGACTTTCCTTTGATATACAAATTCTCATAGTCAAATTCTCATAATAATTCCATCCAGTGCCTTTGTCGCACATTGAGGTTAGGCTAATAAAATATATGTTATAAAGTCAAATGATTTATTTTTAGTACAAAGTGATGACTAAGTAGTAAGTGCTGCCATCTTCAACAAGCATGAATAATTGATATAAATTCCATTTCATAATCCTTGAGTTTTTGAGATTCATATGCAATAACTCTACCTTCCTATATGAGTACAACTCCTAATCCTTCCTTTGATGCATCACTGCAAACAAAGAATTCTCCCATAGGATTAGTCACAACCAAAATCAATGCACTAGTGATTTACTCTTTTAGAAATTAAAAAGTTTCCTCACACTTTGATATCCAAAGAAACTTCTTCCCCTTTTTTTGAAGTGAAGTGATGGGATTCATGATGTAAGAGAAATTCTCAACAAAGTGTCTATAATATCCTATTAATCCCATGAAATTGTGAACTTTTATAACATTAGAAGATGTTGGCAATTCCATAATGGCAAAAATCTTGGTAGGATCTATAGATATTCCTTCTCTTGAAATGATATGCCCAATGTATTGCACCTCAGGCTACACAAAAACACACTTCTCAGGTTTCTAAATAATTGGTTTTCTCTTAAAACCTACTGGACCTACCTCAAATGGTCATCATGCTTCTCCTCATTCTGTGAATAGACCAAAATTTCATCAAGAAACACCAACACAAAAAGAACCAAAAAAGGGGAAACACTCCATTCATATGACTCATGAATAATGTTGGTGTAATCGTTAACCCAAATTGTACAACTGTAAATTCATAATTTCCATACCATATTTGAAACATAGTTTTATGAATATCAGGTTCTATGAAACACAATTGATGGTATCCAAATTTTAATTCAATCATGGGGAACACCTTGGCTCCCTATATTTGATCAAATAAGTCATCAATTCTAGGAAAGAGATAATGATTTTTAATCATTACCTTATTTAAGTGGCAATAATCAATGCACAACTAAAGGGATCCAACCTTATTCACAAATATATTTAGTGCTCCACATAGAGACACACTAAGATGAATCAAGCCTCTATCTAAGAGTTTCTCAAGATGTATCTTGAGTTCACTCAGTTTTGGCATGGTCATTCAATATCTTGTCTTTTAGATGGGCTCATGCCCCATCACTGAAATAATCTAAAAATCAATCTTCCATAGAGGAGGCATACCAGACAATCCATCTAGAAATACATCATAAAATTCCCATAGCACAGGGTGGTCATCGAGAGATGTCTTCTCTTACTCATCCAACATATCACTTACTATGATAAAAAGTAATTAACAACCCTTCCTTATACTCTTTTGGAGCTACATCATAGTGATCATGTGAAGGACAATGGGTATCTTAACTCCATATAAAACCAAAGGAGTCCCAAGGTCGTATACACACTCATTAATCTTGACATGATAATTTAACTTAGATTTATGATTTTTAAGCCAATCCATACTCAAGACAACATCGTAGGTGCATAAACGAATAATGGACAAGTTCATTGTGGTGAAGAAGACACCTAGGCTTAATACATAACTACTTACTATGTTTGTACCTTTAATGCCATATGATGGATCGTCAGACCCTTAACAATACATGGTAACCTAAAAAATGAAATGGCTCGTAAATGGGGTAACATTAGATGATGTGAAGAAATGTGAACTAATATGGTCTTTGGGAGGATGTGCTTTAGAGTTCATTTACACAATAATTTTAAATTCCCTTAATTTCATAATCTATTATCTACTTACCTTTTTATAATGCTAAATAACTTATACCCACTTCTCAATATATGCAAGTAAACGCTATGATCATGTTATGGCTCTGTAATTGCCGAGCCATTATTTAAATAATGTGATTGTGTTATGTCAATAACATGATCATGTTATGGAAAATGTCCATGAAATTGTCCCCTAACTCCATGCACTTACCCATTTCCATTCTAGAATTTCATGAGGATATAAAAATCTTGATGGATCTTGATGCTCGGATTTTACCCTCTGTCACTCTAAACAATGAGCTACAAAATCATCAATATCATACCTCAAACAAACGCAATGATATAATTACCTTAACTCGGCATGTATGTTCCTAACTCCATGGTGAACTTGTTAAGAGGTTCTATGAGACTCAAATAAAATTAGCTCATGAAATCCACCTACTAAAGGTATAAATATATGCCATTTATGGCACAAAAAATCTTCAGGTTGAATATAATAGTCTTAAAATTTACTCTTCAGATTCATACCAAAATATAAAAACTATCTTACATCTTTATAGAGGATGTCCTCAGGAAACTACTTTAAAATCTGACTTCTAAATTCAATTCGTAAACTAATTATTGCTAAATCATAGCATCTTCTATTCAAGGCATCACCAACTACGTTCTAGACTTTCCTTTGATATAAAAAATTTCATAGTCAAATTCTCATAATAATTCCATCCAGTGCCTTTGTCGCACATTGAGGTTAGGCTAATAAAATATATGTTATAAAATCAAATGATCTATTTTTAGTACAAAGTGATGACAAAATAGTAAGTGTTGCCATCTTAAACAAGCATGAATAATTGATATAAATTCCATTTCATAATCCTTTAGTTTTTGAGATTCATACGCAATAACTTTGCCTTCCTACATGAGTACAACTCCTAATCCTTCTTTTGATGCATCACTGCAAACAAAGAATTCTCCCATAGGATTAGGCACAACCAAAATCGATGCACTAGTGATTTACTCTTTTAGAAATTAAAAACTTTCATCACACTTTGATATCCAAAGAAAATTCTTCCCCTTTTTTTGAAGTGAAGTGATGGGATTCATGATGTAAGAGAAATTATCAACAAAGTGTCTATAATATCCTATTAATCCCATGAAGTTTTGAACTTCTATAACATTAGAATATGTTGGCCATCCCATAATGGCAAAAATATTGGTAGGATCCATAGAGATTCCTTCTCTTGAAACAATATGCCCAATGTATTGCACCTCATGCTACACAAAAACACACTTCTCAAGTTTCCAAATAATTGGTTTTCTCTTAAAACCTACAAGACTTGCCTCAAATGGTCATCATGCTTCTCCTCATTCTGTGAATAGACCAAAATGTCATCAAGAAACAACAACACAAAAATAACAAAAAAAGGTGAAACACTTCATTCATAAGACTCATGAATAATGTTGGGGCATTCGTTAACCCAAATTGTATAACTATAAATTCATAATTTCCATACCATATTTGAAACATAGTTTTATGAATATCAGGGTCTATGAAACACAACTAATGGCATCCAAATTTTAATTCAATCCTGGGGAACACCTTGGCTCCCTATATTTGATCAAATAAGTCATCAACTCTAGGAAAGATATAATGATTTTTAATCGTTACTTATTTAATTGGAAATAATCAATGCATAACTAAAGGGATCCAACCTTCTTATTCACAAATATAATCAGTTCTCCAAATAGATACACACTGAGATGAATTAGGCCTCTATCTAAGAGTTTCTCAAGATGTATCTTGAGTTCACTCAGTTTTGGCATGGTCATTCGATATGTTGTCTTTAGATTGGTTCATCCTCCAACACTGAACTAATCTAAAAATCAATCTTCCACAGAGGAGGCATACCAGACAATCCATCGAGAAATACATCATAAAATTCCCATAGCACAGGGTGGTCATCCAGAGATGCCTTCTCTTACTCATCCAACATATCACTTATTATGATTAAAAAAAATTAACAACCCTTCCTTATACTCTTTTTGACCTACATCATAGTGATTATGTGAATGGAAATGGGTATCTTAACTCCATATAACACCAAAGGAGTCCCAATGTTGTATACACACTCGTTAACCTTGACATGATAATTTAACTTAGATTTATGAGTTGTAAGGCAATCCATACTCAAGACAACATCGTAGGTGACTAAAGGAATAATGGATAAGTCCATTGTGGTGAACAAGACACTTCGGCTTAATACATAACTAATCACTAAAGATTTAATGGACAACTTGGCCATAAAGGCTAGCTCGACTGCCCAACTTTCTAACTGACTCACAGCAATAATCCCACAATGGTCCACGATAGAAAGACGAATAAAGGAGATGGAAACTATTACATTAAAAAAATGGAAATTGAAATTCATGTTATCATACTTGTGGTCTCTATGACCATTTCATAGTGCTTGGCCTGGTGGTCGTCCATCGTTGCATAAATTTTATGTCCTTGACCCATGTCACCCATTGTCTAATCTGATACTAGGGCCTTCTACCTGTAAATGGTGAGGCTTAGATTTATATTTACAATTGATTTTGTAGGTGACACCAATGATTGAAGGTTGGTAAAGTCATATGTTGGAGCCAAATATTTTAATTTTGAATTGTATAAGTTGTAATCAAAATAAAATTGACCAAATGTTATTTATTATGTCTCATGTACCTTATAATTAGAGGTAAAAATATGGATTTTAAGGGCTCAAAAATATTATTCGAATTGATATTTTAAAAATGTTTGCACCTTTAAAATATTTGTATTTAGGTTATAATTTTTTAAAAGGTATATTCTATTTTAAAAAGATATTTGCACAAAATACCCATACTAATAGAAAATATATTCATCTTTATGAATATCATATTCAATTTTTAGATATTATATACAATTTTTTTAATTGCACTATAAATCTAGTTTAGATATATACCTTTAATTTTATATAAAAAAAATTATTTTAAAAATTATTTATTCAAATAATAAAAATATTTTTATAATATATTTAAATAATTTTGTTTTTAATATTATACAACCCATTATATATAATTAAAAAAATTAATATATTTTAAATATAAAAATCGATCACAATTATTAAAACTTAAAAAGGAGGTTCCCACTATTTTTGTATCCAAAGGATGAATCCTTTGCCTCTTATTTGAAACAACGCTTTCAATTGCAGCCCTCAGTGCTTCCTGCACACCATTCATAGATGGTTTTTCCTAGAGATCTTCTCAGTGGTGGTGGTCATGATAAACAATTTTGTGATCATCCCACCAAGCATAGAAATCTCTGCCTTTACAGTTTTCGGGCTCACATAAATTTTTCATGATGGGAGGAAATACAGACTATACCATAGTGAAAGGCAACATTATGTCTTTTTTTAATGGACATCTCATGCAGGAGGTTTGTGTAGAAGAGAAGGGCGGTGGCATTTTGCTGACATATTATTTACATATATGCAGAGAGGAGGGAACGACAGGGCTACTGGAGATTATTCAAATCAGATTTCAAATTTCAGGGCGAGGTTGGTGTAGGTTTGTTTTTTGTTTGACATTTTTTTCCATTTTGTTGAAACGGAAGATGCAAATGTCTGTGCCATCTAAGGTTTGTCACCCTCTGATGAGATATCGAAACAGAGTTTTGCAACAAATATGGTATATACAAGATTTTGTCATGTATGGCAGTTATGAAAAGCTATGCACGATGAGCTCTACTAATAGTCTCTTGGCCTGAGTATCCCTTCCCAATGCCTTGGCACTATCTGTGATCCTAGCTCTGCCTTAGTGCACTTGAAACGCTGCCCAAACCCTACAAAGACCTCCAAATTCCTCCAAACTCGCTACTTTTGAAATGAAATAATTATATGCTCTAACACTATACTGAAACAATCAATAGATAAAAAATTAATAAATCTGCTCTGTAACTGAGCGAACAGTGCACTGCAAAATGAGGAAATAATTCAGCGGTATTGTATTATTCTGTTGTGTGTAATATTCTAAAACTACATACATATAAAAAAAAAGTCTCTGCAAAGAATCATTGTCAAGAAGGCTAAAAAAAGAATAGATTGCTCATGCAAACTATGTGCATGGCGGTAGCTAGTTAAAACAATTTTAACCACACTGCTTACAATAAAAAACTAAAATAAGAGAATTTATGCCACTTAACTGCCCATGCAGATTTTATTATGCATAAAATAAACTAATTAAAGAAAACTGCGGTGGAAGAGGAGATGACTGGAGCACCATCGTTGTGAATTCATGACTGCATGCCTTCAATCTCCCCCTGCATGAACAACAAGGATGAGCCCTAATTGATGCCTCAAAGCAATGAAACTGGCTATAGGTACTGATTTGGTAAAAATAACAGCCACTTGCTCAGATGTAGGGCAAAACTGTAATTCTACTAGCCTATCTTGAACTAAATCTCATATGAAGTGATGACAAATTTCAATGTGCTTTGATCTAGCATGAAAGACTGTATTTTTGGTCATTGCAATGGTACCATTGTTATCACAGTAAATAGTGGTAGGATGTCCCTGAATCAATTGTAGATCTTTCAAAATCTTTCAAATCCATATGACTTGACAACTGGTTGTTGCTGCTGCAATTTACTCTACTTTTGTAGAAAAGAGAGCCACAGTTGTCTGCTTTTTACTACTCTATGAGACAAATCCAGAACCAAGTGAAAAAATATAACCAAATGTCGATTTTCTATCATCCACTGAATCAACCCAATCAGAATATGTGTAACCAACTAGGTCAAAATTCTTAGTGGAGGAGTAATGAATGCCAAAAGTTTGTGCACCACTCAACGAGACTCATATGGATCCTGCATGAACCGAGAGATGAGGCTCACAACATACATAATATCAGGGCTCGTTGTAGTGAGGTACATGAGACTCCTTACCAAAATTTTATATAAAGTAGTATCCACTTTGTTAGGGTGTGGAGCTAAAAGCTTCAACTGTTGCAAACATGGAGGAGGTTGCTGAGTTCCAGGGAGACCGGCGTCAGCAGAGTATAGTGTAGAGGACAACCGACATCGGCAGGTGTGAACTGAAAGACAACCGGCATCGACAGAAGGTCGGCCGACGTCGGTCACCTCCAGGCAGACAGGGACCGACGTCGGTCGCCTGTGGCGGTTCCAGAACTGTTCGTTGCATGGACAGTTAGTTCGTTGAACCAAGAGTTTGCATGTAAAGACGATTTTTGGTCTTGAGTTGCGATTCTAATTATTATAATTAAGAATGTCTAATTATTGTATGCATGAGATCTATATAATAGACTCATGGGTTGTATTGTAAAAGTGTGTTAGAAAGCCATTGAGCTTGTAGAGAGAGCTAGAGTAGCTCCTCCTAGTTCCAAAGGGGTGCTGAGTGTGTATGATCAGGGAGAGTTGCAGGTTGTGCAAGTTCTACTAGGAGATCCACCGGGATATTGGTTGAAGAATCACGAGGACTTGGTGAGGCAAGGACAAGGGTTCTTCAGGGTGTAGAGATATCTACATGGTGAGTAAGGTCTATTGATTTGCAGGTGACAGCAAGGAAAGGGAGATCTACTTGGAGTATGGTTGTGTATTTGGTGTACTGGCAGCGTTGTTACTGACTGGTGGAGGTGAACACCAACTCTGTATTTGAGTTGTGTGTTGGGACCGTAAGAGAGAGAGGGAAGAAGTCCTTGAGGTGTGGCAAGCCTTAGAGGTGGAAGAAGAAGTGGCATCTTCTTTATTGTATTTTCTTTTGAGTGATTATTAATACAATTGTGTATTGTCTCTCATATCATGTGTTGTTTCATATTTCTAGTTACTTATCATTATGGTTAAATTTTGTGTTTAGTTGCTAATACAAGAAGTAATCATATATACTCTTATTAGTGGAGTAGGATCTTGACAGTTGGTATCAGAGCTTTTGGTTGGGTTGACTAACAGGTGGTTCAGATCTGGTTAGTGTTTGTTGATTACAGGTTACTCACAGGGGTTTCTGATTGAGTGAGAGTATAGCAATGGCAGAAGAAAGTAAGCTACAAATGGAGAAATTAAATAGCACGAATGGTCTGATTGATGGAAAGCAAGATCAAGTAAAAGAAGATTGTTGGTCGGTAGAAGATCAGCATGTAGAAGCAGATGTTGCAGGTGTTGTTGTACAGGTTGCTCTGGATAAAGTAGAATCTTGGTCTATAGATTCTGTTGCCTCTTTCCATGCAACCCAAAATAGAGCATCTTTTCAAGAGTATGTCCAGGGAGACTTTGGAGAGATTTATTTAGGGGTTGGTGAGCCTTGTCAGATTGTTGGCAAAGGGAAAGTGAAGCTGAAATTGCAGACTAGAATAACACATGGGTGTTGAAGGAGGTCATGCAGGTACTAGTCTTGGAGATGAGTCTAATTTCTTTAGGAAAGTTTGGTGATGAGAGATGCACAGTAACTCTCACATCGGATGCACTTGAATTAGATGGTGGTAATAAAGTAAGTATCCTTTATCTATCTACATATATTACGGATTCACCTTCTGTTGCAGAGATGTGGCTTTGTAGGCTTGGTCACATATGTAGGAGGGGAATGCATGTTCTTAAGCTGAAGACAGATATCTTTGACAAACTTAAGAACTGGAAAGCCTTGGTGTTCATGGAGGAGATGACGGACAGAGATCAGCTGAGGGGACTGAATTATTTTGAGCAGGGTTGTGTTATTTGAATAGGGTTTTGACCCAAAAAGAGCTCACAGGTAAAAGTCATCACTCACAGGTGAACACAGGTACCGGCATCAGCCAGGAGGAACCGACGTCGAATAGACAGGCACCGACGTCAGTCATGTGCAGATCAACAGAGTCAGTGGTGTCGGGCAACAGGAACCGACGTCGGTCATACAGGAACCGACATCGGCAATTGGTACACTGGCGTAGGTCAGGAAATCGACGTCTGCAGACAGGGTCAGTCACAGGGAACCGACGTCGGTCGGGTGCAGATTGAGAGATGGCTGAGATCGGTCACTGGAACGGATGTTGGGCAGACAACAAGCTGTCAAGGAGTCTCAAACGCCCATATGGAGGACTGAAAGGGTAAGTGGACCTCATATTCGTTGTTCACCTTCTTACTTGTTGCTTACTGATGGTCGAGAACCAGGAAGATGTGAAGAGGCAATGCAAGTAGAATCCAGAAACAGTGGGAGCTTGGCATGGATGAGGAGTGTGAGTCCTTGGAGAAGAACCAAACATGTGTTTGTTGGTGGAGTTGTCAGCTGGAAAAAAGCACTGAGAGACAGATGGATTCCCAAGTTAAAGAAGAGAGTGGATGGATACGTGAGACAGAAGGCCAAGGTATATGGTCTTGAAGAAGCTGCAGGACAGTGGTACAGGTTTTGACAGGTGGGTGACAAAGCAGGGCTTTAGTCAATGTTAGTGTAACTATTGTGTTTGTTCTTACCAAGTGGATGATGGTCGCGACATTATCCTGTTATTGTATGTGGACGGTATGCTTGGAGCCGGTTCGTACATATAGGGAGTTTCTGAGCGAAAGGTAAGGTTAGTTCAGTGGTGTGTCATGAAGAATTTGGGAGTAGCAAAATTCTTTGGCATAAGAGACATAGATATTTTTTGTCTCCAGTGGGAGCTGATGTGAAGAAGGTGTTGGTGAGGTTCAAGATGCAGGATGTAGAATCGGTAAGCACACCAAGGGCTGGACAGTTCAAGCAGAGCTTAGAACAGTGTTCAAAATCACATGAGGTCTAGTGTAGACCTGAGTTTTCCCAAGCAGTGGGAGTTGTCAGAAAGTTTGGAGCCAATTTGAGAAAGAAGTACTGGAGAGCAATTCAGCAGATTCTCAAGTATCTGAGAGGGACTAGCAGCAGGTTAACATGTTATGCAGGGTCAAGGACTTCACTACATGGATATGTAGGTTTGGATGTGGCAGGTTACTTGGATGACAGGTAGTGCACCACAGGGTGTGTGGTGGTTGGTCTTCAGGATTGAGCTTGAAGAGGGATACAAGCCAAGAAACAAATTAGATGGTGTATAGGTACAGGTACAGTTGCAGCTGTTTATCTCCAAGTGGGAGATTGTTAGGGTGTGGAGCTAAAAGTTTCAACTGTTGCAAACATGGAGGAGGTTACTGAGTTCTAGGGAGACCAGCGTCGATAGAGTATAGTGCAGAGGACAATCGACATCGGCAGGTGTGAACTGAAAGACAACCGGCATCGGCAGAAGGTCGGCCGATGTCGGTCACCTCCAGGCAGATGGGGACCGATGTCAGTCGTCTGTGGGGGTTTCAAAACTGTTCGTTGCATGGATAGTTAGTTCGTTGAACCGAGAGTTTGCATGTAAAGACTATTTTTGGTCTTGAGTTGTGAGTCTAATTATTGTAATTAAGAATGTCTAATTATTGTATGCATGAGATCTATATAACAGACTCATGGGCTATATTGTAAAAGTGTGCTAGAAAGCCATTGAGCTTGTAGAGAGAGCTAGAGTAGCTCCTCCTAGTTCGAAAGGGGTACTGAGTGTGTATGATCAGGGAGAGTTGCAGGTTGTGCAAGTTCTACTAGGAGATCCACCGGGGTACTGGTTGAAGAATCATGAGGACTTGGTGAGGCAAGGACAAGGGTTCTTCAGGGTGTAGAGATATCTACATGGTGAGTAAGGTCTATTGATTTGCAGGTGGCAACAAGGAAAGGGAGATCTACTTGGAGTATGGTTGTGTACTTGGTGTACTGGCAGCGTTGTTACTGACTGGTGGAGGTGAACACCAACTCTGTATTTGAGTTGTGTGTTGGGACCGTAAGAGAGAGAGGGAAGAAGTCCTTGAGGTGTGGCAAGCCTTAGAGGTGGAAGAAGAAGTGGCATCTTCTTTATTGTATTTTCTTCTAAGTGATTATTAATACAATTGTGTATTGTCTCTCATATCCTGTGTTGTTTCATATTTCTAGTTACTTATCATTATGGTTAAATTCCGTGTTTAGTTGCTAATACAAGAGGTAATCATATATACTCTTATTGGTGGAGTAGGATCTTGACACACTTTGGAACTTGCATCCTCCTTGGTTAATTTTTCACCAAGGGCTATAGGGGTTACAACTGCTATGCATGACATCATTCTAAACCATTTCAATAAATCAGCCACATACTTGGTTTGAGAAATGGATATACCTTCAGGTTGTTGTAGCACCTCCATTCCAAGAAAATAATGCATGAGTCCCAAATCTGACATCTCAAATTCTTGTTTCATTTTTGCTTGAAATTTCTCCATGACAGATGGGCTATTACCTGTATAAATGAGATCATCAACGTAAAAGCAAACATGAGAATATCATTACCAAATTGTTGGATATAGAGGGTTGGCTCTAAATGGCTTCTGATGAAACCCTTCTTCATGAAATAACTATCAATCCTTGCATACCAAGCATGAGGAGCTTGCTTCAACCAATAGAGAGTTTTTTTCAACTTGTACACCAAATGTTCTTTTCCTAAAATTTCATAACCAATAGGTTGTTCCACATTGATTTCTTCATCAATATAACCATTCAAGAAAGCTGATTTTACATCCATCTGATATACTGACAACTTGTGTTGTGCAATAATAACTAATAAAATCTTGATTGTATCAAGTCTTGCAACTGGAGCGAATGTTTCTGAATAATCTACTCCAGGTGTTTGTGAAAATCCCTTGACAACTAGTCTTGCCTTGTATCTTTTCACAGAACCATCAGCATGATATTTCACCTTATAAATCTATTTGACACCAATCACCTATTTATCTTTTGGAAGTTGCACTAATTCTCATGTATTATTTTTATCAATTTCTTGCATCTCATCATTCATAGCATCAATCCATACCGTTTCTTTTACTACTTCATATACAGAGGGTTCAACTTGAATTTTACTAAGCAAAGCAAAATTAGCAATTGGATTCACATTAATCCTATGATAAGTTTTAGTTAAACTGCGTACCCTTCTTTAAGAGCTTAGACTTGATGTTGGACTTGATATATCACCTAATGTTGTGCTAGTAGATGAACCTAGTGAACTTGAGCTCAGAGAGCTCGAACTTGAGCTACTACTGGGGCTTGAACTTCCACTTGAGCTTGTAGGGAGAGGAGGAACACTTCCAATTTCTATGTCCATCATTACTGGTGGTATTGTTTGTTATGCACCATTTTTCCATTGTCATTCTCCCCCTTCATCAAAAATTACATCCTGACTAATAATCCAGTTTTTTTGTGTTAGGATTATAGAATCCGTATCTTTTAGTTGCATCAGAATATCCCACAAAGATAATATGTTGGGATTTTGCATCCAACTTCTTCCATTTCTGAACTAGAATACGAACATATGTAAAATAACCAAACACACAAAGATGAACCACGAAAGGCTTATGACCACTCCAAGCTTCCTTTGGAGTGATTTTGTGAACTATTTTTGCGGGGCTTCAATTCAAGAGGTATACTGTTATTGCCACTACTTTTCCCCAATAACAATTTGGAAGATTTTTTGATTGCAACATATTTCATGCCATTTCCATAATGGTATGGTTCTTTCTACAATACCATTTTGTTGGAGGGCATAGGCTAAAAAAAGGTTGTCTCATGATGCCATTTTTGTTACAAAAATCATATAACTCTTTGGAATTGAATTCTCCCCCTCTATATATTCTGAGTATTTTGAGATAATACCCACTTTGTTTTTCAGCCATAGCTTTAAAGTTTTTGAAGCATTCAAAAGCTTCGAACTTCTATTTAAGAAAATATATCCATGTGTGGTGAGAAAAATAATCAATGAATGTCAAAAATAAATGATGCTTACCCAAAGATTCCTCTTGCATAGCGCCATAAATGTCAACATGTACAAGCTCTAGACAAGATTTTACCCTCCAAGATTTGTTCACCGAAAAACTATCTCGATGTTGCTTGCAAAGTGCACACCCTAAACAAACTTCTTTTTCTTGAATTAATGGAAGTTCTCTCACCATATGCTTCTTGTGAAGTAAATTTAATCCTTAAAAATTCAGATGAGCATAACATTGATGCCTTAACAATGAATCATCTGTGGTTGATTTAAAATCATGCATAGTAGTGAAATGCAATGTGAGAGGAAATAACCTATTCTTTGTCATATGAACCTTTGCTACAAGATGATAAGTCACTGATTCATCAAATATTTTGTAGCAGTTGTTTTTAAACACAATTTTATAATTATTTTCTACAAGCTACCCAATACTTAAAATATTACGTTGTAATTTGGGCACATGCAATGTATCATGAATATAAGTAGTCTCTCCTTGCTTAGTTTTTACAATAAGGGTAGATTTTGCCATCACATCAACCTCTTTATCATCACCAAATTTTACTTGACTTTTTACAAATGCATCTAATTTGACCTTTTCCCATCACATCAACCTCTTTATCATCACCAAATTTTACTTGAATTTTTACAAATGCATCTAATTTGACAAAGAGATTAGATTTTCCTATCATATGATTAGAGTATTCACTATCCAAGAACCACAAATATTTTTGATTTTTTTTCACCAAATTGCATGTAAAGAAAGTGGTGTGCTTAGGATCTTCTGAGAACTCTTCAGTGTAGTTGGCTCTTGACTTTTTCAAGTCAATTTTTTCTTTCTACACTCAGATTCATTATGTCCATAACAATCACAATATTTTCACTGGATGCTTCTCCTATCCACAAAAATTATTCCTCTTCCATCATAATGTCTATAATGATCACAAGATTTGCATTGGATGCTTCTCTTATTCACAAAAATTTTGCCTCTTCCTCTTCCTCTTCCTCTTCCTCTATTATAGCTTCTTCCTCTTCCACTACCACGTCATCTATTATTAGAAGGCTCACCTTGAAACTTATTTGTCTTAGAAAAAGGAGTTGGTTTTTTGTCTTCAACTTTTACTTTACACTGAAAAGCTTGTACTAAAAATTCTGCAGAACGTTGCATATGTTTCTCATGAGATTGTAAAGAACCAACCTACTCTACCACTTTGAAGGTGGTAAGATTTTTGCTTTCTTCAATGGCTATCACCAATGGATCAAATTTAGGAAGAAGAGATCTCAATATCTTCTCTACAATTTTTTGTTCTGTAATTATTTTCCCTTGTGTTCTAAGCTAAATCACAACATCTTGAATCCTAGTAATAAAATCTTGAAGAGACTCAGCTTCTTTTATCCTTAAATTTTCAAAATATTTTCGTAAGGTTTGAAGTCTTACCAATCTAACTTTGTCAGAACCTTGGTATGCAGTTTGTAGGGCCTCCTATGCATCCTTTGACTTTGTCATACCAACTATATGGGAAAAAATTGAAATATCCAATGCAGATGGGATAGAAAATTGTGCTCAATTGTCTTTCTTTCAACTGAGTTCATTGATTTACTGTCAAAGCATTTAAAGCATTCTAATCAACAGGTTCTGTGTATCCCATTGCCACTAATTCTTAGAGATCTTGGGATAATATCAGGGTCTTCATCTTTATACTCCATTACTCATAGTTGTCTCTGGCAAACAGTGGAAGCTGAAATGAAAAGTTGTTGCTATTTATCATTTTTGAGATAACTAATAAGCTGCTAATACTTTGCAAAAATAAATATTTCTTCAATACTTGCAAAAATAAATATTTCTTCACCCTGCTCTGGTACCAATTGAAATGAAATAATTATATGCTCTAACACTATACTGAAATAATCAATAGATAAAAACTTGATTAATCTGCTCTGTAATTGAGCGAACAACGAACTACAAAATGAGGAAATAATTCAACTCTATTGTATTATTCTGCTGTGTGTAATATTCTAAAACTACATACATATAAAGAAAAAATCTCCGCAAAGAATCACTGTCAAGAACGCTAAAAAAAGAATAGATTGCTCATGCAAACTATGTGCATGGCGGTAGCTAGTTAAAACAGTTTTTAACCGCACTTCTTACAATAACAAACTAAAATAAGAGAATCTACGCCTACTTAACTGCCCATGTAAATTTGATTGTGCATAAAATAAACTAACTAAAGAAAATTGAGGTGGAAGTGGAGATGACTGGAGCACCGTCGTCGTGAATGCATGACTGCATGCCTTCAAGTTTTTCATCACTTTCCCATATAACCCATCCCTCTCCATTCTTGTTCCTTCCCTGTACCCGAGCTCTCCCTCTCTTCCTTTTCGTCGTACGCCTGCCTTCTTAGCATCATGTCTCCCTCTTACACCAGTCGACCAGCTCTCTCCTTCCGTCTCTACACCACATCCACCTTCTCCGTCTTCTTTTTTCTCACTCCTTCCCACACTTTCCCATCTACTCCCTCACACAGAATGGCTCTACAAACCATTTAGCCTGCAAACCCCGACAATCATTATGGCAGCCACGATTTTCTGATAGCATTCGTGGCATTCAGAGTTTTCAGATTATTTTCCTGAAAACTGATAAACATTTGCTTGCTATCGTCATCACCTTAACTCTCCTTTCTTGCATCCATCTTCCCCCCTTGATTCTCCTCCCTACATCGACCTCCTTCCTTTCTCTCTATTTTTTTCTTCCCAGCGCCGCATTACCGTCTGCTTTCCTCTTCCTTCTCTGCACGTTCTCTTCTCTGCTTCCTCCCATGCATTTTACCTAAAGCATCGCCCCATATGGCTGAGTTTCCCAGGCAAAGTGTGGTCCTTTAAAATAAAGGTTTGTGGTGAATTCTTTAAAAAAAAAGGAAAAAAAAAAAAAAAAATTGTGTTTTGTTTTTTCGGAGTTGGTGGGGGAGCGCGCGGGGTTAAAACAAAAGTTTCCAAAGTTTCTTGCATGCATTCAAATGTTTAAATAAATAAATACGTTGTGTTTTCCAAAAAATTTAGCATGCATTTTATTTTTAGCTAGCACCACATCGATCCCCTTAATAAGCTTGCTAGCTGGATGCTAGAAAAAACCGTTGAGCAAATTTGTAATTAAAATGTAATTTTAATAAATAAATTTATAAATTAAATATATTTAAATAAAACGTTAATGTTCATGTATATGAATTATATATATAAGAACATAAAGAAAAATAGATAGCTTCTTGTTATTGGGGCTACATAAGTTACATATGTATTAGATTGATTGGGATTGAATAAATAAGCATTTACATTAAAATTTATTGTTTATTTATTTTCAAAAATGATACAATTTATATTTTTATCATTTAATAAAATTGGTTAAAGAAATATCAATGAATGGATTTTTAAAGTCTTTGGTTTGAAAGATCGTGGTATACTAAATTGGGGGTTTTGATTAAAAAGTAAATTGGATGAGAGGATGAACTAGAAAATGCATAATGAACAAATATATAAATTTTGGTCTACAAAACGTGAAAACTTGCAAAAGATATACAGTAAAATAATTGAAAATCGATTTTGTTTTCATAATTTATTACACATTAAATTTATAAAAAATAAGAAAATATTTCATTACCGACCACCTATCAAATTAGAATGTCACGGAATTTAAATGAATTCATTAGACAGTTTATCTAATTGACTTACTCCCTTTAAAATTATTTTTCAATATTCTTCTTTTTGTTTTTATCTAGTTTCATATAGTAAATGGTAGTTAAATTGTCACAAGAATTAATCCCTTTATCTTAGTATTCAATGACGAGATGTTTTGATATAGTATCGACAATTTTAATATACTTTTATATATATATATATATATATATATTTGTAACAAAATAAAAATAATTAAATAATGTATAAACATTGAACAAATATATTTATCATGATACCAAATTCAAAATTTCAAAATTTTTAAATTGTTTTCCAAATTTTAAACTATAAACTATACTACACATTAATAACTTTCTTAATTAGCGTCATATTTTCCTTCCTACATAGCCTACACGTGTATCTTTTAACACACTAAAATTCAAGATATTTTATCTGAAATATAATTTATAGTATCAATTACGAGGAGGAAAAAAAGGTCGTGTGGTATATGTTTTATAGGTTTTGATAGCTTGCTAAAATTTTGCCTTACATCTAATACAGTTCGCTTAGGAAATTGACTGCATTTTACCAAAAAAAAATAAAAATAAAATAAACACGGCTATAAATCCAGATGGATCCACATATTACTAACCAATGCCATTCAAAACTGTAGTAATTGAAAGGAAAGAATTTTTCTAGAAATTTATTTATAATTTTCATGATTTTTGGAATCGTGACAATTAGTATGAAATGTGTTGGTGACGTATAATCTAAACCGTCCACCTAAGTAGGTTTTTATCCGAACTTTCACACATTTGCCGTCAATCTCAGCAGGCAGCCTTAAAGTTTCACTCTTTTCATTTATTTTTATTTTTGCAGATTTTGTAATCTGTGATAGATATATTTTGTCGGCTGATGCTTTAATGCATTAATAGCGGTTCTAGTTTGTTCTAAGGCTTCGGGAGATTTCTATCTGTATCTATATCTGTCTGCTAGACATTATAAATATGGGTATGTGGATTGTATCATGTATGCTTCGCGGCATCCCAGCCACAGCAGCTGGTTAAAAGAGTGAAGAAGATTGTCAAGCCTTTAATGGCAACCATATCAATGCAGCTTTGGCAGGAATGGTAAATCATCTAGTAGGAAGTATTAATCATTTGGCATGGGCCTCAGAATGGCTACAATGAAGTCTATTTGTTTGGTTGAGCATGGCAACTCACTGTGCATGTGTGTGTTAAGCAATGATAATAGAAGTTCTTTATGATAATATGATCTTTATGTTTGAATCCTTTAGTGAATACTTCTGTGTGTTTAAATGGCATTGTGTTTATCTGGTTTATTTGGTTTGGCAATTCTGCCTACAAATATTTGAATCCTATCACGTATGTCATTATAAGTAACTGCATCAAGTCTGTTCAATCTTGTGACTGGTATCTGGTTTGTTCTATGGCATTGTAAGTGAACTGTATCAGGTCTGTAAGTTCCAATAAGTGGTATTAGAGCGTTTAGATTCTACAAAATGCTTAGGCTACATTCAAATCAAAAGGGTATCCGCCTTCCTCCAGCTATTTGTGTAACCCACATTCACATTCTAATAATTTAGGTATTAGTGACGTGAACATAAATCTTATTTTTTAAGATGCTTGTGCTTTGTAAGCTGTTTGTTTTTTCGGTTGTGCAATCAAATTTTTTGTTATCATTTCTAATGCTAATAGATAAGCTAAATCAATTGTTATTAATGAAAGAACTTCGTTGTTTATAAATTTTTTTGTTTTCTCGGCAGGTATTAGCAAAAGAAAGTAAAGCTTGTCGGTGGACGTGGATTTATGGTTAGCAACAATTCTAATCTTCTCTACCACATCATGTCTATAGTTCTGCCACTCACTATGCATTAAGACTTCTTTATTTCTTTGCTTCCATTTATATGCTACGGACATTTAATTCACTAAATGCTAATTCTCTCTCTTACTTTCTAGTTGCTTCGAGAGTCTTCTTGAATACGCTTCTTATTACTCTGTTTCTTTCATAAATCATTTTTGAATGCTTTGGTTTGTATGAATGAAAAAACTACAGCGAAGCTCCGTCTTTTTCTATGTAAGCAAAAAATAATTATATGAGAGCAATCCAGCTCTGTTAAAAGGGTGGATTTTAAAAGATTGTAATACATTCTGGCAAAGATTAATGCAAATATATCTATTATATGTTTCAATCCATCTGTATGGTTTCGCAATCCTGCTTTGTATATTTTTGTGGCATTTTGAGCGACTGGTATCAGGGATGTCAGTTCCTACAAGTGGTATCAGAGCAAAGAAGAGACCTTGAGGAGAAGAGATCAAAGTTTTTTTCAAAATGGGATTTTCTCTCAACGCAAAAGCATATATGAAGGAGAGGTTGTAGTTGTCCATTTCAACAGAGGTTGCTCACAAAAACTCAGAGGTAAGGCAAAAAATTTAAAAGGGAGAATTTCTAACAGCGGAAATCAATGGAAAGAAGATTAGTTTTTGGAGAAGCCATGGCAGGAGTGATTGGTAGTATTTCACAACCTCAAATACCAATTTTTAATGGAGAAAATTATGATTTTTGGAGCATAAAGATGAAAACCTGTTCTGTTGACAAGATGTTCGAGATTTAGTAGAAAATAGGTTCCCTGAGCCAGCAAATCAATAGACATATCAGGGATTGTCACAAGCAGAGAATGATTTACTCAAGGAAAACTAGAAGAAGAATGTCAAAGCATTGTTTTTCATCCAACAAGCTATGGAGGAGTCGATATTTCCAAGAGTTATCGCTGCTACAAGGTCCAAGAAATCATGGGAAAACTCGCAAACAACATACTAAGATACAAAGTGAAAAATACTAAATTGTAAATACTTAGGAGAGATTTTGAGAATCTTTATATGAAGGATTCAAATAATATAGATTTATTTTTTATGCATGTAATGGGCTTTGTGAATCAAATTAGAACTCATAGTGAGAGTATAAAAGACCAGAAGATTATAGAAAAAATACTTAGAAGTTTGCCTGCAAAGTTTGATTTAGTTGTAGCGGCCATTGAAGAATCCAAGGATTTATCTCAGTTATCACTTAATGAGTTAATGGGGTCATTTTTGTCACATGAACAAAGGCTAAACCATTCAAGGGAATCTTCATTAGAAAATACATTCAAAACTCAGCGTTTAGTTAGCAAAACAAAAGGGAGATCAAATTACCATAGAGATAGAGGTCATTTTTCACCAAGAGGAGGTAGATAATCTCACCAATTTGAAATGAAACCAACATCAAGCCCCCAAACGTCTTCACATCATCAAGAGGAAAATGCAACAATCATTTTCATAGCCATCATCAAAGACAAAGATATGATAAATCAAACATCCAATGTCATTATTGTAAAATATTTGGGCATCTTAAATCTAAATGTAAAAACTGTCAATATGATATGAATAAATAAAATAATTTTTTTAAAAATAAAAATCAACCTAACACTAGTGAACAAAACACAATGTTGATAACATGTAATGTTGCATAAGAGAGCTCAAAGAAAGTATAGTTTTTGGATAGTGGGTGTAGTAATCATATGAGTGGAAGTAAAGAGTTGTTTGCAATAATATATGATTTAATAAAATCATAAGTGTATTTGGAAAATGATCATAAAGTATCAGTCATGGGGAATTGATCAATTAACATAAGAACAAAACAAAGTGAAAAGAAGCATATCCCCGATGTATACTATGTTCCTGGTTTGCAACATAATTTAATAAGCATTGGTCAATTGGTGAAAAAAATATATATTTTGAGAATGGTGAATATGTGATTTTAGATAAGAAACCCAGCAATAGAGTAGTCATAAAAGTTGAAATGACAAATAATAGAATGTATTCTCTCAAAATACAAAGTGAAGTATGTTTAGAACCTCAAAGATTTCAAACAATTGCTGAAGTAGCATTTAAAATTTTATTGAAGGATCAATCTTGGTTATGGCACTTAAGATTTTGACATATAAAATTTAAAGGTTTGCATTTGTTGTATAGAAAAAAATGGTATATGGGTTGTCACCAATAAAGCCACTTAAAACAAAATGTGAGAGTTGCATACTTGCAAAGAAATATAGACAAAAAATTTCAGTGGGAAATCTTATAAGGTAAGGCATCTACTTGAAATAATCCATTCAGATCTTTGTGAATTGATGCAAACACTATCCATAAGTATAAATCTATATTTCTTGACATTCATTGATGATTTCAACGGTAAAACTTGGGTCTATTTCTTGAAATATAAATCACATGTGTTTGATATTTTTTAGGAGTTCAAGACAAAAGTTGAAAAATAAAATGGATATTATATCAAAATATTGAGAACTGGTTGAGGTGGCGAATACATATCAAATATTTTTTTAAATTTTTGTAAGGCAAATGGAATAAAAAACAATTCACAACAAGATATACACCTCAACAAAATAAAATAGCAAAAAGAAAGAATAGAAAAAATATGGAAATGACATGAAGCATGATAAAAGCTAAGCATCTACCAAATGAATATTGAGAAGAAATAGTTGTCTGTGTAGTATACATTTTGAATAGGTGTCCAACAAAAATAGTGATAGATAAGATATCACAAGAAGTTTGAAGCAAGAAGAAACATACTGTTTTACATTTGAGAGTCTTTGGATGTGTAGCATATTCTTTAATACTTTAAAAGTTGAGAAATAAGTTGGATGATAGAAGAAAAAAGTGTTGGGGATCAAC
Source organism: Torreya grandis (assembly GCA_037957365.1). Lineage (NCBI taxonomy): Eukaryota > Viridiplantae > Streptophyta > Pinopsida > Cupressales > Taxaceae > Torreya > Torreya grandis. Next base: position 2,078,937 of record JARHVA010000922.1, on the reverse strand, counting down.
CAACAATGTTGATTACAATATGAAAGCAATTAAATGTAGAATTAAACCAGAATGATAAGTAACTAGAATCAAAAATAGCAAAGAACAAGAGATACAAGAAACCACCCTGAAAACTTGTATTAAACTCTTTACAGAAGGAATACAATTGAAGAAACTTCTTTTCTTCCACACCTCTCTCAGATGTACAAATCTCTCTCTAGATCTCTTTCTCTCAAGAGCTCTCTCTCTCAATTACAATCAACTCCAACAACCTGGAATGATTCACATATACAATTATGTACTATTCAATTCAACATTCTACACATTACAATAAGCTATGAAGAATTATCCTATTATATAATAATTAGAAAACATGAGCATACAACTACAGCCATCAGATGCACCTCCTAATCAAGGGCTCTAAACAGTCTTACTAATAATAAAGATGCAGACTTAAGACTATCACTTAATCCTAACATGCAAACACTCTGTTCTGTCTACGAAAATAGCTTTCTGGGCGCACAGGTAATCGACATCGGTTTCTGCTTGTTTGCATGTGACCGACGTTGGCCGATCCCTGACTGACGTCGGCATCTCCTGGCCTGCTCCTGACCGACGTCGGTCGCTCTTGATCGACGCCGGTGACTGTGTAAACCTGCAACTTCTACAATCTGCTCACTTGGTGAAACTTTTAGATCCACACCTTAACAATCTCTCACTTGGAGATAAACAGTTGCACCAGTTCCTGTAAAACAACATCTTTTAGCTCCTCCATCTTCAACTCAATCATGAAGACGAACAAAAGTTGAATGAAGATTCAACTGCTCTTTTGTTACCGGCTTGGTTAACATATCAGCAGAGTTCTTATTTGTATGGATTTTCTCTAGCTTCAACTCACCATCTTCCAATACCTGTCTTATGAAGTGGTACTTAAGCTGTATATGCTTTGTTCTTGAATGAAAGGCTGAATTCTTAGCCAAATGAATTGCACTCTGACTGTCACTATACAATCTACAACTCTCTTGCTCCTTTCCAAGCTCTTCCATGAACCGTGTCATCCATATCATCTCTTTGCTAGCCTCTGTGACTGCAATATATTCTGCTTCTGTAGTTGACAAGGCAACAACCTTCTGCAACTTTGATATCCAGCTAACCGTTGTTCCACCAACAATGAAAACATATCCTATGATGCTCCTTTTGCCATCCAAATCACCTGCCATATCTAAATCTACATAACCATGTAGAGAAGTATCTAAACCTCCATAGCACAAATGTCTACTGCTGGTTCTTTTCAGATATCTAAGGATCCACTGAACTGCTTTCCAGTGTTTCTTCTCTGGATTAGCCATATACTTACAACTCCCACTGCTTGGGCAATAGCCTGTCTAGTACATACCATTGCATACATTAAACTCCTTACTGAAGAAGAATATGGAACTCTACTCATGTACTCTACTTCATCATGTGAATTAAGACATTGTTTTTTACTCAACTTAAAATGTCCAGCCAAAAGTGTGCTTACCGGTTTTGCATCCTGCATATTGAACCGTTTCAACACCTTGTTCACATAATCCTCTTGAGACAAAATCAACCTGTGATTTTTTTTCTCTCTTAATGCTCATGCTAAGGATTTTCTTTGCTGCTCCCAAATCCTTCATGGAAAATGTGTGAGCTAATTTCACCTTAAGCTCAGAGATATCCTGCATGTGTGATCCTACAACCAGCATATCATCTACATACAAAAAAATATATATATATCTACCATTATCCAATCTCTTAAAATACACAAAATGGTCAGATTGACACCTACTGTAGCCATACTCAGTCATAAACCTATCAAATCTCAGATACAATTGTCTAGGAGCTTGTTTGAAGCCATACAAATTTTTCTTCAATCTGCACACTAACTTCTCCTTACCTTTGACCTCAAATCCTTCCGGCTGATCCATATATATTTCTTCATCCAAATCTCTATGAAGAAATGTTGTCTTAACATCAAGCTGCTCAAGATGCAAATCCTCAATAGCAACTAAAGACAATATAGTCCGTATAGAAGTCATTTTAACAACAGGAGAAAAAATTTCACCAAAATCAATACCTAGTTTTTGTGCAAATCTTTTCACTACCAACCTGGCCTTATATCTCATCTGTCCATTCTCACCTTCTTTCAACCTGTAGATCCACCTGTTCTTCAGTGTCTTCTTATCCACTTACAGCTCAACCAAATCCCATGTTTGGTTCTCTTTCAAGGAATCAATTTTTTCATTCATGCCTCGCTCCCACTGATTCTTAGATTCCACCTGTATTGCTTCATCAAAACTCTCTAGTTCTCCACCACTAGTAAGTAATAAATAGAATAATGAAGGGGAATATCGAATTGTAGGTTTACTTACCCTTTTTGACCTCCTAATGGGCGTCTGAGACTCATTCACAACACGTTGTCTGCCCAAATTCTCTGACAGTGATCGACTTCGGTCACCTCCAGGCCTGTAACTGGCCGACGTCGGTTCTGCCTGACTGACGTCAGTTCCTTCTTGATCGACGTCGATCACTGTATGATCGACATCAGTTTTTATCCTGCCAACGTCAGTTTCTGCCTGGCCAACGTCGGTCTCTGTGTTTTCCTGTCTGTGATTAATTTTTTTTGCGAGCTCATTTTGGACCGTCACCTCATCCAATTCTCCATTGCTCTGCCCAGATTGATTCAGCTTTTTCAGCTGATCACTATACATCACTTTTTCATTGAAAACAACATCATGGCTCCTAATTATCTTGTTAGTTGCTAGATTCTAAAACTTGAATCCGAAATCATCAAAGCCATAGCTAATAAATGTGCACCTCATAGACTTAGCATCCAACTTCTTTCAATTTTCTTTATCAATGTGCACAAAGGCTTCACAACCAAATTTTTTGAGAAATGAGAGATCTACCTTTTTACCTATCCATGTCTCTTCTAGAATTCCACCATCCAGTGCTGTAGAGGGTCCTCTGTTAATCAGGTACACTACAGTATCAATAGCTTCTGCCCAAAACTCTAAGGGCAACCTAACATGCAATCTCATACACCTTTCACACTCTATTATTGTTCTGTTCATCCTTTCAACAACTCTATTTTTCTTAAGTGTCTTTGAAACCGTCCTTTGCCTACCTATTCTATGCATATAACAATACCAGTTGAACTTATAGCGGTAGAACTCATCACCATTGTCAGATCTCAGGCACTTCAATCTTCTCCCTGTTTCATTCTCAACCATAGCTTTTCAAATCTTAAAAGTCTCAAATACATCAGATTTCTTCTTAATACAATAGACCCATACCTTTCTTGTAGCATCATCTATGAACAAAACATAGTACTGTGATCCTCCAATAAAAGCAACCTGAGTCGGTCCCTACACATCTGTGTAAACAAGCTGCAACTTATGCTTCTTCTTTGTTGATCTAGTCTTGAGAAAACTCACTCTCTTTTGTTTCCCAAAAACACAGTGCTCACAAAAATTTAGATCTATGCTTTTCAAATCTGAAAGCTTACCTTTTGACTTAAGAATGGACATTCTCTTCTCACTCATGTGGCCGAGCCTAGAGTGCCACAACTTTGCATCCACATCTGAAGTAGATAATAAAGAAGGAGAATTATTAGTAACACAATTACATAAATAGAGAGTACCTACTCTTTACCTTTGGCCAATACAAGTGCACCCTTGGTCACCTTCAAAGATTTAGCTGTGAGAGTTACTGTACAACCCTCATTCCCTAACTTTCTTACAAAAATCAAATTCTTCTTCAAGCTGAGAACATGCATAACATCTCTCAACACCCATGTGTTGTCATTCTGCATTTTCAGCTGCACTTTTCTTTTGCCAATAATTTTACAAGGCTCATCATCCCCTAAATAAACTATTCCAAAATCTCTATGGACATAGTCACTAAAATATTCTCTATTAGGAGTAGCATGAAAAGATGCACCAGAATCTAAAACCCAAGATTCTATATTATTATGCAAAGAGAATATTAAAGCATCTTGTGCAATACCTACAATATTTACTTCTTCTTTTCTTTCGTGTTGATTGTCCTTCTTAGGCTTTGACCAACAATCTTTACTTTTGTGCCCTATCTTTCCACAATTCTAACATTGTGGCTTCCTTTCATTTCTGAATTTGGATCTACCTCTCACCTTTGACTTAGACCTTGATCTCCCTTTCTTGCTCTTCTCTTTTTGCCTTCCCTTGCTCTCAAAACTTAAAGTGTTATCAGATGTTTCCTCTGTGCTTTTCTTACGAATTTCTTCATTCAAAATTACACTAACAACATCCTCTACTTTTAAAATATTTGAAGCAAAAGCAGTATTACTAACTGCCATTACCAAGCAATGCGAGCTTTCAGGCAAAGAACATAATATTAAAAGAGCTTTAATTTCATCATCAAACACAATTTTGATTGAACTTAATTGATTTACAATTCCATGAAAATCATTTAGATGATTAGATACAGATCCACCTTCCTGTATATGCAAATTAAATAACTGCTTCATAAGATATACCTTATTTGAAGTTGAAGGATTTTCATACAAATTTGTTAAAGTAGTCATTAACTCTATCGTAGACTTTGCCTGTGATAAATTAGATATCACAGTAGATGCCAGACTCAATCTTATAGATCCAAGAGCCTTTATATCAAGAACTTTCCATTCTTCATCATCCATGTATGTGAGCTTCTTTGCAATCCCACCTAACAGTAAGTATAGATCTTTTTGATATAGATAATCCTCTATTTACATTCTCTAATATTGATAATTTTTGCCATTAAACTTCTCCATTCTCAGTTTACTTTCTTCTGCCATTGCTTCTCCCACTCAAACAGAAATCTCTGTGAGTAACATGTAATCAATACACACTAACCAGATCTGAAACACCTGTTAGTCAACTTGAGCTCTGATACCACTTGTTGGGGATCAACCAACAATGTTCATTACAATATGAAAACAATTAAATGCAGAATTAAACCAGAATGATAAGTAACTAGAATCAGAAATAACAAAGAACAAGAGATACAAGAAACCACCGTGAAAACTTGTATTAAACTCTTTACAGAAAGAATACAATTGAAAAAATTTCTTTTATTCCACACCTCTCTCAGATGTACAGATATCTCTCTAGATCTCTTTCCCTCAAGATCTCTCTCTCTCAATTACAATCATCTCCAACAACCTAGAATGATTCACATATACAATTCTTTACTGTTCAATTCAACATTCTACATATTACAATAAGCTATGAAGAATTATCCTATTATATAATAATTAAGAAATATGAGAATACAACTACAGCCATCAGATGCACCTCCTAATCAAGGGCTCTAAATAGTCTTACTAATAATAGAGATGCGGACTTAAGACTATCACTTAATCTTAATATGCAAACACTCTATTCTGTCCACGGAAATAGCTTTCTGGACGCACAGGTAACCAACATCGATTCTTGCCTATTTGCCTGTGACCGACGTGGGCCGATCCCTTACTGACGCCGACATTTTCTAGCCTACTTCTGACCGATGTCGATCGCTCCTGACCGACGCCAGTGACTATGTAAACCTGCAACTTCTGCAATCCGCTCACTTGGTGAAGATTTTAGCTCCACACCTTAACAAAAAATGTATTTTTGTGAGATATAGTGAACAATTCAAGGCATACAAATTATACAATCCAGTTAGAAAGAAATTAATAATCAATCGTGACAAAGAATTTGTTGAAAAAAAAGCATGAGATGGAAGCATTGATAAAACAAATACAATTGAAGCAGACATACCAAATGAAAATGAAATGGTATAAAATGATACACAAGTAAATGTTTCTCAAGTTCCACAAGCAAATGTTCCTAAAATGCCTTCTAAGGCACCAAGCACTCCAAATCCATCAACTCCAGCTAGTAATAATAGCAGTAGATCATCTAATCCAACACTTGCATCATTGAGATCATGGTCTATAAACACTTCAAAGAAAACCCATAGTCTAAAAAATATTTATGATGAGTCACAAGAAGTTGAAAATATAGATTTATGTTTAGATTTTGCATTCTTAACACAAGCTAATCCAATTTAATTTGTGGATGCAATTTAAAATAACAATTGGATTGCAACCATGGATGAAGAAATTCAATCAATTGAAAATAATCAAACATGAGATTTTGTAGAGATTCCTAAAAGAAAGGATGTGATTGGAGTAAAATGGGTTTATAGAGCAAATTTTAATTCAGATGAAAAAATTGAGAAACACAAGGAAATATTAGTAGCTAAGTGCTTTACACAACAACCAGGCATAGATTACAATGACACATTTGCATTGGTAGCAAGACTTGACATTGTTAGAATGGTATTATCTATTGCAACTCAAAATAGTTGAAAAGTTTTTCAAATTGATGTCAAATCAACATTTTTGTATGGCATATTGGAAGATGAAGTTTATATAAAATATCCACTTGGTTTACAAGTTGAAAAAGTCATTATATGGATTAAAGCAAGCTCCTAGAGCTTGGTATAGTAGAATATATTTTTATTTTGTAAACAATGGATTTAACAAATGTGGAAATGAACCAACTTTATATGTCCAAGTGAATGATGAAAGATAAATTTTGATAGTATTTTTGTATGTGGATGACTTAATTCTTACCAAAAACATGTCAATTGAATCATTTAAAGCAACCATGTAAACTAAATTTGAGATGACTGATTTGGGACTCATGAGATATTTTCTTGGCATAGAAGTAAATCAATCTAAGCAAATAATTTTTATATGTCAATCAAAGTATGCTAATGTTTTGTTGAAAAGGTTAAAGATGTTGAATGTTAATCCAACTCCTACACCAGTTACAATGGGTTACTTAGCAAGGAAGATAAAATTTTTAATTTTGATGCAATATTATTCAAGAGATTAGTTGGTAGCCTCATATATCTAACCGCTATGAGATTGGATATTATGTGTGGAGTTGGTGTTATTTCAAGATTCATGGATAATCCAAAAGAGTCTCACTAAAAATATGGAAAAATAATTCTCAGATACTGTTGATGCTTAAAATTGCGCTTGATTCTAATCAACAACAATGGGAAGTTTCAAGCTGTGGGATATTGAAGCTTGAAACAACCTCCAGATTTTAGAGAAGCTGGTCTCTTCTTTTTATATCAAGTGTGGAGGGAAAAAATGAATAGAAAATTAAATATAAACGCAAGTGCAGGAAATGAAACCTAACTATGGTGATGCACCTGAGTGTAATCCTAATCCTAACTTGAGCATAGTGAGACTATATGTAGGATTCAATTACATTTAAGAGCAGACAAGTGCATGATCAATATAAAAGATTGAAATAATAGAAACAGAGGCTCACAACAGAGACTTCTTTCACTGAGATATAGAAAATGTCAACAAAGGCATAAGGTTCAATCTTCTTATAAGAATGTTCCATTCATATAAGAGGCGCAGAAACACGTACAGGTATGTAGAACTTTTGATTCAAGAAAATGAGACAAAAGCAAATGAGATTCCTAATCACAACTCTAAAAAATATACAGTATAGACTACTTTTGCGAATGACATAGATAACATCAACAAAGGCATAGAGTTCAATCTTCTTAATCTTTCAGCCACATAAAAGGCATAAAAACATGCATAGTTACATCAACTTTACAACTCAAAAAAATGAGACAAAAGCAAATGATATTACTTAGTCATAAACTATAGAAAAAGTCTAAACTATCAAATCCCTACCTTTTTTAGTTTTCTATCCCCCTTGGCCTTCTGATACTGATCCTCTTCTTTTATAGCCTCGAATGTCTCCTTTCATCATCCCCTTTCCCACGCAATTCTACTCCCCCCTTAACTCATAGGGGACAAACAGACGACACTTTCAATGTCTTGAATGTATCCTGGTCTTATCAAGAAGGGCCATGCTGGAGTGGGATGATTACTCTGACTGTGGCGTGTTGATTAATGTCTAATACCTCCTCCCGCACCTGAATTTTTTTATTCCATCACCTACTTAGCTACGTAACTGTCCATTCTCCTCCGCTTATGGGGGATAAACAGGTGGCCATTTTAATGTTTGCAGGCCCTAAAAATCTACCTGATGCACTACTCCATATACCAAAAATAACTCCCATCGAGTTTCCCTCCATCTCGCTTTGTGGCAACAGATACACGTAACACTCTATTTTGTTGAAATGGAAGAGGACACTTAGTCAATTTCTTAAAATTTTCTTTATTACTTAGAAAGCACCAAAGAATGACACTTGGCACTTTCCACCTGATTTATCCAAGACACGTGGCTCTTTCTTCTTTCCCTTTAGCTATGCTATAGAATTATTCAGGGCACATATTAGGCTCCTACGAATGGTGACACTTGGCAGCTTCTGTAGACCTTTGAAATAACACTTGGAACCCACCACAATCTTTATTTAGCAATGAAGCTTGAAGATGATCTCTTAGAAGTTGACACGTGGCAGCCTCCGTTGTTCTAGGAAAGATACGTGGCATCTTTCGCTCCTCCTACTAGGGGTATGTGGCATCTTCTGCTTCTTTCGAGAATGGAGTAGAAAGGGGCTCAAAAAGTGACACTTAGCAGCCTCCGCTGCTCTTTGGCACTTAAACAAAATGAAACGATGCATTTTTGCCTTTCAAAAAGGTATTTGACCCCTTTGGTTTTTTGAGACACTCCCTTGAACTGCTCGATGAACTAAAATGGTTCAATGGTTCAATGGTTCAACACTGCGCACCATTTACACATTAACTGAGGTATTGAACCAAAAAATGTTGAACCAAAGCATTGAACCCAGGCATTGAGCCAACTGTCTTTTGGATGATGACATGTGCTAACTTTCGCTTTCTTTTAAAAAAGCAGTTCAGGGCCTTTCGTGACTGCCATCTGGTGCTTTCTGCTTCTTCCTGCTACTTAGCTTGTTGAAAACCTTTGCTGAGAAATAGAATGAATGTGGGTGCCGATACGAGATACGATTGCCGACACGTGGTGACTTTCGCTGAGTTACTATTGGATACGTGGCACGACCTGCAGCTCTCTTGAAAGTTATGAAAAGTGTCTCAGACAATGCCAGTTGGCTGGCTTTGTGTTTCAAAAAGTGACACTTGGCGGCTTCTGCTTGAATTAAATACTTAGGTAAAAATAAAATGAAGGAAACAAAAAGGGGGAAAGAAAACCCATGCTCAGACTATGCCACTTGGTAGCTTCCACTGCACTTCGATACTTAGCTGAAAAAGAAACTTGCGCTTTGCTTAGAAACTTTTGCCACCATGGCCAAGGTATGCGGGAACCAAAACTGCAATGCATGATTGAAAATTTGAATGCAATGTAGAGTAAAAATTTACTCTATAGTTACTAGTGACCCCCAGGACTTTTGAGCCTGCTTAAAAAGAAAACTCCACCTTCCACTAGATCAAAATTGTGAAATTTATAGATTCAAAAAGAGTCATCGACATGTGTTTAAAATACTTGTTTAAAAAGAAAAGCGGGAAAACAACAAAAAAACAATGTGAGAAAGGGAAACTATCTACCTATAATACATTATAGACCCAAGTTAATTGAAATGCTTCAAAAAGATTCTATTTACAGGAATCTCTTCAGGTTCTCCTTCCATTGATTCTAACTCGAATGAATTTTTCTGCTTTCACACATGAATTTTATACGAGCCAGTCCATAATGCTTCAAATTTGGTATGTTGACCCGGCTTGGTGACCCTTGCATCCCATTTCAAAACAATTGAGCCTACCTCAAAATTAGGATTCAAAGTCCTTTTATCAAAATAGGTCTTAACCATTCCCTGATGCTTAATTAATGAATCATGGGCTATATCCCTCTTTTACTAAACTTCCAAAAGATCTACGAGTCTGACCTACATGCGGCCATTTTCTTCAATTTCAATTTGTTTGATTAGCTAGAGAGTGGGGATTTCCAATCTTAGAGGAATCACAGTAGACTTTACATATACCAATTCATATGGAGACATTTTGATCACCTGATTAGGCATGATTCTATCAGCCCATAGTGCTAGATTAAGCACTTTATGCCACTATTTGTGATGATCAGCCCCTACTCTTTTGATCAGTCTTATCAGGTTCTTGTTGGTTGATTATGCCAGACCATTACCTTGAGGGTAATAATTAGATGAAGTTTTCAGATATATTCCATGTTTTAAGGCAAAGTCAGATACTTTAGACCCCAAGAATGCTTTAGCATTATCTGAAATTATGGTGCAAGGATCCCCAAAACGGGTAGTGATACTCCTTAAAAAATCTAGGATCACATTATCTGTTGCTTCCTTAAGTGGGACTGCCTCGGTCCATTTGGTGAAATAGTCTGTGGCAGTTAATATCTATTTGTGACCCATATTGAACATTGGATTTATCATTCCAATGAAGTCAAGGCCCCATTGAGCAAAATATTCATCCACAATTATAGGACTAAGGGGCATGGCTGCATTCCTCCTCATCCCCATATAATATTGGTAGGATTGACATTTTTTAACCAGCTGATAATAATATGCAAATAAAGTAGGCCAAAAATATCCTGCCTCACTTATCTTTATGGCTGTGGTCTTTGCAGAAAAATGCCCCCCTGATATTCCATGATGCATTTTATGTAGTATTCTCTTAGTCTCAGCCTGTTCTACACATCTTAACAATTTTCCATCAAAATTTCTTCTGAAAAGGACTTGTTCAATTAAAACAAAATGAACTCCCTGTATCTTATAATATCTCCTCTTATTTTGAGGGAGTTCTCTCATATAAATCCCATCCTTCATAAACTGAATCCTGCTTGTGACCCAAGACTTCTGATCAACCTCTTATATCTTCAACACCGTCTCTATCTCTCTCTCTAAATCTGCCTCCTCAGATAACATCTTTTCAAGCTCTTGGGTTATATATTGGCATAGACCCCTGCCTCTGACTAGCTTGGTGGGTCTGACCTCTACATCATATTCAAGGATTTTAGTGATCCAATTTGCTCTTTTCTCAGTAATTTCCCCCTCCATGATGTACCCCCTGACACTTGGGTGAGCTACAAGTATCAAAATTTTGTTTCCTGATATCATATGCCTAAATTTTTTGAGGGATTTTACCATGGCATAGGCTTGCCTTTCCACAAAATTATATTTGGTCTCATAATCCCTGAGAGTTGTTGAGAAAAAGGCTAGTGGGTGTTCCCCCTCCAGCCTATTGTTCTTTTGAGTCAAGACATCGGCAATACTTGACTCTCCTCCATAGACATACATTACGAAGGGTTTGAAATTTTTTGGATTTTTAAGCATTGGGGCTGTTGAGATAGCCTTTTTGACCTCTTCAAAGGCTTGCCTTCCTTTTGTAGTCCATTTGAATACCAGGTCTTTCTTTATCAAGAGTTTCATTGGTCTTACCAAGCCTACAAAATCAAATATGAATCTACTGACAAAATTGATCTTCTCTAAAAAGGACTGAACTACTTTTTTATTTACTAGAAGAGGTAGGTTCATTATAATTGTGATTCTCTCGAGATCTATAGAAACTCCTTCTTTAGATACTAAATGTCCCAACAATTTGCCCTGAGGTATAGCAAAGATGCATTTCTTGGAATTCAATGATATCCCAAAATCCTAACACTTCTTGAAGATGGATTCTAAATGATTAAAATGATCATCAGCTTTTTTTGAAAAATTAGTGAGGTCATCTAGATAGACCAGGATGATCCTATTTATAAGCTCACCAAAGGCTATATCCATATCTCTTTGAAAGGTGGCTCCTGCATTTGATAATCCAAATGGCATCTTAGTGTATGCAAATGTTCCCCATTTGGTAGTAAAAGCAATTTTGTACTGATCTTCATCAGCCAACCAAATCTGATTGTATTTAGAGAAACCGTCTAGTAAAAAAAACCTCTCTGATCCAGCCACAATTTGTAGAATTTGTTCCATGGAGGGCAAGGGATAGTGGTCTTTCAAAGATGATTTATTTAGATTTTTGAAATCTACACATAGTCTTACATATCCATTATTTTTCCTAACTGGTACTAGATTTGATACCCAAGTTGAGTGCTTGATTGGAAATATTATTTTGGAATCTAAAAGTTTTTGCAACTCATCTATCATTAGAGGCTCAATTTTTGGATTTACTAGCCTCTGTTTTTGTCTGATAGGCTTAGATCCTTCAGTCAATTCTATTGTGTGCTGGATAATGTCTCTATTATATCTATGAAGGTCTTCATAGCTCCAAGTTATGACTCTGTCATATCTCTGGCACAATTCGATTAGTCTTTCCTTCTCTTCTTGAGTTGCAGAATTCCCAACTTTTAATCTTTTTCTGTCACTCACCTCTATTTTAGAATAATCTGCTTTATCTACCTGGAACCTTTTCTTTTTGAGGCTTACATCTTCTAGGTCAAACAAGTTTTCTAAGGTGATCAATCTCTTGGGGAGCTTATTAGTCCTCAATTGTATAATCTGATCACCATATGCCTCTTCAATTTTAGTTTGCAACTGATCAGCAAACTCATCTGATTGTTGTAAGAAAGAGACTACCTGAGCATCATTTTCAAATACTTGCCATTTCTCATCATTGTCTGGAATGGTCGGCCTCACTGTAACTTTTAATGACTCATTGTTAACCAATAGGCCAGTTGCTCGGTTAAATTGTGAGCCAATCTGGGCCATCCTATCAACCTCAGAGTTTTGACTTCTAGGGATTATCTCAATATTGAAAGCTTTGAAATCTTCTATCAAATCCCAAATCCTATGCCTGTAGGATCTCATTCTCACATTTTTGGTTGATGCCTTTTCTCAAATTTGCTTTACTACTAATTTTGAATCCCCTTTCACTTTTAGATTCTTAATTCCTTTTTTCTTGGCTAACAGGAGCCCATGTACTAAAGATTCATATTCAGCATCATTATTAGTGCAAGCAAATTGGAATCGGACAGCCCTTAAAATTTTATCACTATTTGGAGCAGTAAGACAAATTCTTGCTCCAACACCATGTTTACTTCTAGCCCCATCAAAATTCAAAGTCTAGATCTCTAAATCTTGAGCAGTAGGTGCCTCTTCCCTTATAATGTTTGGGATTGCTTGGTCCTCATCAAAAATGACGTATGTGCCCAAACTAGTAGAGTCATAGTTCCCATACGAGTCGCTATGCATCATAGCCAACAACTGGTTATTTTCTTCTTCTTGATCATGATCAATCCAATCACCTAGCTCTTCAACAAAAATCATTTCTTCTGTATTTAACATAGCATGTTATGCCTATAATCTTGTTTTTGGTTCATTGGTGATATGGTCTTTGGACAGTGGTTTAGACAGAATCTTCATCTTTAAACCATATCTGGTTCTTAGGATGAGGTGAGCCCAGTCAAGAGGCATATATCCTCTTATTTTTGTTGTAAAGTCTCTGGATAAACATAAACCAAAAACAGGAGGTATATCTATGACAACTACATCTTGGTTGACAATTATGTTGGGACATTTGTATAATTGCAATGCGAGTTGTTTGATTCTCCCTACAGTTTGTACTGTTTTGCCATCTAGCTACATAACTCCCTTTGTAAGGGGTTCATATTTTATTTTCAAAGCATCAGCGATTTGCTTAGGCATCACAGTTGTACTAGCTCCTAAATCTATTAATGTATTATGCAATAGTTTCTTTCTAACTATCAGAGTCAAATAGAAAAGCTCTAGTTTGGATTTACTTACTTGCTCTGCATCATTCACAAAGGCTATTGTCTTCGAAGGAACCGTATCTTTGAGCTTTTCTTTTCCTACAGGTCCTTCCTTGGTGACAGTACCTTTGGGCACTGCTTGGCCTTGCAGAGTTTCTTGTAGGAGTGTCTTCTATTTAGGAATAGCTAAAATATCCCATATCGACACTTGTACTGGAGTCTTATTTAATTGATCCACTACATTGATCGGTCCCAAACACTGAGTTTTTTGGACATAAAGATACTTCATTTGTTTTTGAATCTGGGTAGGAATCCCCTGATCTTGCACCAGCTGAGGTACTTCTTGTCTAACAGCAGCATTTATTAGCCCTTGAAATGGAGGATTATTCTTGACTTGAGCACTCACAATCTCGGGCTGCTCCACCATTCTCCTCTTTGATCTGGAGTAATAATCAGATTGCACCACTGGCCTTTGGGAAGTAGATGCTTCGTTCAAGAAGACTGATTCTTCATCTTTAACCCATGAGAACAAAGCATGTTTCGAGGCTATTTCTTCCTCTTGTTGCAAGGACATTCCTTGCATCTGAGCCACTAAAACTAAATTCTATATACCAAGAGACTGGTAGGCTTGATTATTGCTGGTGCTGGCAAACTGACCATCCAATCTTCTCTGCTCAGCCACCCTTTGTTGTATATTACTCCTAGGACAATCTCCAGGTGTATGAGCATCGTTTCAAGGGAAACACCAAGCATTATTATCATCCACATCATTATTCTGACGTGGAACCATCTCCCTATTTGTGTTGGGAGGAATGGTCTGTGAGGGTGTGGGAACTGCAACTAATTGATTTGATGGTTGATGGTTAGTTTGTTTCGAAAGACCTTGATATTGGTTTGGTTGGGACGAAAACCTATTTCCTTGATAGGCTTGATAAGGGAGCTTAGGGAAAGTATTCTGCTACCTCTTTATATTAATCAGCTCATTAGAAAATGTCCTCAAGATATTCTTGATATCATCCATCTCAGATGACTGAGTAGGGATAGGTTCTTTCACGAATAATTGAGGGTAAGTGTACATAGACACAGGTGGGCTTACAGCTTTAGGAACTTCTTGAGGTAAGGGCAAGGAAATCTCTGGGAACATAGTCATGGGAGGCCTTGGAGGTAACTTTCTAACATCTATTAAATGATTCTCAGCTCTGATCGCATATTCATAAGCCCCTGGCAAAGTGTGTCCTCCCAGTGACTGAATCATAATAGATATATCTGAATTCAAAGCCTTGAGATAAAACACTATGGCCATACCAGGTGGTGGTTTAGCTGTAGTAGAGATTTTGTCCCAATTTTTTTGGAATCTAGTGTTGAAGTCAATCATATCCTCCTGTGGTCCCCTTTGAATGGTGATTAACTGTTGTAACAAAGAAGACTTATCACCCTTCTCTGCAAATCTTTCAAATAACAGATCTCTGAGATGGTCCCATGTAGATATGTTATTTGGGGTCAAAGACTGATACCATTCTAAAGCCTTCCCTTTGAATGAAGCTACTAATAACCTTATGGCCACATTTTGCTATGTGACAACATGTATAACACAAACATCTGATACATCTTGAAGATGTTTCGTAGGCATTTTTGAATCTTGCCCACTAAATTTGGGCAGAGCTTTTAGAGCATTTATTGGGATAGGATCCCAAATGATTGGTGGTGTTGGGAGGATTAAGGGACTACCAGTGTTCCAGCTTGCATAATTTTTTGGGGGAACAGGGGCTCCCATATTTAGTATTAGTGCAAACTAGTTAGCTCTTTTTCTTGAGCTTGTTACCAGAGGTGGCAAAAGAATACCTATATTTGTAGCAGATTGTGATCTAGTGACTGGTCCACAACTTCAACTCCTCATAGCTCTTTGGTTCATACGGTCTTGAAAGAAACTTCAAGACTGGTCCCACTGGGCATGCTAAAAACTATTGATGCTTAAAATTGTGCTTGATTCTAATCAACAACAATGGGAAGTTTCAAGCTGTGGGATATTGCGGCTTGAAACAACCTCCAATTTTAGAGAAGTTGGTTTCTTCAAAGGAATAGGAAATTAAAAATAAACGCAAGTGCAAGAAATGAAGCTTAACTATGGCGATGCACCTGAGTGTAATCCTAATCCTAACTTGAGCACAGTGAGACTATATGTAGGATTCAATTACATTTAAGATCAAACAAGTGCATAATCAATGTAAAAGATTTAAATAATAGAAACAGAGGCTCACAACTGGGACTTCTTTCACTAAGATACAAAAAATGTCAACAATGGCATAGGGTTCAATCTTCTTATAAGAATCTTCCAATCACATAAGAGGCGCAGAAACACGTACAATTATGTAGAACTTTCGATTCAATAAAACGAGACAAAAGCAAATGACATTCCTAATCACATCTCTAGAAAATCTACAGTATAGACTACTTTTGTGAATGACACAGATAACATCAACAAAGGCATAGAGTTCAATCTTCTTAATCTTTTAGCCACATAAAAAGCATAGAAACATGCACAGTTACATCAACTTTACAACTCAAGAAAATGAGACAAAAGCAAATGATATTACTTAGTCATAAACTATAGAAAAAGTCTAAACTATCGAATCCCTACCTTTTTCAATTTTCTATCCCCCTTACCCTTCTGATACTGATCCTCTTCTTTTATAGCCTCGAATGTCTCCTTCCATCATCCCCTTTACCACACAATTTTACTCCCCTCTTAACTCATAGGGGACAAACAGATGGAGCTTTCAATGCCTTGGATGTATCCTGGTCTTATCAAGAAGGGCCATGTTGGAGCGGGGTGACTGCTCTGATTACAGCGTGTTGATTCATGTCTAGTACCTCTTCCCACGCTTGAATTTCTTTATTCCATCACCTGCTTAGCCACATAACTATCCATTCTCCTCTACTTATGGGGGACAAACATACGGCCCTTTTAATGTTTGCAGGGCCCAAAAATCTACCTGGTGCACTGCTCCATCTACCAGAAATAAGTCCCACTGAGTTTCCCTCCATCTCACTTTGTGGCAAAAGATACACCTAACACTCTATTCTATTGAAATAGAAGAGGACACTTAGTCAAATTTTTGAAATTCTCCTTATTACTTAGAAGGCACCGGAGAACGACACTTGGTGCTTTCTGCCTAATTTATCTAAGACACACGGCTCTTTTTGCTTTCCCTTTAGCTATGTTGTAGAATTATTTGAGGCACATATTAGGCTCCTATGGATGGTGACACTTGGCAGCTTCCACAGACCTTTAAAATAACACCCAGGACCAACCACAATCTTTATTTGGCAATGAAGCTTGAAGATGATCTCTCAGAAGTTGACACGTGGTGGCCTTTGCTGTTCTAGGGAAGATACATGGCATCTTTCACTCCTCCTACTAGGGGTATGTGGCATCTTCCGATTATTTTGGGAATGGAGTAGAAAGGGGCTTAGAAAGTGACACTTGGTGGCCTCCGCTGCTCTTTGGCACTTAAACAAAATGAAATGATGCTTTTTTGCCTTCTGAAAAGGTATTTGACCCCTTTGGTTTTTTGAGACACTCCCTTGAACTACCCAATGAACCAAAATGGTTCAATGGTTCAATGGTTCAACATTGTGCACCATTTACACGTTAACTGAGGTATTGAACCAAAAAATGTTGAACCAAAGCCTTGAACCCAGGCGTTGAACCAACTGTCTTTCAGATGCTGACATGTGGTGACTTCCACTTTCTTCATGAAAAAGTAGTTTAGGGCCTTCTGTAACTGCCATCTTACACTTTTCGCTTCTTCTTGCTACTTAGCTTGTTGAAAATCTTTGTCAAAAAATAGAATGAATGCGGGTATCAATACGAGACGCAGTTGTTGACACGTGGTGACTTCTGTTGAGTTGCTATTGGATACATGACACGACCCATGACTCTCTTGAAAGTTATGAAAAGTGTCTCGAACAACGCCAGTTGGCCGACTCTGTGTTTTGGAAAGTGACACTTGGAAGCTTCTGCTTGAATTCAACACTTAGGCAAAAATGAAACTAATGAAACAGAAAGGGGGAAAGAGAACCCATGCTTGGACTACGCCACTTGGCAGCTTCCACTGCACTTCGATACTTAGCTGAAAAAGAAACCCACACTCTGCTTGGAAACTTCTGCTGCCATGGCCAAGATATGCGGGAACCAAAACTGCAGTGCGCAACTTAAAATTTGAATGCAATGTAGAGTAAAAATTTACTCTACAGATACATAGCTAAAACAAAGAGTTTTGGTATCATGTATACATTTTCATAAAAATTTCAAGTTGATTGGTTACATGAATAGCAATTGGGAAGGTAGCATGGATGATAGAAAAAACACTTTAGGCTATGTTATTCATATTGGATCAGGTGTTATCTCTTGGTCATCGAAGAAACAACCAATTGTGACACTTTTGTCAGTCGAAGAAGAATATGTTGCATCCACATCAAAAGCTTGTCAATTAGTTTGGATGAGAAGAGTACTTTTAAATTTGATGTATACTCAAGAAGAAACTAAAAAAATGTTTTGTCATAATAATTCAATGATTGCTTTGTCTAAAGATCATGTGTTTCATAAATTCAAAAAGCATATAGATATTAGATATCACTTCATTCATGAATTGGTGAACAATAGAGCTATATGTCTTGAGTTTTGCATGTTTGAAAAAAACTAGCAGACATTTTTACAAAGCCACTTACAAAAAACATGTTTGAGCATCTTAGAAAAAATATACACATCACTAATTTACATGGCAGTAAAGATTAAGGGGGAATGTTGGCCGATGTGGACCTATGTTTAACATTAGTTCTAATCTTCTTTGCCACATCATGTCTATCGTTGTGCCACTGCTAGTATGCATTAAAACTTATTTGTTTCCTTGCTATTGTTTATATTCTATAGATATCTAATTCACTAAATGCTAATTATCTTACTTTCTATCTACTTCAAGAGTCTTCTTGAATACGCTTCATATTACTTTGTTTATTTCATAAATCATTTTTGAATGCTCTATTTTGTATGAATGAAAAAAATTGCAGTAAAGCTCTGCCTCTTTCTATGTAAGCAACATATAATTATATGAGAGCAGTGCAACTCTGTTAAAAGGGTGGATTGTAAAAGTATATAATACATTTTGACAAATATTAATGCAAATATATCTATTTTGTGTTTGAATCCATCTGTGTCTAGTTTGAAAATCCTACTTTGTATATTTTTGTGGCATTTTAAGTGATTGGTATCAGGTCTATCAATTCCTACAAAACTAAGGCAATTGATTTTGATGAGATTAACAAGGTTCCAAATGAGAAATCATGAAGAATTACCATTGCAATGATTAGTGCTTCTCGACAATTATGTTATTTTATTGAACATAGGTTGCTTGGTTTGATCAATCACAATCTACCAAAATATTTTATTATCTTAATATGGCACATGTTTAGACTCTATTCTTTTCTCAGTATGTAATTATTGGTTGCATTTTTTGATGTTTGTGTTTTTTTAAAATTTTATGGTTGAGAATTTTTAAAACATGGCATCCTTTGCCATCTGATGTGCAGGGTTCCTATCTTTGATCAATATTGCTTAATTTAACATATTTCAAGAACATATTTACAAGTATTGGTGTCATTTTAAAAATGTGTTCCTTAGTTTTTTGGTAAAACCTATGAAAATTCTATGAAGAGTTTCTTTTTGCCTAAATATACTTCTTGTTTTCCACCTTCTTGGTGTCTCACTTAACATTGGGTTCTGAACAAACTTTTATTCATATATATAGGTGTTGTATTACCAAATAATACATGTGTATCTTATATTTTACTCTATTTCCGTAAGTATTTGACATATATATTTTTTTTGAAATTTATATGGATATTTTCATAGTATTTATTTTTAACTTAGATCATTCATAAATTGTTCCTTATGCTTAAAATTTACAAATGCTTCCAAATTTTGTCCAACCAATGACTTAAATATCAGATAATAGCTACAAGAAAGTAGTTTATTGTCTATACATGAATGGAATTCAGTGATGAAAGTGTGATGTTTTCCATTGACTTTATATAGTGTACACTTTTCATGGAAATGGTGTTATAAAACCTTTCAACTACACTGATGCCATAGATAATGATACCTACCATGTGTTTATCTTGAATTTATGTATTATGTAATGGCAAACGTAATTAGCTACTTGAAACTAGTACTCAATCATGAATCAATTTTTGAATAGCCATTTTTTTGTTTGACGAAAGAATGAACTTACATGTACATGTGCTTGAAATACTATGTCTTTTTAGACAATGTCCATTGTCCATCATATCTTTCAATTAATTTTCCTTGTGATTTATTCAGTCTGGATTTGAGTCTTTTCTCAATATAAGTTTTGCCTTCCATCACAAATAAGCATTTTAAGGTGTGATGCATGTTTAAAAGAATTTCAAGAAATGACATGTGCTAATGTAGAACTTGTTAAGTTGTTGAAATTTGTTCTCTTTATTTAGCATCATTTTGAAGTTTTGAACTATTATGAGCATTATAATATTTGTTATTAAACTCAAGTAACAATTTGTATTATCTAATTTCCTTCATTTGCTATGAATAACCTAAAATATCCCAGTTCTTTCTACCTGGACTGAGCAAGTTTTATATTAATGTGTACTCATTGACTAACTAGTTGATTAACTAAGAAAGGGTTTACTACACTTAGTTAAGTGTTTAATCCCCTAAGATCAAATCCAATATGTCTGATCTTCATGCATTTATAAATTTTCCTTATTATTGAAACAATCCATTGATTATTTTATCCATAGCTGATCCTTGCATTTTATTGTTGTGGAGCTTGACTTTGTAGAGATATTTTTAAAGACCTCGACACTTATTGATTGTTTTAACTACTGCCTTGAATTTCATTTGGCAATTAAGACATTGCAAAGTTGATAATATTTTTTTTAATAAAAATCTTCATCTATGACCTTTTGAACATTGCAAAATGAAATGCATAAATGCAAATCAAGAAACAATGCATGTGCATAATGATCAACAATTCATTTCTGTAAAATAATACATGCCATTGACTGAGGCTACCTCCCATAGCATACATGTCACTTTTCATGGAAAATACCTTTTTAGAACTTGTCTTTTTAAATACAATGTTGGTGACCGGTTGTTTGATGCATTTCAAGTCTTTTTGAATTTTCATTACACATCAACATAACTTCAAGTTATAATTATAGAACATTTACAAAATTGTTTAGAAAATAATGACCCTGATGCACTAATATATTTTCAACTAGAATTGGATCCTGAAGATAGTTACAAACTGCATCAAGTATATGACATAGACACATACTTTTATCAAATGTAGATTTCAGCAACTTCATGCACACTTAATGGTCAACATGGCCTATGAGGTGACGATTTCTATATAAATTCGTTTTTTAAATGGCTAGACATTCCCATCTATGTTTGGTATTTAACAAGGAGGAAAAAATATTTCCACTTTAATGAAAACATAAATTCACCTCCTTATTGTATATTGTTTTATGATCAAAATCCAATGTCAGGTCATTATGAATCTTTATAATATAAGAAATTGGCCAAATACTAATGCCCCTTAAAATAGATGCCTTTAACAAGAACATGTGTTAGGCTATCTCTTTATTGTGAAATAAATACTATAAATATGTAATTAAGCTAACTATCTATAATTTTGGAAAACACATCTTATTCTGGCGATAGCATATTTACTGCTATTTGCCATTTAGAAAACAGTGCTTTTAACATCCACTATTTGTGATGCTATGCAACACAATCTTTTTTCAATGTGATTGTATCTATAGATGTAAAAGTGTATGCTTTTTTGGATCAAAATCTAATAGTTAATGTTATCAAGAACATTCCAACTATTACAATTTGGCAAGCATACAGTGTTAAAATGGCTTTCGTCTATGACAAAAGTGGAATAAACGGTAACAAGTTTTCTATCTAATGAATTTCATAGTTATTAAAGGTATGAATTTTCCTATGGTCATCGATAAACCAATAGATTCTCTAAATCTATGATGATAGTGCCCAAACAAAACCCATATAAAACATAATATTCTTTGAAACATATACATGTCATACACATTATGAACCTTTGATACTAAATACATATAATGAGTTACAAGTACATGATTTTTCTAATCACATATACATACCACAAAAAATAAATAGCCATTCTTTACTACAAACATTGAAAACTACACATGAAAAGATCATGAACAAAAAATCCAAGGCTTTGCTACAAACATTGAAATATATCAAGAACCTTGACAAAAAATCAATACAAGTTTTTAATAGAAAAATAATTGACACTTCTATACATGTTTGTTCTCTTTACAAGCAATTGTATTTCAAACATAATATGAAGATTTTAATGAAACTAAGAAAACACATGCCAACAATTACTTGTAATAGTAAAACCATTTGTAAAAAAAATGCTGAAATTACAACAAATCATTGAAAAATGCACACTTCCTTGATTTTCAACACCTACTAATATTAGAATAAATAAGCACCTAAATTCTGTAGTTATGCTATCGAACCTTGAGAAAATAATTGTTTCATTGAGAATTGAATTTGTTCAAATAAGATATCTAGGCTACAACAAGCCATAACTTGGACTAAAAGGTCCAATTATCAATGTGCCATCAAATATCGATAAAATTCATAAAACATTGCCCAAATCCATAGACAATAGGATAATAATTACCATAGATCTGAAATTATTATTAGAATAAAAAATGAATATCAATACGAAACCATTCACCCAAAACTTGTTATGCAAGCATTTCAAAAATTTTGTACAAAAAAATTGTACATTACTCATAATGTGTAAATAAAATCTGATTGGAAACCATTCATAGCTTCTAGTGTTATGGATGATACAAATAACAATAGTCTTTATAGTGAATATAAAACAAATAGCTATAATGAACTACATGTGCCTTTTGACATAGATGAAACCTACTCTAATGACATTTTAGTTCATGGCTTTACAGATTTAACATGCATTTTTACATGGCTAGATAAGTTTATTGCAATAGCACTAGTTGAATAAAATCATCCAATCAGGCTTTTTAAAGATAAAGACTTAGAAGAAATGAAATTTAAAACACTTTTCTTTGGCGATGCTTGTGATGAAGATGTAATGTCAAGATTTAGTTACCAAAAAATTACATAATGGGAACTGTTACATGCTAATTGATAAAGGGCATATCATCTTACCAATTTATTCTTTAATGAAATAAAAATAATCATAGATCAAGTTGGAAATATTATGTGGGTTTGAATTGGAAAAGGTAGTTAAAGGGAAGAAAACTTTTAGCAAATGATGTCAAAAAAAATCAAATCTATAAAAGTTGCTTAAATACAAAAATTAGATATGTATATTTCAAAAAAATATGTATCTCTCTGGATTACATGCAAGGAATTTTTAAAAATACCTTTGCTATGATACACCAATTAGGACCACCAATTTTTTTACTAAATTTTACAAGTTCTAAAGATTGTTGGCAACCATTGATGAATGTATTGATGCAAATGTATCTAAAATATAACAAAAAAATTGGTTTTAGACTTAATGAATTCAATAAATAAAATGATGATTCCTTTCTTGTAAAAATAGATCCAGTTAAATGTACATGTTATTATTTACATTGCATCAATGCATTAAGACAAATTATATGCAATGATGAATTATTAATAGGAAAAATCATAGATTATTTTTATGTGAAAAAATTTCAGAATAGATAAACTGCTCAAGATCATTGGTTTGTATGGATAAAACAAGTACTGATATATGAAAAGGATCAAATATAAAGAATTATACACTTTATAGACAAGTTCATAACTTTTGATACTAATGTTATGGAACAAGATGTAGCTAAATTGCATATATACCATCATAGTAGTAGTTGTAAAAAAAAAGGTAAACAATTTTAGATACAACTTCCCAGAACTACTAATGCAAATGACAACAATACTTGAACTTTTTGAAGAAAAATCTGAAATTGTAGAAGTGGCATTAAAGAAAATTTATTTTCCACTAATCATAAAATGATATATTGCTTCTGATGACTTTGATACTTTCTTACAAGACCTTGACATGGATATGTCCTAGTACATAGCAACAATACAAAGTACAATAAAACAACCTACCTTTTTCCTTGTGCGCAAACCATCACAAGAATAGAATAATAATTTCATAAGAAAAATGCCATATTTATGTCAAGCCAATATAGATGCACAATTTATCCTAAATGTATATGTTGTGGAAATATACTATAGCTCATACATGACAAAGGGAAATTCAAAAGTCACACATGGTTTTAGGAATAAAAAAAATAAACATGCAACAACAAAAATATATGCCATTTAGATGTTCCATAAACTTTGAAATGCAATGCTAAAATATCAACAAATACCTTCCTAACAAGATATTCACTTGGTGATATCATTGCCACTTAATCATTATTCAATAACATGTACTTTTATAGATATACATTTCCCTGATGACTGCACTATTATTTTAAAACCATAAATTGATCTTAGGAATGAGCCAGATGAATATAAAAATGTAATATGTCAATATTTTATAGACTATTACATTGCACATCTTGTCAACATTGACCATGTTTGCTTGGTTGAATTTATTTATGAGTACATCAAAAATGGAAATCCATTGAAATAAAAAAAACACATGTTATACACTTTGTAAATTATAACAGACATTTTGACATTGAAAATTATTATTGTAAATGACTATTGCTATATGTACCATTTCTGAAAACTAAAAATAGTTTGAAACAAGGTCTAGAAACATGGAAGCAAGCATACAGTTTGCAAAATAATACCATAAAATTGAATGAGTCCAAGTTTAACTATGACATAAACTTTGTCTAGGGGAACATGAAACATTTTTCTTGCCAACTTGAACTTGATACTAAATATATATTTGATATTAGATTTCATTCAAGGAAAAAAAAACATAGGACTATGATTTACAAACAGACTTCCATTGCCAAGATTTATATCCATCAAGCAAAGTTCAAAATAATATGGCATTGGACATCATCCATTCATTTATAACAATTTAGAATATTACAAGCATATATGTTTGTTAAAATAAGATCAACAAAAAATTGTTAAAGACATTGCTTATAAAAAATGCATATGCAAGAATAAACTATTATACTTGTTTCTAACAGGAGGCACATTCATAGTTAGTAATTTCAAAATGAATTATATATTTGAGATGTTGGTTTGATTTTATTCTCAAACTATCGATATTGATTTTTACAAGCCAAAAGGTATGATGCTTTCATACATAGATAAGACTGCATACAATGCAGGAGGAATAACAATGCATTCTACATTTTTATTGCTCTTTAACAAGTCATAATTGATTCCATTAAAAAATGAACATCTTGATATGTTTTCCAAATGATATAACCAATTATGCATAATACTGATTGATAAAATTTCACTTGTAGGAGTAAGAATGCTATACTACATTGACAAGCAATTGAATAGCATAATGTGTCTACCCACTATATACTTTGGCAATGTCGACATGGTCTTTTGTGGTGACTTTTATCTAGTTCAACCTATAAATGACTGTATAATATTTGAACACCCAAAAATGAACAATGAACAAATTCCTTATTTCTTATGGCAAGAAAACATAAAATTTTATCAGTTAAACCAAATGATGCATCAAAATGATGAGATCGTTATGTCAATACTAAATACAATATGTACATCCTCACATAAAATCAATGATATTGCATAACTTAATAATATATGATTACATCCAACACCAAATAATCCTTTGTTTTCATATCTCTTTTACTTAAATAGTGATGTTGAGGTGCACAATAACAAAATGCTAAGACTTGTTCCACACAAATAAATTGTTATTTACACAATATACAAAGAAGATTATACATATAATGAAAATAAAGGACATGCTAAAGCCATATTTATACCAAAAAAAATCCTTTTGAATCCCAATATGTTAGTGTAAATTTTTCTAGAAATTATTATATGCAAGATAGCCTTGTCAATGGTTTGGATGGTATATTTAAACTCTACACAAAAGCACATGACATTGACATTAACTAGGTAAAATTCTATGATGTCAACATTGGGAATTTGAAAATAATGAAACATTTTCATCTATTTCAAAGTAATATTGATTAAACTTGGACTCTTATTTTTTGATTTTTAAGACTAGTTTGCATGTCCATTGACAAAAAAGCATTTGATAATACGGGCTATGTTTCTAAGACAATTAGCTTGTGCTCATACTATACATAGGTCCCAAGGCCTTACCCTAGAAGAAGTTTCATTCAAACCACTTGGTGTATCAAGGCATGGATTGGAATATACAACTCTTTCTCATGTAAAAGCCATTGACTCATTGTATTTGCTAACTCTACTTTCAAATAAAAAATTTAGAGTTAAAAATAAAATTTCCATTGAAATGTCAAGATTATAAATGAACTTTGAATGAGTGTTACAACATAGTCTCAAATCAAATACATTTGCTTCATCTATTATTATATGTCCATTGAACACTCAGAGTCTTCACAAACATATTGAAGACATTATCAATGATCATGACTTAATGAAATGTGATATACTATGCTTACAAGAAACATGTATTAAATCTAAATATTCCACTAATCATATCCCAAATGTCATGGCTTGTAATTCAATACATAATGTGCATGGTATAATGATATATGTCCAGAGATATGTTATCACCTCAAATCTAAGGAAATAGACTTTAAATCAATTGGAAGCATTAACAATAGATGCCACAATACATGGACATGAATTTACAATTGTTAATATCTATGCATCTCCCTTTATTTATATCCTGAATATTATAAATGTTATTGAAAAAACATTGTTCAATGCAAAAACATATAATAAGATCTATATAATAGGATACTTTAACATTGACATGTCTATTTCTAACAAATCATCAATTCTACTCGAAAAACATATGTCAATTTTTTGTAATATTCATTTTTTCCACATAGACAAACACTATATCCAATCAGAAGCATAGACCGTGTTTGATCAAATAATTCAAAAGAACATATTCAAATCATAAAAATAGAAACATATCAGATCGATCATAATACCATTTGTCTAGTCTTGGACAAGAATGACTAATCATTAGCATTAAGGAAAAAAAGACATTGTTGTTGCTTATGTTCATAATCTATTGCTCATACAAATTTAAAGTTCATTGATTACATTCATTGAAGAAACAAACTAAAAAAAATAGGTTGTTTAAAAAGAAGAAGCCAAAATAATGGATTCAAAATCAAATATTCTAGAGGACAAAAAGCCTACTAAACAACTAGTACCATAGTCATCCAAGAGCAATGAAATAATATTTCCTCAACAAAAACTATAAAAAAAGGCAAATCTTAAA
Organism: Torreya grandis; assembly: GCA_037957365.1. Taxonomy (NCBI): domain Eukaryota; kingdom Viridiplantae; phylum Streptophyta; class Pinopsida; order Cupressales; family Taxaceae; genus Torreya; species Torreya grandis. The sequence continues at coordinate 2,051,759 of JARHVA010000922.1, read as the reverse complement.
CCGAATTTAGTTTTTTAAATTTCTTATCGAATATCAATATTTTGGAAAAAGTGAAAACATGTTAAATTGTTACATACCTTTTTACAACATTTTCTAAAAAGCAATTTCCTTTCCTTTCATCATAATAATAGAACCAATTTCTTCATGCATAATGCTAGATATTTGTGCTGGGAAAGATGTTACTATTTTTGAATGAGATATTTTGACTGTCTATGAACCTGCTCATACCATAAATTGAGATTCTCTAATTAAATCAGAGAAACTACATATTGATTTGGCTGATGTTCATGGTCAAATGACTATAACAATTAATATTAACAATAAATTGATACAAAAATATGACACATACAAATCTCCAAGACAAAACATTTTCATTTTAGATTTTATGATCAAAGGAAAACCAAAATATGAAAGAGGATATGTTGCCTTGTGTATTTTGCTAACTATAAATTCAAGCATACAAAATATACCTACATTTTGAAAAAAAAAAAAAAAACCACACCTGATAGTGTAATCGTTGATGTTGTGAAATTAAATCATTCATACTCAGTTGGCTCATTTAAAGCTTTGGTTACAAGCTGTCAATAATCATATACACAATTTAATTTACATGTCAAAGATGGAGAAACAAAATATAACACTATAATTGTGATTCTATTTTTATTTTCATATTTCTTTTCCTTTTAATAAGTTTTTTTGTCTATTTTAAAATGTAATACAACTATTTGCTTCTCATATTCAACTCAATGAACAACATCAACAATTGTACCATGAGATACAAGCTCAATAAATGTCCTAAAAAAATAGTTAAAATCAAATTTTGCTTCTTTCATTGAACATTTGGTTGATGAATGCACCATGAAACTTTTTCAAACAATCATAACAGCAAATATTGAGGCAAGTATTCATATTCTTACTTCTTATTTTGCTCACTAATAACAATGTCAAGTTATATTTTATTTACTTCTTTAATATTAACATCAACTGGCTATGGGAATGCTAAAACCAAAGAGTATTTACATGGCTCTTTTTCAATAAATATGCAATTATTTTAAGCATGCAATTACAACAATGGATGTTCATGGCAATGATTCAAAACATTGTCCAAGATGCCCTCCAAATTTAGGAATTTCCTATGTGCATGCATTGACATGCAATATCCATACAAAATATGGAAAAATTGAATACATATTACATAAACCCATGCTTTAGACATTTCTACCAAAACTAACATCAATATCATATCAATAATAAAAGCAAGACATTTGAGCAACTATGTTTATATTGAACAAATTCCAAGTAAATGGAATATTCACAATTGCTATGGATAATATTATTTTTGAAATTAAAAAATTTAGAGTTAAAAATAAAATTTCCATTGAAATATCAAGATTATAAATGAAATTTGAATGAGTGTTACAACATAGTCTCAAATCAAATACATTTGCTTCATCTATTATTATATGTCCATTGAACACTCAGAGTCTTCACAAACATATTGAAGACATTATCAATGATCATGACTTAATGAAATGTGATATACTATGCTTACAAGAAACATGTATTAAATCTAAATATTCCACTAATCATATCCCAAATGTCATGGCTTGTAATTCAATACATAATGTGCATGGTATAATGATATATGTCCAGAGATATGTTATCACCTCAAATCTAAGGAAATAGACTTTAAATCAATCGGAAGCATTAACAATAGATGCCACAATACATGGACATGAATTTACAATTGTTAATATCTATGCATCTCCCTTTATTTATATCCTGAATATTATAAATGTTATTGAAAAAACATTGTTCAATGCAAAAACATATAATAAGATCTATATAATAGGATACTTTAACATTGACATGTCTATTTCTAACAAATCATCAATTCTACTCGAAAAACATATGTCAATTTTTTGTAATATTCATTTTTTCAACATAGACAAACACTATATCCAATCAGAAGCATAGACCGTGTTTGATCAAATAATTCAAAAGAACATATTCAAATCATAAAAATAGAAACATATCAGATCGATCATAATACCATTTGTCTAGTCTTGGACAAGAATGACTAATCATTAGCATTAAGGAAAAAAAGACATTGTTGTTGCTTATGTTCATAATCTATTGCTCATACAAATTTAAAGTTCTTTGATTACATTCATTGAAGAAACAAACAAAAAAAAATAGGTTGTTTAAAAAAAAGAAGCCAAAATAATGGATTCAAAATCAAATATTCTAGAGGACAAAAAACCTACTATACAACTAGTACCATAGTCATCCAAGAGCAATGAAATAATATTTCCTCAACAACAACTATAAAAAAGGCAAATCTTAAACCGAATTTAGTTTTTTAAATTTCTTATCGAATATCAATATTTTGGAAAAAGTGAAAACATGTTAAATTGTTACATACCTTTTTACAACATTTCTAAAAAGCAATTTCCTTTCCTTTCATCATAATAATAGAACCAATTTCTTCATGCATAATGCTAGATATTTGTGCTGGGAAAGATGTTACTATTTTTGAATGAGATATTTTGGCTGTCTATGAACCTGCTCATATCATAAATTGAGATTCTCTAATTAAATCAGAGAAACTACATATTGATTTGGTTGATGTTCATGGTCAAATGACTATAACAATTCATATTAACAATAAATTGATACAAAAATATGACACATACAAATCTCCAAGACAAAACATTTTCATTTTAGACTTTATGATCAAAGGAAAACCAAAATATGAAAGAGGATATGTTGCCTTGTGTATTTTGCTAACTATAAATTCAAGCATACAAAATATACCTACATTTTGAAAAAAAAAAAAAAAACCACACCTGATAGTGTAATCGTTGATGTTGTGAAATTAAATCATTCATACTCAGTTGGCTCATTTAAAGCTTTGGTTACAAGCTGTCAATAATCATATACACAATTTAATTTACATGTCAAAGATGGAGAAACAAAATATAACACTATAATTGTAATTCTATTTTTATTTTCATATTTCTTTTCCTTTTAATAAGTTTTTTTGTCTATTTTAAAATGTAATACAACTATTTGCTTCTCATATTCAACTCAATGAACAACATCAGCAATTGTACCATGAGATACAAGCTCAATAAATGTCCAAAAAAATAGTTAAAATCAAATTTTGCTTCTTTCATTTAACATTTGGTTGATGAATGCACCATGAAACTTTTTCAAACAATCATAACAACAAATATTGAGGCAAGTATTCATATTCTTACTTCTTATTTTGCTCACTAATAACAATGTCAAGTTATATTTTATTTACTTCTTTAATATTAACATCAACTGGCTATGGGAATGCTAAAACCAAAGAGTATTTACATGGCTCTTTTTCAATAAATATGCAATTATTTTAAGCATGCAATTACAACAATGGATGTTCATGGCAATGATTCAAAACATTGTCCAAGATGCCCTCCAAATTTAGGAATTTCCTATGTGCATGCATTGACATGCAATATCCATACAAAATATGGAAAAATTGAATACATATTACATAAACCCATGCTTTAGACATTTCTACCAAAACTAACATCAATATCATATCAATAATAAAATCAAGACATTTGAGCAACTATGTTTATATTGAACAAATTCCAAGTAAATGGAATATTCACAATTGCTATGGATAATATTATTTTTGAAATTAAAAAATAATGAATCATGATTATAAATTGGTGAGTTTCTATAATTTTTCATTACATAAATGTTTCTTATCTTTAGATAACTATTTCTACATTTTACTAATACATGTCTTTATTGCTTTGCTTCTTCTTGACTTCAAGACAAATCCATATTTTGAAGACACAACAGTGACACTTTTTGGACTTTGATAATCTAGATATATTATCTAATTCATTAGACATATAAACTATTTTTCTTTTTTCATCATGATTAAGCATTTGCAAGTGTAGTAGTTACACCGATATTGATATGCTACCTAATATTTTTCAAAACACTATAAATATTTAAATATCAAAAACAATATATCTTACATCATTATTCCTATATGATTGCAATTGATTATTTTAATTTATTTACATGCATATATAATCTGTAAATAATACATTTCTTTTAATCTTTTCCTTTGCTTAAACATATGCCTAGATTTTTAACTCATCCATTGCACCGTTTTTAATTCCAATTTTCATCACATATTTTAGTACAATGATCAATAGATTCAAAACATGTTTGAAACCTTTTCAAGAACATATTTTGTATTCAAGTCATGAAATTTAAATCAAATTTGGTTTTTCACATTACATATCTAATACCAATCTTTTGAAAAAAATAGTAAAGTTACGAAGTGGGTTACGCAATGGTTCTGATTTGAGCTCTTACTTCTTCCCCTAAGGTATTTGGTGTGATTCTTTCTCTGCAAAAATTGTTGTGACTGGAATTATAGAACTAAGTTTTGTTTTTTTAGTACAAAAATAATTCCAATTCGTAGTGGACATAAATCAATATGGTTATCATACACACTTCTTGAATTTTTAAGTTGTCATGGATAATATTTTATGGTTGATGACTTATGCATTTTGAAAACATTCAAAGGCATAAAATGATATCTTGCCATATGTTTTCATTATAAAATTGTGTGTTTTTCATTATTTTTTTATGCTTATGATAAAATTTATAATAAATAAATAAAACCAATTAATATTGGAAAAAAAAAATCTCATTATGTTAGGCACATTTTGCATTTATAAGTTGTCTAGTAATTGTCACATATTCTTTCAAAATGGTGTAATGCCTACATGTGCTTATGATCTAATTTATAGAGTATTGACCACTAATTTTTCATGAAACGATTGTCTAATGTAAACATTTGTACATATTCTTCAATGATATCACTATTGGTTTAGCTACATGAGTTACCTAAATGCACAAGTCTAAATAGTTATGCACTGACAAGGAGGCTATAGATGCACATAATCCAATGGTAAAGAACAACGTTTGCATTATTCTATATTTATTTCCATCTCTTACATGTCTAAGCTACATCTCAATAATGTAAGATGATAATTATTCACAAATATGCCAGTTTTCATATTATGTTACAACCATGCCTAAACAATATGTTAGTTTTCATTTTAAACTATTTTGAATAGTACAATCTTCATTATTAAACTCAAGTAAAGATTTATATTATCTAGTTTCCTTTACTCAGTACAGTTAGTATATTAACTATTCCATTTTGGATATGAGTACTATCTAATTATACTAAAAGCTTAATAGAAAGTAGGCAAAATAAAGAAGTTATCCAGTGCCTTAAAGTATCCAAGTATCAGGTATATTATCTCAAGTTTACATGTTTAGTAGTTTCCTAAACCTATATTTAATTATTACTAAGAAACTAATATCTTGGTCTTTCTAATACAGCCTTACAAACCATTTATTATTTTACATGGAATAATTTAGGCTCCCACTAACTCTATTATTACTGGCTAATGCGGCTCCCATGACATTTGCCATGGAAATCCAAGTTGATGTTTCCAAATGAGAGACATGTAAACCCAAAGATAAATAGTGTTATGTAGGTTGTAAAGCTCTACCCACACTACTATATAGGAATCCCAACATATTCTCATGTCACTTTTAAGACCTAATGTTCTCAATAGCTAGCGAGGTTCTCTAGACTTTCATAGGTAAATTTTAGCTACGTGGTAAGCCATATTATTTGTGTGATCTTCTAAATTTGAAAACATTTGTTTTATAGTTTACTTTGTGATTCACAAGAGTAGATAATAAATTTAAAAAGGTCAAAAGAATGATATGCTTTAAATATGTCTAAGAACATGTCTACTTATATTTTATAAGTATAGATATATACTTTTTTATGCTCTAGTAGACAAGTATAGTGGTGAAGGTCTCGAGGCATATTTATATGTTAATTTCATCGGAATGGAGGATTTTTTTATGCCTATAATGTTATTTATTTAGTATAATCTGAAAAATAGCCATTTGTTCATTAACTTAAGCAATGTAACCATTAAAATGGTGTGTGCTTTCATATCTTCTATTTTATAATTTATATAGAAAGATAGAAAGTTTGGTTCTCTACTTGTCAATGGATAATAGTCATGAAAAATTATTATTCTATGCAGTTGGGATACATAAGAGTATGGAATGGTATATTTTTCTCCACTTTTCAATTATGAAATCTATATATGTATTGGGGAATACAACATGCATATAGCAAAGATGGTTTTTAGTAAACACAAATACTGATGGGATTTTTGTGAGATTATATGAAAAATAAAAACAACCAAAATTCTTTAGCTCTATATTATTTTTCCACAATGGTATTGTTAACCATTTTGACAATAAGTTAGAATGAGTAAACCCCCTATAATCCAAAAATTGACATAGGAGTCTAGTGACATGTAATAGGGTGTGTCATGCTCCATTTAATGTTATTTAATGTCTTGTTATCCTTGATCATGGTCCCTTTTAGTCCTTATATCAGTTTGTGTAACTTTGGGGTCATAAATGAGCATTAAATGCAAGTGGTATGGTTTTTCAAGAAATAAAAGTGTTATAAACTCTCTTCCAACATACTTCATGTTAGTCCATGTTAGATATGTTAGTCTCTAACTGAAAATCTTGTACGTGTTAACTTAAATCAAGAAAACACAAGTGGAAAAGGAAGAGTTTTTTAAGTGGTACGACCTATAGGGGAGTGTGGCATGTGTGGAAACATTTTAGGATGAATCTTCAAATTCCCTAGACTCATATCAATGATTTATTAGAAATAAAAGTGATAAAAATGGTCGAAAAACATTTTTCTCCTTCATCACCCTTTTAGACATGGAGAACCAGTCAGTAGGTTTCTCCTTAGTATGGCTAGTAGAAGAAGTTCCAAGTCAAATGAATTTGGGGGGTAATAGTACACTAAATCAAATTCACATTAATTTTTATATTTCAAGGATTCTTATACTTTATGACCATCCGTAACAAGTTGACTATACTTTTTTGCCTATTGTTTCCCATACCCTATAGATTTTGCCTCTATTTGGACACTTCAATACAATCAAATTATTGATATTTATTATAGAGGATTTTTAGTCCCTCCTCTCATGTTTCCCATTCTTGTTTCCATGTTTTAAGATGATTTCATGGGCTAATTAGTTCAGATTGTAGGAAGATGTCATAAATGGAGGTTATAGTCAGTTTCACTGCTTGTAAAAGGTTGGTTCTTTGCAAGGGTCTCCTATGAATGTGATATTATGTACTTAATTTTATTCATATCATATTAATCACCTTATTTCCATAATTTTTCTCACAATTTCATGCATTGATCAAACACATAGTCACATGGGTCACACATTCAACTCCTTACAACCTTTCACTACAATCATGGTGTCTTGAGGTTAAAAAACATCATGGGAGGTATTTTAAGGGTTTAATAAGTTTTTATACCTTCTTATAAGCATGAAAAATCAAGTTACATCCTCTAAAATAGCACAAGATGGATTGTGATGGTCATTGCCATATACATTCATAGTTAGCCCATGTATGTGCACCTACAAGTTCCTATAGAATGACAAACATGTTGGAAAGGACATTTGAAATGGTTTTAAATCTTTAATGGTTATAAGGATTCATTGAATCACAATGAGAGGGTCCAAGTCTTGATGAATGCTAACAAATCATGTAGTTGTTTATGTCTTACCTTCACTGCCAGGTCTACAACATGAAAGTACACTTATAGCTATCTCAACAGAGAATTAACATGTTGGATTAAGAGTATGGAAACACGTTTTAGGATATCCAAGATGAAGAGAGTCAATTTTAGGTATTTAATAAGTTTTGGGACTATTTGTATAAATTTAAATTATGCACACTACCCATATGTACATTCATTACTTGTACGTAGGGATGGCCACCTACAGGTGGCTCCATAAAAAGCTAGATTATTGAATGAGGGATGTTCAAACATGTTTTTAATCCTTAATAATCTTGGGAGAAGATTCAAATGCCTTGAATATCTATTATAGGATCATCTGCATGCATATTCTACATTATGCCTTCACTCAGGGTAAATTTTAGTGGTGAATAGTCATTAATTCATAAATATTCACTTTTTAGTAAATTATATTTGGCATTTTTTTGGGAGTAGTACATAGGATCCATTCACCCAAATTTTTGGGATGTAAATTTTTTTAGCGGTCAGTTCGCTAATCATTTATAATAATTATGGGAGCATCCATATAATTCACCTTATATATAGTACATATATATTTGAATTTACTTCAAAAAATATGAAATTTAAAAAACAATTGTCTCAATCTGAGTCTATATATAAAAGTTACAGCCTTGGTGTTGTCTCTCGATAGCATCATTATGTTGTCACTGAACACATCATGATGTCGCTCGGTAGCATGCTACCTCTTGGCAACATGTTGTTTCTTGATAACATGCTATCACTCGATAGTATGTTGTCACTTGGTAGTATGATATCATGTGACATAGTGCCTTCATATGACATATTTTCATTACTTGACATATTGTTATCATGTGACATATACAGTCATCTGTCTACATAGTTAAAACATATAGGTTAAGGGATAAATTTAAAAAATAATATTAAAAAAATTTCTAAAATTTAATATTATTGTATATTTAGATTTCTCTTGAAGAGATATGAAATTTCAAAAAAATCATCTAAAACTGAGTCTGTATGCAAACATTATGGGCTTTGAAAGTTGGTGTTCCATTGCAACGCATTATGTTATCGTGTGATGGTACTATGTCACACGATGGAAATATGTCACATGATGGCATAATGTCACATGATGGCATGAAAAAATTTAGATTACTCTTTAAAATTTATGCAATTTAATAAATTTTTTTATCTCAAATCATTTCCAAATGCAAAAGTTATGGCCTTCATAAGTTGGTACTGAGTTGTAGTGCATTATGCTATTATGGCCTCCAAAATTTGGTGCTGAGTTGCAACGCATATAATGTTGAGCATAATGTACTGCAACTTATCACCAAGTTCTAAAGGCCATAACATTTGCATTTATAAATGATTTGAGACATTTTTTTAAAAATTGTATAACTTTTAAAGAGGAATCTAAATATTTTCATGCCGTCATGTGACATATTGCATCACATGACAACATAATGCACTGCAATGAAGCACCAACTTTCAGAGGCCATAACATTTGTATACAGACTTAGTTTTAGATGATTTTTTAAAAATTGCATATATATTAGAGAGAAACCCAAATATGTAATAATATTAAAGTTTATAAAAGTTTATTATATTCTTTTTTAATTTATCCCATAACCTATATGTTTTAACTATGCAGACGGATGACTGTATGGAAAACTTAAGAAGACAATTTTTTTATTTTTCAAATTTTAATATTCACCAAGGATAAAAATTGGATTTTCCTAAATAAACCAAAGGGGTCTTTTGATAGTCTCTTAAAATGAACCCTACCTTCACTTCCAGATAAGTTGTTATGTGTGCATCTAGAGGCCTACATAGAGACCTAAAGGTGTTTAATAGAGGAGTTTGGCATGCTTTGAAAGCTTCATTATATTTTTGTAATTATATGATAACATGAAACCTTGTTTAAAGCATTGGATTGGCAAGCAGGATTGAGGATCATCTTCAAATTTAGTGGACTATGTTTTAGGGACAATTTCCCTAAAACTCCAAAATAGAGCACCAATCACTTTTGTTGAGGTCATGCAACAATGTAGCAGGGACTCTTGATGGAATAAAATACATCCATTTTATATACATTACATAGGATTATAAATTTGAAAAAGAAAGAGAGCTTGGGACTAGAAGAGCATGGTGTTTGAAGGCTCATGAATCATGAAATTGTTCACTACCTTCTTTCAATGATTTATACTAATTTTAAATATCAACTAACCTTTACACTTAAGGTTGTAGTATATAAGCATGCATTAATGATTAAATGGTCTTATTGAGTGAGAATTCATATAAATGAGGACAAAGATCATCAAGAAGTGTCAAATATTTGGGTATGAAGATCCATCACCACCTACAGGTGCATCATTTCTCTAAAAGGCTACCTACAACCTGATTATAGGAACCTATAAACTCATGAATTCAAACATTCAAATATTATACATAAAAATAGGAACATTGGCTAGTTGGAGTTGGTTCTAAAACTTTTAGGGCATCATATACCATTTGACACTATTTCCAATATAGATATACAACTACAACACCCCTGTTACCTTGACAGTGGTCAACTATAGTTGAATATAGTAGACAGTGATCTATAATATGGCGCTTTCATGATTGGATAGTACAATAATTATAAATATAGGTCCAAGTTAGTTATAATATGAATTATAAGACCTGATTAATGTCTTATGGAAATAATACAAGGCTTAGGATGAGGGTATCCACTTATAGGCAGTCTCCTTTTTGAAGGTACAATTATCTTGCAATCTTGACCAATCAAAAGCATGGTCAGGGAAGAGAGTGGCAAGGTTGTGAAGTGTTTTATGAATGAGAACACATTTGAAAATATAATAACCATCTCATGAGACTTATATATAATGTAAAAAAGGAAAATAATGAGTTTTAATAAGGTAATACACAGTCACATATACAAAAGCCTACACAATCAAGGTTTATAAAGTCTGTCTTAGGTTTTGAGGAAGTTGAGAGGGCTATATATATTATCAAACCTTGAAATATTAAAAATATTATTCCCATCACTTGGAGGAGCCTATAATTCCTTCATTTTATCTAGGATAATAGAGTATATGCCCTTTGTTCTATCTCAAATAGAGGCACTCTCAAAATGTGAAACCATATAGGCTCAACATGAAGAGATGGAAGGGTAAGTTGTAAACTTTATATGAACTTTCAAGAAGGTTTGGTGAGTTGAATAGGATATATGAAAATAAGAAAAACAATTCATAAAGGTTAGAATCAGGTCAGGGTGTTTTAAACCTACAGATATGCAACTAGACATATTAGGTCTTGATTAGGCCTAGTGCCTAATAAGGTCCAAACATCATTCCTAAGGCTTGATGAGAATTAAAAATCCTTAGAAGACCTTAATTGATAAGTATAATTTGTTTTAGAACCTTTTTTATGCATGTTAAATCACATCAAAATCATGTTTGGATCCAAACTAACTCAATCTTATGTAGAATAAATAAGGGAGCTCGAGTAAGTAGGTTTAGAAGCTCACACCTATTGGGAGACTTTTCATGAGAGTCTAAGAGTTTTATATGTGTTATAAGGGGTCTCTAATAAGTTTTTAGTGAAATTTTTTGAAGGATTGGATATAAAACCTTTATGAACAATCATTTAAGGTCAAAACTACTCCAAACTGTATCAAATCCTTGCCAAAGACCTAATTGGGAAAATGAAGGAGAATATACATCCATATTGTTTGTAATGGATTTGGAAATGGTTAGAGGTTTTAAAGGACTATCTAGGTCTCCACCCCATCAACTTGAGTCCTACCCTACTTGTACGGACAATAAACATACTATCTTTATTTAACAAATTTTGATATTTGTTAGGTATGGAGGGGTTTCTAGGGATGCAAGTCACATTGGGAGAAGGATTAGGACTTGTTATAACCCATCGTGTACATTTATTTTAATATAAATTGTCTTAGGTACTTTTTAAACTACCCTTAGTTCAGGTAGTCCAGAATGATATAGTGAACAAGCTAGTGAGGAGAGTGAAAACTTCAAGTGTGAATATTTTTAAGGACTACCTAAGGAATATAAGGCCATGAAGGGTTCTAAAATGTATCATTCACTCCTTTATATGTACTAGTTTAGAAACATAAAGAAAATTTTGGTGCCACATGTGAGAGGTGGATGAAAGAGGAGTTATTTGAACTACAAGCAATAATGACTCATATACAAGAGAGTCTAGATGACTAGGGATGAATCCAATGCATGGTGGATCATGTATAAAACCCATCCCCCCTCAATTCAATCATCACATCTATCCCTAGTATGCTATGGACATTCTAAAAAATCTAAATGAAGAATGTAGCTTTCTAAACAAGTAATGAAGAATCCTATGCCACATTTCATGAGTTTCATGATTTTGAGGGCCATTTTTCCTATCATACCTTGCATTTTCCATCTAAAAATTAATTATCCTGCATGTATAACTCCTCATTTCAATTTGAGAAGTGCTCTCATGACTCTTCGACTTCTCTCTTCTCACTTCTCTCTCATGTTCTATAAGTAGTAGCCATTTTGGATCTTGTAGAATAATACCATACCATGTATGGTGAAGCCCTACTGGAATGACATTATATTTTTCCTTTTAAAAATTGATTCAAGTGTATTTTTTATTTCATGAACAATTTTATAAGTGTGTAATGTGATGTATGGGGATGCAAAGTGATAATCTTTTATCCTTTCTTCTCCTTATCCTCTCATGTTTATGCAAGTGTTCCTATTATAATAGGTCATATAGAGTGTATTCAAGTGTATTAGGATCATTTAAAGTGTATAAATTTTCTTTTAGTTTACAGTTTACCCTCTAGTTCATTTACCTTACATTGCTTCATGCATATCACCTCTATATTGAAATGTTGATTTTAGAACTTTCTAGGACTTAGAAGCTAGTTTGTATACCTTGTTTCTTAGTGAAATAAGTATGATGGTCATGTGTAAATAATCTTGGTGTATCACCCTATTAGATTAGTTTTAAATCATATAATTTATAACTCTTTTCCCCAAAATAAACTAGCTATTTAGGTGATAAACATTTCAAGATATATTTAGGAAGCTAACCCTTAAAACTAGAGGTCTACTTCTACCTATAGGTACACCCACATACCTAGAAGTATTCCCATGTTGTAAAAATCTAGAGGATGATTGAACACCCTCCTCTAGGTTGTAATACTTGGTTACAATAGTTCTATCAATCCTAGTGGGACCAAGTTCTAAGACAGTGGAAAGATTGTTAGTGTGTCTTTCCTCTAATCAACTTTTGGAAGCAAGTGAGATAGAACCAATGGAGACTTCAAAAGAAATATTATAGTTACCAAGTATCATTTTTTGAAGTTTTTGATTAGAACTTGAATCTAATTTAACATATGAGGTTGATATAAACAACTATGGTGAATATAACTATCATGAACCTTCCTATTAGCCTTGCTATGAACCACATTTTACTCCTCAACAGTTCTATCACAATGGCTACCAATCCTATAATCCATGGTAGCCGTATAATCCTCCATTTCACTCTCCATATAGACATTATGTTTTTGGACATCCCTATGAGGAAGGTTACCATATAAAAACCTATCAATAAATGCCTTCATATCAACCCCAATATGAGTCCTACCAATCATACCATGATGCCTATCGATCTCAAGAGGATTCCTATGAGTCTTATCATGAGGAATCATATTATTCCATGGATTCTAAGTAAATATATAAAGAGGAAAGATGTGAATTATTAAAAACTCAATTACAACAATTTAAATCTGGCCTTTATCCCCATCATTACCTTCCTCCTCCATTATTTCCAACTTACATCAATATTTGTTGACATCCATACCATAGTTTTTAGTTCATGAAGAGAATATGAGAATATGGGATGTTGAGTATAATTTTCTCCCTAATAAATTCATGGAATATTTAGGAGGTGTTGCCTAAATTTATATGTATAAGTTTAATATAATTGAAGAGATAGAAGGAATTCAATGGGAGATCAAAGGGTAGATGGACATGGAAAAGAGATGTGCTCAATGCTCAATAAGTAGGATAAATAGTAGGAAGAAAATTAACTTTAAAATGAACATGTTATTGTTGAATAACCTCAAGGTGGATATTGGTAAGGTGTAACTCCTACTTATGTAGGTGTTTTTACTTATAACTAGCCTTAAATATCACGTCCCCATGAGATTACTAGTACAGTCCTATTTCTTAAATCCATCCATAAGCCCTCCATCACATATCATCTTTCACATCATTGTCATGAGCACATCCATCAACCTTCCATCTCACCCCTTCTTGAAAAGGAACCTATTTTGAGAGAAGCAAATGAAGAGGAAATATTTTAAGTCCTAGTTGATCAAGAAGATGTCCTGAGTGATTATGAAGAAGAAATCACCATAGAGACTATCCTTGGTGAACATAAGGGAAATTCTATTTTCTCAAATGAAGATAATTAAATTGAATATTATTTTTTATTTGTCCATGAATAATGTGGAAAAGACTTGAAAATAGAGGTATTTGTAAAAGACTCCATAACTAATCATGAGGTTGTTGATGTTTCCAACAAACTTAAAGTTGAGTGTGCTATCAAGGATGAAGTGAACTTCAAGTCATTCCTCAAGAATTTTCAGCCCTAGAAGAGTCTCATAAGGCCAAGGTATAAGATGTAGTCCTTAAAAAACACTCAATATCTCAGCCTAATTTTGAACCACTCTCAGATGCTTCAAAGCAAAAAGAAGATTAAATTGATGATCTCATACATCAATAAGAAAAGGATGAAGAGGTAGTGGTTTTGAATTATAAGGAGAGTAAGGATGATTGTAAGTAGAAAATGGAACTCTTTCATGACCTTGAAGATATTTTCAAAGTTGAGGGTCAAGTACTTGAGAAGGTGGAGAAATATTTTTCCATGGAGGACAATGATCAAGATCTAGTGGACTATGTAGAGCTCCTTGATGAGCTTGAAGAACTTAAAGCTAAAAGGAAGTTCAAACTTATTAAGGGCACCATGAAAGCTGAAAAGGTATGCCTTTTTGTACCATAATTAGAGGTCATTGTTGAGAAGTCTTATGATAAATTTGAGTTTGTTTAGATGCAAGAAGAGTTCATTGCCATAGCTGACCTAATTGTATCTACTTTGATTTCATTGAGCATCATGCCAATGAAGTTGGAAAACATCATGAAGAAGATGGAGGCATCAATGCCAAGGGTTAAAAGGATACATTGCTCATTCAATCCTTCTTTTCATTAAGCAAGATTTTTCTCAAACCTCCCCTTTGATCATGGAGGAAGTGTTCATTTTAGGTTACTTAGTGTTTAAGTTAGTTTGGTTTGTGTGTGTGTGTGTGTGTTCCATAAGTGCTCATGAAGTACAAGTGTGTGTTTGCTTAGTTTCTTGTCTTGTGTGTTTTCTCGTATTATTTTTATAGTTTTTTGGTCTATTTAAATGTAGGATAAGTGTCATAACTAGTGTACATATGAGTCCATGTCCCTATGGGCAAGATTAGGCAACTGGTCTTGGCATAGCAAGCATACCACCCTTGGGGAAATCACCAAGAATATTAACCATTTTGACCACAAGTCAAAATAATTCAACCCCCTATAATACAAAACTAGACATAGGCATATAGTAAAATTTCATAGCGTGTTTCATGCTACATTTAATGTGATTTAATGTCTTGTTAGCCTTGGTCATGGTCATTTTGTCTTTATGTCATTTTGTGTCACTTAGGGATACTAAATGAGTGATAAATGCAAGTCTTATGATTTTTAAATAAATAAAAGTGTTCTAAACTCTCTTTAAACATCCCTCATGTTAGTCCCTATCATATATTTTAGTTTCTAACTAAAAATCTTGTAGGTGTTAATTGAAATCAAGAAAACAAGTGGAAAAGAAGGAGTTTTTGAAGTGTTATGTCCTATAGTGGAGTGTGTCAAATGTGTAAAAATATTAAGATAACTCTTCAAATTCCATAGACTCATATAAACATTTGATCATCTTTGGAAGTGCTAAAAATGGTCCAGATTCATTCTACTCCTTCATCATCCGTCTAAATATGCAGACCCAATCAATAGGTTTCTTCTTGGTATGACCAATAGAAGAATTTCCAAGTTAAATGCATATTGGGAGTGATATTACACTAAATAATATTCAAATTTATGTCTTGATTTCAAGGATTGGATTCCTATACTTTATGAACCATCCTTAACAAGTTTAATGTACTTTTCTACCTATTATTTCCCACACCTTGTAGGTTTTGCCTATGTTTGGACATGTCTATATAATACAGTAGTTGATATTTCTTCCAAAGGATGTTTAATCCCTCCTCTCATGTTTCCAATTCTTGGTTCTTTGTTTTAATATGTATTCATGGGCTAATTAGTTCATATTACAAGAAGTTGTCACAAATGAAGGTTGCAGTTAGGTTTCACTACTTGCATAAGGTTGGTTCTCCACAAGGGTCTCCTATGAATATTATATGATGTCCTTCATGTTTATAATGTCAAATTAATCACCTTTTTTACATAATTGGTCTCAAAAGTTCTTGTATTGATCAAACACATAGTCACATGGGTCACTCAGTCAACTCCTTGCAAAATTTCACTGCAATCATGGTGTCTTGAGGTTTGAAAACGTCATGAGAGGTATATGAAGAGTTAAAGGAGTTTGTATACCTTCCTATAAGAATTAAAAATAAATTTATATCCTCCAAAATAGCACAAAAAGAACTGTGATGGTCAATTCCATATGCATTTGTAGTCAACCCATGTAGGTGCATCTACAGGTTCCTATAGAAGGCCAAACATGTTGGAAAGGAAATTTTAAATGGTTTGAAATATTTCATGGTTATATTGATTGATTTGATCACCTTGATATTTTCAAATTCTTTTTGAATTCTAACACATCATGTAGTTGTTTATGTATTACTTTTACTACCAGGTTTGCAACATGAAAGTGTACTTACAACTATCTCAATAAAGAATGAACACATTGGAATGAGAGTATGGGAACATATTTCAATCTCTCAAATATTAAAAGAGTCAACTAGAGGTCTTTAATAATGTTTTGGGCTATTTTTATAACTTAAACTATGCACACTACCCATATTTACAGTCATTGCTTGTACACAGGGATGTCCACCTATAGGAAGCCCCACATAAATCTAGATTATTGTATGAGGTATTTTAAAACATGTTTCTACACCTCCATCATGTTGGGATAAGATAGGTATGCCTTGAAGGTCTTGAATAGGATCATGTACAGGCACAGTCTACATTAGGCCTTCACTTTCCTATAATTTATTGTGTGTGCATCTACATGCATACACAAAGACCTAAAGGTGTTTCATAGAGGAGTTTGTCACACTTAGAAATATTCACGAGGTTTGTGTATTTAGGTGATAACATTAAACCTTGTTCAAATAATTTTATTGACAAATATTATTGAGGATCATCTTCAAGTTGAGTGGACTATGTTTTAGGGACAGTTCCCTAAAGCTTTAAAATAGAACACGAAGCACTTTTGTTGAGATCATACAAAAATATACCAGGGAGTCTTCATGGAATCAAATACATCCACCTTGTATCCCATAATTACATAGGAGTATAAATTTTCAAAATAAAGAGAGCTTGGGACTAGAAGAGCATGGTGTTTGAAGGCTCATAAATCATGAAATTGTTCGCTGCTTTTTTCAGTGATTTCTACAAGTGTTAAATCTCAACTGACATTTACACTTAAGGTTTTATTATAGAATCATGAATTCATGATTAAATGGTATTTTTGAGTGATAAGGTATATCAATTAGCACAAATATCATCAATAAGGGTCAAAAATCTAGTTTTTTACCTCCATTGGCACCTACAAGTTGTCATGTCCCCTTTTTAGTTGACATGTGCAGAGTAGATGATTAGCCTATTATGCGACCCTCGTAGGCTGATGAGATGGATAGAGGGTCTTGATGGAGCTGGGCTTGGCTTTCGTTTGGGCTCTTTCAGACATGAATTAAGGGAGATATTAATATTTGATTGATTTAATCAAATATTAATTATTTGGTCCAATTTTAATTAATTATTAATTATTAATTAATTATTTATTATTTGGTCTAATTTTAGGATCCTAATTCTAATTTAAGAATTGGTCTAATTTTAAGACCCTAGTTCTAAATTAAGGAAGCCCCAGTCTAATTTAAGGGAATCTAATTTTAGCAAGCACACCTTTGGAGGTGTATAAGAATCTCTCATGGGAGAGAGTTTGTATTCATGAATATTATTGATATTGATTCTTGTTAAGAAATTCTTCTGTGAAGATTGAGCCAAGGGTTCCAGGATTCCAATTGCATTGAAGAACGTCAACTCTTCATTGTGTGCGATTCAGAGGTTGTGAAATATCAGCCGATCTATTGCCAAATTGAGAGATAACTTCACCCAGAAGTTATCATAGTATTACAGGTATTTGAGAGATAACTTCACTCAGAAGCTATCACAAGGGTTTACAGGTATTTTCATTAATTTTGGGTTTTGATTCAAGAATTATCTAGATATAGATCTTTTGTGTTAGCCCATAATTCTACAGATCAGGATCAAGCATACAGGTTGGGTGATATTAGCGGCCGTATGACTTTCATACAGATTCGTGAAAATTCATACGCATCTACAGAAAGTTCAGGCACCAACATCAACGAACAGAGACCTACAAGGACCGACATCGGTCGACATACCACCGACATCGGCAATTTAGCGAATACAGGTCGATTGACGATGGCAGTATAACCGACGTCGGTGACTATGTTTTTTACACAGCAGGCCGAGACGAACCAGATTCAGAATTCTTTTCCAGTTTGCAGAATATTTAGGCATTTTAGGCCGTACTTTCGATAATTTTTTTGTATACTTGGCAGAGGATCTCTATTGTAAGCTTATGAGCAAATAAATAAGAGTTTATACTGTGTTTTATTTATCTAATTGAAGATATTTTGCAAAAATTCAGATAAGCAATTTAGAGCTTTTGTTTTGATATTCAAGGGGATATTACAGTGGTATCAGAGCTAAATCTTGCCATCCTGAGGGTTTGAAAATCTTATGCAGCCACAAGAGTTGGGACCACACAATTATAACACACGCAGTAGAGCTTTGCTTGAAGGTACCCAGTTGTTAGAACAGCAGCGGATTATCATGAGTGACAGACGTGAGGGTAGCCCACCCAAGGGCCATCGACATAATGATGATCCAGGTACCAGAGAAACCTACCATGAGATGACACAGGCATTACAGGCACTAACTACCATGATAAGGATGATGAACCCACCTGATAGACAGAATGGGGACCAAGGTGATAGCAGAGATGTTACGGTTAATTAGAGACCCCAACAGGGCCACTCCAGAATAGCAGATAGACCTACACGTCCTACGTTTGTTCGAGAGGAACCTGAAGTTCCAGCAGAGGAGGAGGCAGGAGATTCCTCATTTGCAGATGTTTACTTGGCTGCAGATGATGAGTGGAACTTATTACCTCCTCATGTTCAGGAGAGGACAACCTTTGATCATTTTGTTAATCTGAGGAGAGAGCACTACAGATTGGCTAGATAGGACAGGAGACCTAGATACCAAAACAATGATCTTAAGCATGCTACAAGCAGGCTCACACTCGTGATGTTCGACGGTAGTGGTAAGGTCACAGCGCAGGCCTGGGTTAGTAAGTTGGACACCTTTCTCACATTGCGTTCGATGGCCAAGGAAGATGCTATCAGATATGCGACACTACATATTGAGGGAGTAGCTCACGATTGGTGGCACCACGGGATGGTGATGCTCCATCATGATCGGATCACATCTTATTAGGAGTTTGTGGATAGGTTGGTAGAGCGTTTTGACAGGAGAGATCCAGAGTCCTATTTCTGAGAGTTGGCACAATTGCGCCAAAGCAGCAATCTAGAGTCTTACATTGGTGACTTCCAGAAGTTATCAGTTATGGTTCCTGACATTTCAGAGAGGCGACTAGTAGTACTCTTCATGGAGGGATTGACAGAACCATTGAGAGGTTGGATCAAAGGCTTTGATCCTCCTTCATTACAGGAAGCTATGAAGAAGGCGCGCAGTATGGAGATGGCAGCCCCATCAAGTAGATCTAACTCCAGAGGTACTTCTTCATCTAGAGACCATAAGCACTCCAACGGGGATACAGAGAGACCGGATTTTAACATAGATAAATCCGGGGTTAAAAATGATTCAAAAGCCAATCCAACAGCACCACCTTTAGATCGTGAGGCACTTAATGATCTACGCAGGAAGAAGCTTTGCTTCTACTGCAAAGGTCCATATGATATCCATCATGATTGCCCTTTGAGGCCTAAGGGCAAAGCAAATCGTGTGATGTGGGCATATTATGAGGATGCGGAATCAGAAGATTCCGAACAGCAGGATAGTTTTGAGGAGGCAAAGGCTTTAGATCCTAAGGTAGAGGCAGATTTAGAGCTTCATATACAGGAGGCACACCTATCCAGCATTCAGTCGGATGAGTCATTCAGACTCCGTGGAGTTTTGGCAGGGCAGAAGGTCACCACCCTTCTTGATACAGGAGCCACACATAATTTCATAGATGCTAGATTTGTGAAGAAGCGTGGACTCACTACCAAAGATTTTGAGGGAATTAGAGTTAAGGTAGCCGATGGTCACACTCTTAGGTGTGAGCGCATGATTAGAGACCTCCCATTGCGCTTGAACAACTATGAGTTCAAGGCTAATTATTTTGTAGTGAACATGGGGTCATAGAATTAGTCTTGGGTATGAAGTGGCTTCATTCATTTGAGGAAGTTACTCTTCATCTCAAAGATATGGAGGTTCGTTTTGAGGTTGATGGGAAAACACATATTCTTAAGGCAATACGGGGCAGCAGCTTCAAACATATGTTTTTTCATTGGATGGAGATGCCTATACTACATGACATGATAGAGTGAGATGATGAGTGCACATTGGCACCAACACAGGAGAGATATGAGGACGAGCTTTGTCTTGAGGTGAGTTCAGTTTAAGAGTTAGCACATGTGGTAGAGTCTCAGCTTTCTGTTACAGGTGGGTCACATGTTGATGACGATATGCGTACAGGAGACAGAGGTGATGTGACGCCATTGGATGAGAGTGGTGATGGATAGGGCCTGGAGTTTGTGTTGGTTGACAGCACTGTAGAGCGAGACTTCATTTGGGATCCAGGTGGATTGATTGCTCTATCATTCAGCGATTGCTTGAGGGCAAGCAATTTCAGGAGGGGCGGATTGTCATGTTCCCTTTTTAGTTGACATGTGCAGAGTAGATGATTAGCCTATTATGCGACCCTCATAGGCTGATGAGATGGATAGAGGGTCTTGATGGAGCTGGGCTTGGATTTCGTTTGGGCTCTTTCGGACATGAATTAAGGGAGATATTAATATTTGATTGATTTAATCAAATATTAATTATTTGGTCCAATTTTAATTAATTATTAATTATTAATTATTAATTATTTGGTCTAATTTTAGGATCCTAATTCTAATTTAAGAATTGGTCTAATTTTAAGACCCTAGTTCTAAATTAAGGAAGCCCCAGTCTAATTTAAGGGAATCTAATTTTAGCAAGCACACCTTTGGAGGTGTATAAGAATCTCTCATGGGAGAGAGTTTGTATTCATGACTATTATTGATATTGATTCTTGTTAAGAAATTCTTCTGTGAAGACTGAGCCAAGGGTTCCAAGATTCCAATTGCATTGAAGAACGTCAACTCTTCATTGTGTGCGATTCAGAGGTTGTGAAAGATCAGCCGATCTATTGCCAAATTGAGAGATAACTTCACCCAGAAGTTATCATAGTATTACAGGTATTTGAGAGATAACTTCACTCAGAAGCTATCACAAGGGTTTACAGGTATTTTCATTAATTTTGGGTTTTGATTCAAGAATTATCCAGATATAGATCTTTTGTGTTAGCCCATAATTCTACAGATCAGGATCAAGCATACAGGTTGGGTGATATTAGCAGTCGTACGACTTTCGTACAAATTCGTGAAAATCTGTAAGCATCTACAGAAAGTTTAGGCACCGACATCGGCAAACAGAGACCTACAGGGACTGACATCGGTCGACATACCACCGACGTCGGCAATTTAGTGAATACAGGTCGACCGACGACGGCAGTATAATTGACGTCGGCGACTGTGTTTTTTACACAGCAGGCCGAGACGAACCAGATTCAAAATTCTTTTCCAGTTTGTGGAATATTCAGGCATTTCAGGCCGTACTTTCGATAATTTTTTTGTATACTTGACAGAGGATCTCTATTGTAAGCTTATGAGCAAATAAATAAGAGTTTATACTATGTTTTATTTATCTAATTGAAGATATTTTGCAGAAATTCAGATAAGCAATTTAGAGCTTTTGTTTTGATATTCAAGGGGATATTACACAAGTACATCCTTTCTCAAAAAGACTACCTATAGCCTCCTTATAGAAACCTACAAACTCATGAAGTCAAACCTATAAAGATTATACCTACATATAGTAACATTGGTTATTTGGATTTGGTTTTAAAACTTTTATAGGATCATAGACCATTTGGCACTATTTCCAACATAGATATACACCTACATCATGCATGTTACCTTCATAATGGTCAACTACAGTTGACTACAGTAGATAGTGAGGTACAACATGGTGATTTCATGATTGCCTAGTATAAACATGTTAAATATATGTCTAAGTGAGTTATAATATGACCTATAATACCTCACTAAGGTCTTGTGGTAATAATACAAGTCTTAGGATGAAGGTATCTGCCTACAAGCAGTTTCCTTTTTGAAGGTACAATTATCTTACCATCTTGACCAATCAAAAACATGGTCATGGAAGAGTGTGGAAATGTTATGACATGAGTTATGAATGAGAACACCTGGGAAATGACAAGAACCATCTCATGAGACTTATATATAATGGAAACAAGGTAAAGAAGGAGTTTCAATAGGGCAACACACAATCACATATGCAAAAGCTTTCATAGATAAGGTTTATAAAGTCTTTTTTAGGTTTTGAGGAAGTTGATAGGGCTATCCATATTATAAAACCTTGAAATATTACACAAAGGGTTATCATCACTTGGAGTAACCTATAATTATTTCATTTTATCTGGTATAATAGAAGAGATACCCTATGTTCTATCTCAGATAAAAGGAACTCTAAAAATGTGAAACCCTATATACTCAACCTGAAGAGATGGAAGCGTAAGTTGGAAACTTGACAGGACCTTTCAAGAAGGTGTGGTGAGTTGAATGGGATATAGAACAATAATAAAAACCATCCATAAAGGTTATAAGTAGGTCAGGGTGTTCCAACCCTACAAATATGCAGGAAAACCTATTAGGTCTTAATCAAGCCTAGTGCCTAATAAGGTCAAAAATTCATTCCTAAGGATTGAGGAGCATTAAAAATCCTTTGAGGACCTTAATGGGGAGGAATAAGGTGTTTTTGAGCCTTTGGAGTGCAAGTTAAGTCAAAGAGAAACCATTTTTTGGATCCAAACTAACTTAGGCTTGTGCATAATAAAGAAGGGAGCTTGAGTAGGTAGGTCTAGAAGCTCACACCTACTAGGAGACTTTGCATGGGATTTTAAGAGTTTGATATGTGTTAGAGGGGGTCTCTAATAATGTTTTAGTGAATTTTACTGAAGGATTGGATGTCAAAAATTTATGAACAATCATTTAAGTTAAAAACTACTCCAAATCCTCTCAAACCCTTGTCAAAGACCCGATTAGGAAAATGAAGGAGAAGATGAATATATATGTCATTTAATGGATTTGTGATGGTTGGAGGTTTAACAGGGCTCTCTAAAGATCCTCCCCATCAACTTGAGTCCCACCTTAGCTATATAAACAAGGCACAAAATGGATTCATTTGAATTTTTTTATGTTTTGAAATTATGGTGGGTTTTCAAGAGATGAAAGTCACATTGGGAGAAGGATTGGGACTTGGGATAACCCCTCATTTCCATTTATTTCAATAGAAAATAACATAAGTGCTTCTGCAAGTACCCTCACTTCAGCCAGTCCAGAATGACATAATGAACAAGCTAGTGAGGAGAGTGAAAACTTCAAGTGTAAATATTGTTAAGGATTGAATATGGAGTATAAGGACATAAAGGGTCCTAAAACTTGTCATTCACTCCTCTTTATGGACTAGTTTATAAAGCTGAAGACAAATTTGGTGCCAACTGTGAGAGGTCGATGAAAGGGGAGTTATTTGGACTGTACACAATGATGACTCATATGCATAAGAATATTGATATTAGGGATGAAACAAAGGCATGGTGGATCATGTATACAACCCATTCCCATGATTGAAATAATCACATCTATCCGTAGTCAGATATGGACATTCCAAGAAGGACAAATGATAAAGGAAGTTTTTTTAGCAAGCAATGAAGAATCCTATGCCATATTTTAGGACTTTCATGATTTTGAGGGCCATTTGTCCTATATTAACTTGAATTGTCCATATCACACATCATTAAACTATATGTATAACTCCTCTCATCTTGACAAGTAATCTCATGACTTTTGGAATTCTCTCTTCTCACTTATCTCTCAAGTTCTATAAATAGGAGACATTTTGGCTCTTGTAGATTAATACACACCATGTATGGTGAAGCCCTACTGGAATGACATTGTATATTTCCTTTAAAAAATTAATTAAAGTATATTTTTAAGTTCATGAAAAAAAAATTAAGTGTGCAAAGTGATGTATGGTAATGCAAAGTGATAATCTTCTATCCTTTCTTCTCCTTATCCTCTCATGTTTATGCAAGGGTTCTTTTTCTAACATGTCATATAGAGTATAGTTAAGTGTATTAGGTTCCTTTAAAGATTAAAATAATTCTTGGAGTGTGAAATATGACCTCTAGTTTATTTACCTTATGTTTCTTCATGCATATCACCTATATATTGAAACATTGATGATAGAACTTTCTAGGACTTAGAAGCTAGTTTGTATACCTTGTTTCTTAGTGAAATAAGTATGATGGTCATGTGGAGATAATCTTAGTGTATCACCCCCTTATAATAATTTTAATTCATATAATTTAAAATTATTTTCCCCATAAGCAACTAGTTAGTTATGTGATAATCATTTCAAGATATATTCAGGGAGCTAGCCCTTAAACCTAGAGGTCTACTTCTACCTATAGGTACACCCACGTACCTATAATTATTCCCATGTTGACCAAATATGGAGGAGACTTGAAAACCCTCCTATAAGGTGTAATATTGGTGACAATATGCTTTTTTAATGATCTAAATATTCTCATAGTATGTCTTGTATAATGAAATTGTGGTATAGATAAGATCAATGAAGTGGGTTGAGCAAAATTTTAGCAACTTGAGTGTAAAATAAGTGGCTTACCTAAATTTAGATTGTGTTATTCAAGGGATTGGATTCTTTGCAAGTGTTACACCATAACTCAAAAATATTTTGATTCAAGTTAGGGAAACTATTTGAATCAATTAGATTTAAAGTATTATTATTTCTTGGGCCTTTGGCCAATCAAACAATTCCTTTTTCCATGCATAAAATATGTGAAACTTGTGGGATGGAAAGGTGAAAGATATTTATCAACATAAATAGAATATTATGATATGCTACCCTTTTATTGGACTGATATTTTCCATGTTATGGGCACCCAGTATGAGGCAGCCTATTCTTTACAAGGATCAATACAACTACTATTCAAGGTCACCAGTGATAGCTTGAATCATATGATGTAGTCTGTTTTGATTTAATTAGATCCCCCCATTTCTTTACCCAAGGGCAATGTGGCAATGAAAATGGATACACTATCATGACATCTAAGTATAATCATGTCAATGGTAATGATATTTATCTTTTTCATGTTGTATGTGAGATGGTTGCACTAGTTTTCAATTTGGGTGTTTTGGTTTTGATTTTTTAAATCAATAGAGGAGACAAATCCATATCTAGTCTTTGACCATAACAATTTTCAGATGGGGATACATTATCCATGTGCTCTATCAATAAGCAATAATATTTAATACTATAAACCACATTTTAATCACATTTGAAATCTACCACACATTTCTATTTAAATCTGCCACTACAAGATCTCTAAGTTTTTTTCTTATTTGAAGTGACAATGATAATGAAGGGTTTATTTGGTTGGTTTCACGCTACCTTAGGTAAGAGTAAATCAACTACAACCTAATTTTTAAGTTATAAATTTAATAATTTTTACAATTTTAAGATTACAACAAGAAAATAAAAATATAAACATAAAATTATATTAACCATGGAAATACCATCTCTTATAGGAATTTAAAAATAGATTATTGATTATAATATTGTGTTTGTTATCATGCATATTTTATATAAATATAGATTATTATGTTGAACTCCAAGGAATTTAAAATTCTTAGTTCTATATGTATGTCTCGTCTTAGGATTAATGTTTTCTATTTATTAATCACAGAGCGATGTCTTCTTATAAGAGAACCTTTTTTCATAGAAGACCATTCTAAAACTCCATTGTATTTATTTTTGAGATAACCCATTCATGTGGCTATTATGCCTCATTGAGGAAAATTGGTCAAACATTTTATTTATGATCCTTTTAAACTATTTATTTCCATACCTTCATCTAGAATGAAGGAAAAGTTTCTAGCTACATTTACCATTTTTGAGAAAAAATTGTACTTACATTATGTAGCACAGATTTATGGCTTGTTATGAAATTAAATTATGTACTTTATTTTCTAGTAAATATATATGCATTTATCCTTGGACAATTTGATCCATGTTAGTCACTTTTTGGAGTGTTCCTAGCTTTCATTCTAATTTGCCCTGATTTGAGGGCTTATATGTTATGGCATATTCTTACAGGTGTGTGATATTCTAACAAAACCATGGTTTATGTTAAGCTAAGTCATCGTAGATTTTAGCTAAAGATATCATATATGTTAACTAAACCATGGTATAAATTATGAGTGAGTATTATTTTTAACTTAGGTAATAAATATATGGAGTAATAGAATTAACCTGAGCAAGTGCATAGTGGTAAAGAGTATAAGTCATTTTTTTGGAAATGTAGGTTTACAATAGTTACCAATCTATAATGTTGAGCATCTCTTTCATCCGATTAACAATGTATTTTCAATAAACACATTTTTTACATATTCTCTGATATATCTATTATTTTTGTATAGATCTTGCAATCAATGTAGAAGTTACGTTGTTGTTGTTGTTGTTGTTTTTTTTTTTTTTTTTTTTTTTTAAGTATTGACCAAAAATTGTCCACTACATGGTAGGGTATGGAAAGGTAGACCATGAGAGTGTAGGACAAGCCATTTATGATATGTGAGTGGGAATCGTTGATTGACAAATTTATTTTCTCAATCAATCAAAAGTGATACCATCCATGTACCTACCCTCTACACATATGGGTTATGATAAATATTTTGATTCTTACAGTCTTTGATCTTTTGTGCTATTTAAATGCTAAAAGTTTTGTTTTTCAAAAATTTCATTTAATTTGTTTATATTTAAATCACATTTCTATTTGATATAATTTCACATTCTACATTGTACTATGTAAAATAATTAAATTGTTAACATTTCAACCTCCCTAACAGATATGGAATAATCATTTACTTGATAGATATGATTAAAAAAATTCCTAGATGTGGCTTCAAGAGTTGTATATTCCATCAAAACAATCCTTACTAACAAACTATTGAATTTTGAAAAACACTTTAGTTGATAGAATCCCTAAGCCTAGTTGTTATTACAATGCAGGACATACACCAAATCATAAGGTGATTGTTTATAGGCAAGGTTGAGCAATTGCATTTGGTCCAAATGGCCAAATTCTAGCAGCAAGGTTGAGTGATTGTGATTATAATGATGTGGGATCTATTACAGGTAAGACAAGGCTATGTGAATGATAATGAGTTATGGCTAGTTAGAGTTCTGAAAAACCATGTACCATGAGAATGTCAATCAATTATAATGATAATGGGGTGGAATATGTTAAAACTTAAAATAGTTATACTAATGAACACCATATTAAGAGTAGGCTAGGTCCAAGTTTATTGGGTGAAACTAAATATATTGAGAATTATAAGCTTGGTGTGCATTTCCACAAGAATAAGTAAGGGTTTCAATTTATCTACTAAAATAAGAGTCTTACACTCCAAGGCTAAATGCACATACCTATGGAACTAGATAAACTACTAGAAATTACAAACTATAAGACAAAATTAACTTATTGAAATGACCATTTTTTTTATTAATATGAAGTGGGATTGATGTTTAACAATAGTTCAATCCCCAATACTTCACCCTTGTGAGCATTCACTAATGCAAATGCAATGTGTGTCAAAGAATAAGTGACTACATATGATAAATCAGTCGTAAAAGGATGTATTAGATACTATAGGAAAATGATATATGAAAATTTTGGCCTAAAAACAAAAAGTATACCATGGTCTTGGTGACTTAAGAGGAAATTTCTTAGGAAAGCGAGAAGCTATATTAGTGGTCATTGCACTACCCACACTGAGTTGAAATGAAGTGCTTGTGTAGGGTCCTAGCCATACGATGTTATCACCCCTCCCTTACAGTAATTTGCAACTTGTTAGTTGTATAAAACCCTTACAAGAAACTCCACAATGGAGTGATCCTTCCTAGAATAGTGAGGAATATTTTTGTTAAAACAAGAACAATCACCTTGGTCTATATCCTGATCCCCCACCATGGACCATATCACTTCTTTATTAGCCCATGTCCACCATAGATTTTAGCTAGGGTTTTCTATGTATCTGTATTATTGGTAATTCAATACACTCACTACAGCCTACACAAAAGAAAAAAATGGAAGTGGTGAGACTATATCCCTATTCAAAATATTTTGAATATCTACAAACTAGTTGAAACCCATGTAAAATTCTATGTCTAATATTGGCCAAAAGTTATTAGTCCCAACATTTTTGCATGGTTATTCTCAAGCAGAACATGGGAATACTCACAACATAGCCATCTAAGGTCCAAGATATGATGTTGTACTTGATTGTAGTGTTACCATGTGGGTTGATAGGGTTATATGCATTTGTACATCCACAAACACTAAGTTTAGGATTAGCATTGAGCTATAATACTTGCCAAAAATCATGCCTAAACTAGAAAACCTATAAAAGATGTAACATAAATCCAACATAGATTACTCAAAAGTAATCCATGAGAATAAATCATACAATAAATTCAGACCTATCTATAGAATACTTTGACATTTGCAACAAATAATGTGTGAAGACAATAAGTGGTTATAAACCCAAGCAATTTACAATTAGCCTAAATATATACAATTTTTTTTTTCTTATACATAAAATCATTAGACATAATTAATCAAAATTTTTCCCAAAGTATCACATTATTGTTTGTTTTGTTTCTCATTTTAGCTCAGTACTAATTCATAAAATCATAATTAGAATAATTAAACTACATTAGTTAGAAGGATTGGCAATTGAAGTATAATGTATGATTCAAAATAAGCTGCATAAAATAGAATGTGAAAATTCATGTGATAATAAGCTTAATGTCTAGTGATAAGAGAAGAATTAACAAGAACGTCAAACCCAACAGAAGCCCACATTTCCATTTATCCATGCCCACATGCTACCTCATCTTAAAATGCTTACAAACAAATAAAAAACCAAATCTTACCTCTAATATACCAACACAAGGGTTATCTATAGTGGGTTATTTGGGATCAACCATATGAAGTACTTGAATTTGTGAAAAACTAATGCATGCTCACAAGACACTTGAGGTGTGAAGAGAGTTGTACTTATGTTTTCATTTGTTTATCGGTTTATTAAAAATATGTAGCCATCCATGTAAATTGTACTCTCAAAATTATTTGTGGATCCAACATCGATTGCAATCCAAAGAAACACATTTTGATGAAGTGTGATTTGTTATTTCCCATAAAATCATGTCCTCCAAACCATACCCGAATGACATTTCATGATGAAAGTTATAAGTAACACATTTTGACAAAGTGTGATTTGTGATTGCTAATTGATAACTCCAAGAAGTTATGTGATCTTTAGATCTTGAGGTTTTGATTAATCTATTATCATGTGATATAGAATCATGATGGATCATCTCTGTGTTAGTGCTACTAAACATAAACTACCACCAAAACCAAAACCACGCTTGTCCTAAATGTGGAGTAAAAAAATATCAAGGTTGGGTCTTACTCTTCGTACTATTACGAGAATTTAAATCTTCAATTAAAAAAAATCACATTACACTAAAATATATCTTTTATAATATACCATGACCCATTTAATAGATTCAAAACTCTATCCATATACAGACTCATAGCAATCTATAAAATGAAAAGCCTTATCAGGCTTATGTCTCAAGGAGAGAAAACGATGAGCACATTCCACTTCTACCCTTGTATAAGAACTTTTTTTTCAAATAAATAAATAAGATTGTATTAATCAAGTGTGTAAGTGTTGAAGAGTGTCTATAAGTATAAAATGAAATGCCTTTACAACATGGTTTAAGGCCTTTTTAAAATCACATATCTACTGCCTAGTCACTACCCAACCAAAAAACACATCTACAACCCCTTTTCGATAGCCACAAAGTATTTTTTCCACAATGATATAGACAACTATAGACAGATATTTTCCATTATAAAACTTATAAAATAAAATAGTTTGAGAATGACTACATGCTCAGACTCTGATCTATACACGTCAAATTATCAAAATTACATGATGTTTCAAACTCACAAATAAAAAAATAATTTAGTCTCTTCACCACAACAACAGAGACAACTATACACAAATATTTTTCACCTCACAACTTATAACAAAAAATAGCAACTTGACAATCACTATAATGCCAAACTCTAGTATATGCATCTCGAGCAATAAAAATTATATGGCATTTGAAACCTACTATGCAAAACCCTTTTTCAATCTCCAATACCATCTTAAAGAATAAAAATCCACTGCATTTCTAATGGTTAACAAATCAAATCACAACCATAAAAGAATTTAAGGTTTATGGCTCCCATGTTTGTAAACCAATGCAAACAACCATCCATAGACATTTTCCAATGCCAATCTTATTGCAAAAATAATATTAAAAAATGTATAAATGTCAGCAATAAAATTTACACATACAAAATATTATCACCACTTCTACACAAAGAAACTTATTCATACACACATAACTATCAAAGATGGCCAAAGCCTACCTACAAAATTGGAATCTTAGTCCCTCTATAGTAAGTTCCTCAACCTATAACTCGGCCAAGCGCTAAAACATTATTTTTATAATTTTAGCATATTTATTAATATATTCAATTTTATTATTGTAATTTATATTTGTATATTTATTTATTTTTTAATTACATAGATAGGCATGCCATGTCAGAGTGGATCTTACAAACTGTAGCTGATCAATGGTCCAAAATGAAATTAGAAAATGAATTCTATCAAATTTCTATGATAATGACGTGTACGATAGCAAATCCCAACTAAAACACATGTTATACCTCTATAAATTAAAGGGAAGATACATAATAATAAATGATTAGTAAATCTTAACAATTTTTGTTATATTGAAAAGTTTATTATATAAATAATTATTTTTAGATTTATTATCATTATTATATATATATATATATATATATATATATATATATATATAATTAATCTAAAATAATATTACTATTAATGACATTTCATTCTTTCTGAAAAACTGATTTATTATTAGTTCGGAAGCTTTCATTTACCTTTAACCTACTATTAATGTTTGCTTCCCTACCCAATCCAATTACAGTGGTTTGGATGCTGAAAAATATGCCTAAGCTTTGCCAAAACAATTTGTAAGTTTTTTAACGGAACAAACAAAATATATTATTTGAGGAGCTACGATTGATCAGGGAAAAAATATGTTATGACAGACTTCATTTCTATCAAGGTAGGAGCAATGGGTCTGAACAGTTGACCACCCAAAGGCATGAATCATAGCTTGCATAGAATAGAGCAGTCTGATATATTCAGAAGAGGAATAATGACAGAATATTTGGTAGCTATTGTCTGACTGACATGATCTCTTCCTTATCCCTATTCGCCCTGGTGTCACTTAACATGTTGCAATGGTCTCAGAGCTGGGTCAATTTAACTTGCACCCCTCACCAGTTTACATGCTTTCTTATTGATGTACGCTACAACAAGGGTTTTCTATATAATGAGAGGCTTTTGCAACATTTGGCTTTGCTTTTTTTTGCTTTGATTTCATGAATTTTTTTTATTGAGTGCCTAGTCTATAGAGTCGGCTCATCGTTCCTCCTTCTGTCTTGATTAAAAATTGTCCCTGCAACTAATTGTGTCCTAGCACAACCGTTTGATCCTAATGCATTTATATTCTACTTTGACTATCCCATGCCCTGGTAAAAATTTCTCACAACGTTTGTAATTCCTACCCAAAAAAAATAAAAAAAATTGGTGAAGGTCTCGCTTGATATGCCCTCTCCGAAAAAGAAAAAGTAACTAAATATTTTTCATAATAAATTTCCATTCCTGAAGTTGTATAGCCCACCGTAAAAAGAGGGCCCCAAAGAGCTCTCTATGATTTGATTATCGTTTATAATATTGGCCACACCAAAATTTACTATACATGGTTCAAGATTTTTGTCTAGAAGTATATTCGTGGGCTGCAGATCGTAGTGCACAATAGTATTCTACACTCATGGTGAAGATATGCTAATCCATGTACCACTCCAACCACTATATGTAATCTCTACTTCCAACCCAATCTATGATGCAACAATTTAATGCCCAGGTTAAGTTTAGGCATGATTTGGAGATAATTTTTTTTTTTTTTTAATTGGTTGTTAAAATGGGCAATTGTTTGAAGTAATTATACTTTTGTTAATCTTAAATATGGATTAAAATTTCTTAAAATGTTGTGTTTTAAGACTCGCAAATAAGATATTGTGTCCATGATATAACAAAGCTTAAAATTTGGGTCACACAATAATAGGGTACTAGTCTATCTATCGAGTGTTGACATAAATCTCAGTGGATTCCTAAAAGCCTTTCTGCAGCTTCAATAACTGCTATAACACAAACATCCTTATTTAATGCCAATATATAATATTGACTCTCAAAAAATATAGCTCTGTGTGGGCCATGTATTTATACATTAATTCCCACCCTCAATTAACTCGATGTCAATTTACTATTCCTCTACTCATTTTTGGCTCTAACATTGTCTAGAGATTTATATCTTCCAAACCATTTTAATCAAATAACTTGAATCTCCTTGTACTGTAGCATAGCCTTTTGAATAATAATACAAAATTTGTTGAGCTTTGAATAGATAGTTTACTACTCCATTAAACATGTATTTTTAAAATATGATTTTTAACTCTTGTATATTAATTTATATTTTTAAGAGGGTTGAGATCACAACAAATGCATTGAAATTAAATAAAAATATATAAGAGATTAATTTATAGTTACATCATGCCTCGCCATTGTATTTCACGTGTGACTAGTTTAGGGTAAGAAATATAATCGAATAATAGAAAATAATGATTTTGAATATAATATATGTTTTATGGAAGATTTATAAAATAAAAGCTATGTTGTAGTGGAAGTATCTATCTTTTTTTGGAAGAATGGGTAGTTGTTATATAAAATTTATCAGATTTTTGTCGTTACAAAAGAATTGAACATCATAAAAAGAGTATTGTGTCTTAATGGAACAGTAGTCCAAAAAAAAAGTTATTGAATACTTTTCATTGGCTCTTATTAATTTTACAAATAAATTTTTCTCTTATCATAGCATGTATAGAGCATGCTAACCTTGCAGAAACAAATTTTTAGTAAAAAGACTAATGGTTGTTAATGTTATACATGTTCTGATTATTTTAAGCTTTCTTATATTTGTTTTTATAGGACAATGGCCAAAATGGTCGAGTTGAGAAAATATCGATGTGTGTGTGTGTGTGTGTGTGTGTGTGTGTGTGAGAGAGAGAGAGAGAGAGAGAGAGAGAGAGAGAGAGAGAGAGAGAGAGAGAGAGAGAGAGAGAGAGAGAGAGAGAGAGAGAGAGTGTGTGAGATCTAATAATTTAGAATGAATATATTTATATTTTAAGTAATTCTACAATTTTTAGACATGTGATAATGATGATAAAAAAATTGTAGAGTTTAGTTTTATTCCAAAACCTTTTCAACAGACTTATTTTGTGCATATTCTGAAATCATTGCAATTTATCAAACCAAATATATTTTAATAATTTTTTCAAATATTTCAATGCCTTGTGTACATTTCCACTTCTTGCATACATATTTATTAGGGTAATTTTAAGTATAGTAGTTGAAAAAAATATACTTTTGATAATGTTGTTTACTTCCCAAATTGGATTAAGCCTCCAATTCATATTGTTTTGGCTTTTATTTAACCTTATTTTCATTTAACAAATGAATGTTGTTTAATATGTATACAATTTGATATATCTATTTAGATTATAATATATCATATTTATGTAAAAATATAAATGTAACATAAAATTAATTAAATATGAAATTAACAAAATTTATATATTAAAAATAGTAAGTAAAACCAAATAAAATATATTTAGATTTTATAATTTTTAGTTAATTATAATTGATGTTTGACAATGAAAATTAGGGTAAGGCAGGATTGTGACTATTTAAGATCAAAGGTAGAATCTAAAAAATATTCTTAGGTAGGTTTACACTTCATAGACACCATCGTAGGTGGACCCTGCCCTTTGATCATGGAATTGTCTGCATTCATTATAATAGAATTGTCCCTTTTAGCCTTTTACACCTATGTCTACTAAGTGAGTGAACTATTTTACTTTTGTTTGTTTTGTGTGGTGGATTTTGTTTTCTTTCTCTTTGCTTTGGAAACCCTAGGGGTATTTTTGAGAACTATAAACCTGTAAAAAAGAAAGGAAAGTGTAATGAGCTTAGTTAGTCCCAATCACCCTCTTGATGATTGATTACTACATATGTATTTAGATATTCCAAAGAAAGAATCAACCCACATGTTGTTCTCTCACCCATAATTATTTTAGAATTGTGTTCTTTGATTGTATATATGCAATTAAAAATTTAGTTTTGATACTTGATAATGTTAG
The DNA here is from genome assembly GCA_037957365.1 of Torreya grandis. Classification (NCBI taxonomy): domain Eukaryota; kingdom Viridiplantae; phylum Streptophyta; class Pinopsida; order Cupressales; family Taxaceae; genus Torreya; species Torreya grandis. The sequence continues at coordinate 2,016,787 of JARHVA010000922.1, read as the reverse complement.
TTATTGAATTATTTTTAAATACTTCAGACATGATTTGGGACTGTTCCTAGTGCTTGATATTGAATTTGGAAAGTATAAGTCAACATTGCTCAATGTGCATTACTGTAAAAGATAGATGGTGTCAAGCAAAGAATGATGAATGGCTATGATTTGAATTTATAGCGAAACCTTTTTTTTTTTTAAAAATTATTCAACTTTTTGAAACATGCAAGGAAACCACAATGAATCTTTCAAATTTGAAATTTAACCTCTAAATAGCAGGGATATGAGGTCACACTAGGTGCATAGGTCTGCAATAAAAAAGCCCAATTGTTTAGTGCAAACATGTTCTAAAAGATCAGAGATAATTGTCTTGAAATAAAAAGCAATGTGAGAGTGAGATAAAGAGGTTTGAGCATTACCTTGGAAATTATGTATATTATTGATAACAAATTAAGATATTGTTCTTGCAAAGAAATAAGTAACATAAAAAATGGTAATTAAGAAATATGTATTTAAACATAATTTAAATTGTGTAAAATATGTTAAAATTTAAGATTGTCAAATCCTATAACCAAATTTAAGTATCTACATTTACACGACTTCACACACTTTATTATAATTTTAAAAAAAATTAAACACAGTATATACAACATACTTTTCCTTCAATTTAAAACACCAATTGCTTAGGGCATTAAAATTTTAAAATGATATTTGTGTTGCAATATCAATGTCTACACCAACTCATCCAGATATTAATCCTGGATATACCATCTCCTTCATATGGCCGACAAATAATAAATATAGACCAGACATTTGGGGTTTCTAATAAATTAAGTTGTCATTGTATGGATAAAAAATATCCATAAATACATATTTAGTCTTTTAAGCGTATTTATATCCAAAAATATAGATAGTTAAAGAATAATACATTTGATCGCATGGCCATTAAGGAAAAATTAATAGAAAAATAATAGAGTTGATACCATGGCCATTAAGGGAAAATGGTGACACTTTCAATAGACACGTGCCACTTATGATCTTATTAAGAACATGGAACTCTTTAAAACAAAGAACTTAATTTTAATCCCAACAAAATTATGGAACTTCGAGACCAATTTTTTTTTTTAAGTTGTTTAATCTTAGATAGAAAGCATTAAACTATTCGGTTCACCTACGCCTAGTACAAATAATGAATAATTACTTTATTATAATTTTATAAAATTATGAAGAATAAAATATTTGATTAAATATTGATGAGATGTAGGTGAATTGGTTATTGTAAGCATCATCCAAATTCAAATCTCAGATGATTTTAGAAGTCAGTTATGGTAGATCATTGGTATTCCGGAGTTAGTTATGGATATTGATGGTATTCTCAAGCCGGTTATGATCGTTCGTTGGTATTATCGAACTAGTTGTAATCGTTATTGGTAATTTTGGTATTTATATACTTAGAGATTCAGGTCCTCGATTATATCTCAAATCGATTGGAACTTCAATCAAAAATATATAAAATAAGAATCCCACCAAAATCGTATCGATCCAAATATAATATTTGAATCAGAGACCCAATTTAATCTTGTGCTCATGTTTGAAGAATTTTAAAATAAAAATAGTAGAATTTTGAATAGAAAACATAATTTAATCTTCAAATTAAATTTATTATAAAAAAATAAAATTGTTTATTGTAATTATAAAATTATGAGGAATAAATCATTTAAATTTATGATGAGGTATTTAAACCATAAATTCATTTAAATATTTGATGAGGTATTTAAGCTAGAGATTCAAATTAGAAAACTTTAAAATGAGGAAAATAAAATTTTCAATCATTAATCTACTCACTAATTTAAATTTATTATAAAAAATAAATTATGAAGAACAAACTATTTATTTATTATTATTCTATAAAATTATGGGAAATATAATATTTGACTATTCTATTAAGTATTTGAATCATAGATCCAAATCAATCTCGTACATGTATCTAGAGAATTTTGAATTTATAACAAAAAAATATTAATCTATTCCCTAACTTAAGTCTATTATAAAGAACAAATAGTTTGTTTATTATAATTCCATAAAATTATGTTGAATAAATCATTTGACAATTCAATTAGGTATTTGAGTTGGAAACTCAGGCAGTCTCACTCATGTGTTTGAACAACTTTAGAATGAGGACACTAGACTTTACAATAGAAAACATTAATTTATTCGTTAAATTAAGTTTAATATAAAAGACAAATAAATTTTTTATTATAATTCTAAAACATTATAAAAAATAAAGCATTTGACTATATGATTAAGTATTTAGGTTGGAGACAGTCAATATCATGCATGTGTTTGGATAACTTTAGAATGAAGAAAAAAGAATTTACAATAGATAAAAGTAATGTAATTACTGACCTAAGCTTACTACAAAAAGCAAACAATTCGTTTATTATAATTTTATAAAATTATGGAAAATATAATATTTTACTCTTCAATTAGATATTTGATCTAGAGACCCAAGTCACTCCCATGCATATGTTAATAATTTATTTATTGTAATTCTATAAAATTATAGGAAATTAAATATTTAATTATTTGATTAAGTATTTGAATAAAAACTCATATTAATTTTGTGCATATTTTTAGAGAAATTTAAAATGAGTACAATAAATTTTTCAATAGAAAACATTAATCTACTCGAAAAAACAAACAATTTTTTATTTATAATTCTGAAAAATAATACATTTGACTATTTAATTAAATATTTGAATTCAAACCCCAAATTAAAGTTTTAACCTACTTCCATATATAATATAACATCAAAAACCATAGAATGAGGAAAGAATATCCCCACCAACATTGAAATAATATATTTTCTGTGACAAAGATGTCTTGTCATCTTTCATTGAGAAAGACTTAATTTTTTAATTAAATATTAATCTCCTTGTGATATGTATTTGACACATGGATGAAAATCATTGGTAAAAAATTTTTGCACTCATTTAGAATTTTTTGATTTAATCAAATGTATATCATGCATAATTTTACAGAATAAGTAATCAAATTAACTCATTTTTCATACCTGCATAAATTGGCTTATACCTGGAAGTTTGCTCAAAGAGCCCCTTGACTTCTCCCATTGTACGTCAAACCAATGTCTACAATGTTGTCTGAATTCCTCATATCCTCCAATCGCACACATGTAGTGTCTTTCTTTTGTCTTATGTTAATTTCAATCCTTAATCATGTTTCCTCATGCTCCTTTGAAGAAATTCCCTTTCCATACATTTAGAGTTTGAAAAGGTTTGAACTAAAATCGTTAAGAAATACAAGTCATGTTGCTTACATTTACATGAAAAATATCTTTACTCTAGTGCCATGGGTGCGTGGAAATATTGGGTTGTAGAAGCATGGTTTATGGTTGATTTCCTCTTTCTCAAATATATCCAACTTATTCTAATGTATTTTACCATTTTGGGGGTTCATCTATCATGTTCCTGTTATTGTAAGGAGATTTTTTTTTTCATTTTCATGTGGTGGGGCGTGGCGAGGCGGGGCGGGGCATTAATAGGTTTTATATTTGGAGGAGTTATCTTTTTAAATTTAATTTTATTTTGTTTACATAGTAGAATAATAAAATATATAATTCAAATTATCATGTTATGGGTTTAGAATTATTAATATGAGATTTATTATAATATTGAGTGTATATATAGAAAATGACATGTTAACTTTTGTACATTAAAAATTCTAAAGTTAGATTGAGACAATTGATGAACATATGATGTGATGGACAGGGTAATGGTTTGGTTGGTTTGGTTTAATGGGTTGAATCTAGTGGGTTGGAAGGGTTAGTTGTTTTGAATGAGTTATTTGTGCAAGGTTTTATTAGCAAGTGGTAGAGGATGTTCATGTTTATATCAAAATAGCTCAACTGTGTCAAAGTGCTCATTAAGAGTAGAAAACTAAGGTGTAATGATATCCCAAGAATATTTGGAATTCATGAAAACCATGTAACGTAATTGGGCATTAGAAAAACATGAGCAATGATTGGGCCTTATAAGCCTAATCAGGTATTAGAAGAATGTGAATAGTCTTTCCTTTTATATCTCGAAATACTAGAATGTGAAAAGGTAATAGAATTGTAAAAGATTATAAGTAGTACATTGATGCAATAAAATTTGGTTCAATGTGTTGATAGATATTAATAGAATCACTCTATTATGTTTTTACTTATCTTCTTTTATGTATGGTTGTATGCAGTGAGTACTTTATTTTACTTTAATTTATTATCTAATGAGATACTAGTTATAGTTCAACATCTATTTATAGCAAGTTCTTCTTGCTCTTTGGTCTATTCTTGTATATCATAGATGGTTTATGTATGCAATGGGAAATACAATTGATCTATAAGGTGTAAAATGACTAGAGGAGGGTACAAAAGAGGAGGTAAAGCTTAGGAAAAATATTTTTTTAGGAGATGGTTATGTAGATAACAAGTGGTTGTATAGGGACAATAATCCTGTAAAGTACCAATGGTCTACCCACCCCTTTCTTGGTACACCCCTTAAAGTGTACACTCATAGATATTGTGACTTGATGGTGTCCCACATGAGAGAAAACATCAATAATTGATAAATTTTAGAAATATTATGTGTATACATATGCCCCACTCAAATATTATCAAGTGTCACTTAGATACAACACATGATGGTGTTTTAATAAAAGAATATAGGAACCCACAAGGCTAAAGCTAAATAAATTGTAGTAAAGAACAAATAAAATAAATAAAATGACAAAATTGAAAAACACATACCTTTACTTACCTTAGTGATATAGATAAAGAAGAATATGCAATAAATGGTGAAGGTGTCCAATGTAGGGAACATTAGGTGAACTTGTAGAAGTTAGTAAAAAAAAGAGTGAAAAACCATTTTTTTAAAAACATAGACATATAATAGTTGAAAGGATTCTTTATGATGTCAGGATTCTAGAAAATTTTATTGTTTGTAAAAAGTGCTAGTAAAAACAAATATATGATCAAAAAACAAAATCTAGCGATAAATATTTGAATACTAAATAATTTTTGAAAGGTAAATATAAATAGGGTGAAAAATAATTCAGTTTTTATTTTTACTATTCTAAGAAAATAGAGCTTTGAGAGACCTAGTTGGAGGCCAGAGAACCATCATGGTGAGGAGACGACAATTGAGACATGGAGGATGCATAGTATCTACAATGAGTGCAACACATATAAGCAACTAAATATTTCAATATTTTTACTATTTTGATTTGAAATTGAGTTAAACATAGAAACGTGACTTGTAGGCAAAATCTAGACACCGAAATGAACCCTAGGAAATTTTTAGGTATACTAGGGGTATAATGGGGTATTGGGTAGGAGGTGCTCGAGGGATGAGCAAATAGATATATGGTGGTTGGTGACACAGGGACTGGTGAGAAATGTTTTTATTTTAAGCTATGATATAGAATACTAGTTATATGTGATTATAGTGGATAGAGAGATTTTGAAATATATATGTGATCTAATATATATCTAGTTTTAGTTTTGTAGATCTAACGATAGAGGAGGTCGAATAGGGATCCTTAGTTATGGCTATAAACCATGACATTTTTGATGGGGTGTTAGCACCATATGACCCTACCACATTGGATGATCCTATAGTACCATCTATCCTAGCCCAAACATGATGGTTTAGACTAGTGGGGGACTCTGTAAAGCAGTTTTAGATACATGGGGATGGATTGCATCCACAAATATGGGTGGGAGTGGGAGTGACACATGATTGGTAGGCCTTGGCTTAGGAGAGATCAACGAACATAGATACCATAGTCTAGCTTGGATAGGAACATGCCCAACTAGCCAACCTATAGGGACAAATAACAAGATTGATATCATAAACTTCCTCATTATAGTATACCATGTAGAAGGGATAGTCCCATGCATTTATGGGAAGTGTGGCTAGGTCACAGGATAGGCATAATAAATCCTAGTTGTAGATTTGGAGCTATTTATTTTGTATTTTGTACCTTGTATTGTATAAAATACATGATATATAGAGATATTGTATTTGACAATTGCATTTTTATCTCATGAGTTGTATGTGGTTGTGTATTTTGATGCATGGATATATTTATTTTTAGCACATGTTTTTATCTTTTGTTTTATATTCTATGGGAAATATATGTGGATTTTGTTTTTTCTAGCATTATGTGATACACATGCATGGTTAAAAAGAAAAAGGCAAAAATGACTTGGAAAAGTATATGTAATCAAAAGAAATGCACTACACACTATATCATGATGAAAAATATGTAATAACAAAATATGACTAAGTATAATAAACCAAAGATGGTAAAAGGGATAAAAAGGTGTTTTTAAACCATAAAAAGATTTACACCAAATTAAAACAAGTAAAATCACACTATATCATGTTGGGAAGTATGAAAGTAATGTAATAAAATGGAAGGCATAAGAATACCAAATGGTATAAAAATAAAAAAATTAAGTCAATCAATCATACTAAATCACATTGGGGAGCATAAAATAAAAACACAACTGGAAAAATGAACTTAAATTGATCCCACTAATTCAAGCTGGAAAGTATGAAAAACATAAAAAATATGGTTGTATTCTTACATGTAATCAAAAAATAAGATGATTAAAAAAATGAAAGATCAATGAAGTAAGCATAAAACATACTATATCAAGATAGGAAGCATGCCAATGACGTGTAATGCATGATCAATCATAACTTACCTCAAATTTGGCACATGTAATTGCATTGTGACTTTGGTATTGGAAAGTTTTGTGAAGAAGGCCAAGCCCTATACATGGTCCTACACTGCAACTCACAAAGCAAGCACCAATGAGGCGGAAACATCTAGTAAAAATAAGGTTTAAAAGTAATGTTTGGAATGGTAATTTGGTAATTTTTGAAAAAAGCTTGGTCCTACCCAAGGTGTTACACTGTAACTCACAAATGGAACCCCTAGGGGGGAGTGATCAATGAAAAAAAACAATATTTCTCAAGAGTAAATATTAGGATTATGAGAAATGAAAGAGGTAATATAAAAAAAATATAATGTAGGCATCTTATGAGAAGACCTTAGGAAATAGGAGGCACACTAAGGATATAGAAAAGACACTAATTGACTAATGACCATTAATATACAATGGATACCCATTCAAAAAAAGCATAAATTTGTATAAAGATCGACTCATGTTGGTTGTTTTGAATAAGGAAAAGTAAAATAGAGATACCTTCCCACAACGTGTTCCCCATTTCTCAAGACCTCCTATAGATTCATATTTCTACTGAAAAGATTGCGTACTTATGTGAAAAAGTAGGTATCACTAAAATATTTTTTTATTTTTTTAATTCTCCTTTTCCAATCTACTAGCCTAATGCATCTCAAGGGACCTTGGCTCTATCTTGAGGCTAACTATGGAGTTTGATTTTTGATTATAAAAAGGAAATGTTCTTTGAATCATGTATTTTAGTGTGATTTGACTTTTGGAATTTTTAATGTTTCATTTTGGATCATTGCCTTTCGTTAAAATTATTTAGATATTAAATTTTTATGGCTTTTAAGATTCTTCCTCCATATGGACTTGGAATGACCAACCATGAGAGAGAGAGTGAAACTTTGGCTAAAGGAAACTAAGTATCTAAATACATGACTGACTAAAACACTTAAGCTTACCTATGAAACAATATGTTATCTCAAGTTTCAACCATGTGTATGCTTAGTTTACAAAAGGAAATAAGTGGCATAAAAAGATATGCTAGATGGACTTGTAAAAGCAGATTATAATGAGATGATTTATTTGTGAAATAATCACATGGTAAATAAGAGGACTAAGGGGAACAAGGTTTGTACAACCAAGTCATGATAATTATCATCCATGTTAGATCGATAAGGTAGTAAAAAATCATGGTAAGAGAGTAAGACATCCATAGAAATAAATGAAATCATAGAGAAATATCATGTGATCATGAAAAGAATCCATAAGATATCATAAAGAAAGAAAATAACACCATATATCACATAAAATGTGAAATATAAATAGTTATATAGTGTAGATAAAAATTTGACATAGTGTCAAATGATATAAATTAGATAAATATAAACTTAGAGCACACATCCAGTCCAAATTGAAGAAGAAAGTGAAGGAACACCATGATGTGTTCATAAATACTAGTAAATTTGTCCACAAACATTATCCATAACATCTAATAAATCTATGTGAAGATGGGCTCTAACTACAATAAGGGTCTCATCAATCTTTTGAAAAATTTGGGAAAATATTTATCATTGAATCTCCTTGAAAAAGAATGTAGGCATGCCTAAATAATTATGTTCATGAGGGCCATTATGAATGGTATACTTAGGAGAAGGAATATGAGTGGAATCAGTGGGATATGATGGAGTCACTGATTGATAAGGGGCCATAGGTGAAGGAGGATCCATAGGAAGATAGATCACAGGTGGAGGAACCACAAGTGAATAAGTGTCCATAGGTGGGGGAATAAGGGGGAGACTTATTGCATGGGTGACCTATGGGAGGATGGATAGTATGGAAGGGAATGGTCAGAAGATGATCCTAGAGATGCTTCTAAATGATGCGGAAATGATTAATGTGATGGATGATGCATTTATGTCATAGATAATATACCTCTCCATGATTAGGAATATATTTAATTAATAATTTTGAGGGAGGTATAACATTGTCTATAGGCTAAGGAAGATTTAGATGTAGGGTGTCTATATATTTTTAACGCTTATGACAATGAGTGGAGGAATGATTATTTGTGCCATGAAATCAAAAGATATGCTTCTTAGTAGATTTTATGGGTGTACTACTAGAGGGAGTGGAAGAAAAAGGTGAGGAAGGCTAGTATAATTTACATTATCTAGTCCAATGACCAATGACACTATGAATGTCACAATAAAGTTCATTGGCCCATTGGGTAGGCAAAACAACAAGCTACGATAAAAGAAGTAGGCCATTGCCAACAAGATGCAAGGCTGGTGTAAAAATTTAATGAGGCTCAACTAAAGGAGAAAAATTATCATAAGTAGGAAGAGACTGAGCTAAAGGGAGAGTGGGAGTATGATCCAAACTAGGCTCAACTAAGGGAAGAGCAAGATGCATAGAGGATTGAAGGACAATAACAAGCATTTTAGGGGAAAGATGGATATAGGTATCCTTGTATCTAACAAAGTGATAGGGACCAATAATAGAATGATCCACAAGTATGATCCTAAGAGTTATTCAAAAATTATTTTTTATGGGTATATGATGTGATAAGATAAATGAAAGGTCTAAAACAAAGAAGAATGATAGTGAATGATCTCAACATCTCAATCCTAAACAAGACCTATTATAAATGGGTCATCTAAAGTTTAACCATCATCATATTTGGGTGTATGAGATTAATTATGCATGTAGGTATGACCTTCTCATAAGAGGTGGTGTGATGAATAGAGTTCCAAGTCTTAGTAAAGACTATAGGTATATCATTACTAGGTGGTTGATGGGAACATGGCTTCAAAGAGGGTGGAAGCTAGGAAATGAGATGAGGAGAGAGATCAAAAGTTTTTATCTTTAGGTTGATCTCATTGGGTTCATCCTCATCAGAATCTAAGAGGTTAGGTGGTATATTACCTATGAATTCAGTCTGACTAGGGTAACCTCACATAAAGTTGATAGGAAAATTAAAACATTGATATTCTTGGAATGGAACACTCAGTAAGGGTTCAAGGGTTGGGATTTTAAATACACAATAGTCATATAATTGTTCAAAATTCCAAGGGATAGTGTTACATTAAATCTTATAGATTATACCATTATCAGAGAACTTGACACATTAGAATGTAGAAGATGTAACAACCATCACACAATTAGTCCATGGCCTTCCAAGCAAGATAATAGAGGAGAGGGTGAAATTGAAGATCATAACCTTCACTCGAATAGTGACAGGTGGGATGGTAATAGGGAGCCACACATAACCTAAGGGAGGCATATGCCTTTGATCATAAGCTTGACACGTGTTACATGTGGACTTAAGATTACATTCAGAGTATCCAAGGGTTTTAATGAAGTTGAAAGAGGAAACATAAGTACTTAAACCCTCATCATTTGTACCTAAACCATAATCAATTAAGGAATACTTGACTTAGATGTCATTGATTTAAACACTTACAAAGAAGGGAGGATCATCCACATGAAGTAGAATCTCATCTGGAATCATAGAAGTAATAGGGAATTTGAGAGAGAGAGAGAAGTGTCTATTATTTCATCAACATCTATAGACATCTCTTCACACTATTATAATATGCTATGTTTTGACCTAGATAAGGTAGCTTCACTTATTAGTAGAGGAGGATGAGGGATGTTCATTTAGAATAGGAGTTGAATAAGGTGGTTATGATGATGTAGAGAAGTTTGCATGAGTTTGAGAGATGGAATTTGAAATGGGAGATTAGTAATCTCTATGATAGGATCCCATTCATCATAACCCATGAGGGGAATGCTAGATATAGGGGCATAGTGTTGGAGGAGTTCCATAGAAGGAGGATTAGAAGTGCATGTGAATTTGTGTTGATAGTATGTGGGAGGTTTAAATGGGGGATAAATTTGTTGGTTATTGTGAGAGGAAAAGGTAGTTGATGTAGGTTTAGTTTATGATAGATTTTAAGAAGCAGTCTTAAAAGGTTGAATATCATTGACGATGGGTAAAGAGGTTGGAGAAATTACATAAGTGGTATGAGAGGTGTTATCTATTAGAGGTGTTGGAATTTGTTTATTGAAAGAGATAAGGTCCTCTTGCCCCAACTCTATTAGGCGAGTTGGGGAAGAATCTTGTATAACACAAAAAGTGTGAGATGATTGGTGTTTGTGGGTAGGATGAGAATAAATAAAGGAAACTACCATTCACATATTATTCATGTTGACCACATTCTCTTTGAAAGTTGGGCTTATAATATTGTCAATGTTATTGGTGAAAGGAGTAATTTTAGTGTTGTTGTCCTAATGGTTTGGAAGAAGGTCTTTGTAGATAGCCAAATGAGTATTAGACTGGTTTAAATCTTGATATTTTCTTTATGTTTAGTGAGATTTTAAAGAAATGTCATAGGCTTGTTGACATTTATGAATTAGAGAATAATGTTTGAAATTGGGACCAATGAGGAAATAGATATCTAAGTTACATAATTCCCTACAAGTCTCATGAGAATGACCCCACCTAGCATGAAACCAATAAAATTTATTGGTATCTATATTCATATAACATGTCAAAAATTTTAGATTGAGTGTGACTTGTGACACCCAACCCATAGGTCCCTCTTACATGCTCTCATGACCCTTATAGACACCTTTTTGCTTATTTCTAGCCATCCGTAGACTTTCTAGAGCTTATTCTAGCTCAACTAGACTACTTTTCTCATGCTAATTCCATCCCCTCAAGTCCCATCCCTATAGGGAAATAGTGCCCCACTTGGAATATAGCACTAGAACATAAGGTTTCCCATTTCTAATGCTCCTGTCCAATCATATTTCAAGCCTAGATGACCATTTCTTTTTGATTCCTCTTCTTCATTATGTTGGCCTAGTATGAATACATTTAATAGATGACCAATATATCTCTATAAAATCCCATTAAATTTTCATTTATAAGGATTTGACAAATATTTAAAAAGCAAGCAAGAATATAAGTAAGACCACTAACACAAATTTCCCTATTCTTTGCATACAACCATCTAATATATCCACCAACATATTCAAACCCTCAAACTAGTCCCTATCCACCTCAAGCACACTCAGTTTAGTATTTTTGCATCTGCATAACACTATTTCACAAAGCACATCAAGTGGGAGAACTACATATGGCTTGATCCCTCTTTATATTATTGGTATGTAAGCACCATGCCCACACAAGAGGTGTGGATATAGGTTTAGTTCATCATACACACACTAATCCCCCCTCTTTCTCAAGTTTCACTCACACACAATGAAGGTCTAGGATTTGAATATTAAATCTTCTCTACAAGGAGCTCCATCAACATTCAAGACACAAAATTTCATAAGTAGGTTCACATATGGATAACGGACAAAACCCAAAAAACTTATATCTCTATGACTAGTTTGAAAAATTGTGATAGCACCTGGATAATAGCACCAGATTCTAAAGTGTGCTATTTTTTGTGCTCCTATACTTTCATCGAATGAAATCTAGATCTAGATTCACAATACTATCCTAGTCCTGCATAGTTGATATCAACCTCTATCTTAGCCGTATTAGCCTAATTTTAAGATAAGTTACATTTCTTCTCTTTCATTACTATTTTTAGAAAGCTACAAAGGTCGAATAAATTATAAAAATTAGTGGTTAAATTATTGTAATATTATTTACTGATTTAGTCATTTCAAAATTTTAACTAAATTAAGAATAAGACTCCAATATTCTCAAATAAGTTAAATCATTTGGTGAACCTGACTTACTTTGTTTACACACAAAAACCCTAGAAACCCTAAGGTAAATTCCTTACTGATTTTTCTAATATTTTTTTGATTTTTATCCTGAATATTTAAATTAAAATTTTTAAATTTACCATAGTAATTTTCAAAATTGTTTATTCCAAACCCTGATTGAATTTACTAGGTCCCTTTGCACACAAAAACCCTAGGGAAAACTAGCTAATTTTTCTAGTATTTTTTTAAATTTTTTCCCTGCATATTTAAATCAGAATTTTACACTAAATTTTTAAAATTTACTATAGTAATTTTGAAAATCATTTTTTTTTCAAACCCTAGTTGCATATACTAGGTCCCATGATCTTGAGGTGTCACCTTACATATAAATCAGATTTCATATAAAAATAAAAAATGGATCTCACTTCTTTCAAAACATTTATTTCAAATAATAAATAGTCCATACTCGGTCCTATCATGTACATGAATGATGAAGTTTACCATATGCTAATTCAAAGCTTCATTATTTACCCTTCATGCTTACTTTTCATATTATGGGATGATATTAATAAATTTATTGCTAAAAATCTTAAGATCCCTTCCTTCAAAGCAATGTTTACTTTTCTTTAATACAAGATATTATTAATTATTTAACATGCTATCTCTATATAATATGTATTTTAATTAAGAATAAAATCCTTACATACTTAGAGGATCCACTACGTATGTTAACAACCACCTGCCAAATTTTAATGTGATATCTTATGCACATGAAAGAATTTTCTTCTCCTCCTCTCCCCTAAGAGGGTGATAACTACTTTCCTTCTAACTAGGTCCATGCTATCACCCCTCCAAAAGGTGAGGTAGCCTATACTATTGTTCTTAATTCATAAATTTAGCCTATAGCTTCTTTAAACCATCTTCAACATATGTGCTTATATGTTCAATTGGAGGCAACTAGGGTTTACACATGTGAGACTTCAAGGGATCAAATCACCAGTATGAACATGTTAATTTCAGATTTACAAATGTAGAATCAACTATTACATGAAAATATCACAACATTGGAAAATCATATTATAATATAAAAGCCTCAAAGGTACCCTAGTGTCAATCATATATATGGGCCTTCACCTAGTCAATTGATTGCAAGCAATGTTACATATCAAAACAAGAAATCACAAAAAAGTAACTCTAAAACTAGTGATTCAAAAAGCATTCAAAGATCAAATAAGATTTCAAGTGAGGTACTAAGGGAAATGATTAAATCTAAGTTGATCAAACTACCTCTTCTACATCTAGTGAGAAGATCTAGATATTATTGTGCATATCATAGAATACATGGGCATCACATAAATTCAAAATAGATATTTGATAATGAGAACCCTATACAAGGTAAATAAATCAATAAATCCATAGTGACATAGGAACACATTCACAAAGGGTCAAATTTAGAAATAATACAAAAGTGGCTACCAAAGCATAACGCAGAACAACAAAAGGATCAAAAAACAAAATTAGAGCAACAAATAGTACCAAAAGAATAGGTAAAGCATGAAAAATATGCAAATCTACCTCTCCAAAATGAGGATCCACATTTAAGTCAGTATGGTTTTGGTCAAAAATATCTACAATAGTTTGATTATCAAGGTTAGGGATTAGGCAAGCATGCTCAAGGCATCACTACTCCTATTCTAGAAATTGATAATGTTTGTCACCAAGGTTTGGGATTTATTGAACATCCTAAGGCAAATCATTCACAAATATAATTTATTAAAGGAAAATATCTAGATAAAATAAAATTCAACACTAGCATTCCATTGATTCAAAATCAAGATGATAATAATGAGTGGAACAATACAACTTATTATGATTTACAAGATACTTAAAATGAATCTGAATATTCAGAGTCATATTCATAGCCATTCCCTCATGCTTCATAATCACAAATGATTCCTTTGTTTGATATAAGAAATTATGATAGGGAGTCTCCCATGAGACTCATCGGTTAGTATCATTCCTTTTCAGCTTACTTGTACATAGCTTCTTTTCAATTTCTTGTACATGGTCTCCTAATGTTTGATTTTACATAACTTCTTTTCAGTTACTTGTACATATTATTTTTATGATTGTATGTACATAGCTTAATTCAAAAATACCAAAATTAATTCAAAATTTTCAAAAATATAAAAACATTCAAATATTTCAAAATATAAAAACATTCAAATAATTTAAAATGCCAAAAACATTTTAATTGTATGCATTATCCATACTTTACATTTTTAATAACATGCTAGACTTACATTTTTATGTTTTATGCTATTGTATGTCAATTTATCTACATTACCATGCTTCACTTGATCTTCTTGGAGTGTATGTAGTGATACCCAGATCCTTGATTGCTTAACTCTACCCATTGAGGGGGCATCCTACATCTACATTTGAGACATATATCAATATATCTACCCACTAGGGGTATATTCTATATTATTTTAAGTTATTGTATGTCAATTTATCTATATTACCATGCTTCACTTGATCTTATTTGAGTGTGTGTAGTGATACCCAAATCCTTGATTGCTTAACTCTACCCATTAAGGGGGCATCCTACTTTTACATTTGAGACATACATCAATATATCTACCCACTAGGGGCATCTTATACATGACTACACCATCTAGGTTATGTCATTCCTATAACACACAATCTATTTATCATGATTATGTACATTACTTACTAGCTTACATAGATTATTCTATCAACATTCACTAGTATATAACACTTATGTATTTCTTAGCATATACCTAGTCTTGTAATACATGTTTTATATACTTTCACTTCTTTCTTTAATTAGTTAGATGTGATTGTATTTATAGCATATTTACATTCTTTACTTTTTTTTGTTATGTAGGTAGATGTGATTGCATTTCCCAGTTCCTATTTTATCTCCTATATGTGACTTAAGACATTTGTCAATGTCATTTGATTCTATTATTGTGTGTACCTTAGGAAATTTGTCAATGTGCTTTACTTATACTCTTCTATGTGCTTGTGGTCCTCATTCCAACCTTACATGTTTTCAATTGTATGTTTATGTGGGCATTTGAACATGTCTTGTATGCTTATTTTCCTAGTTTGAGTGACATGTGCCCATGTCCCTTGTTTGCTTACCCCTTGGCCACTCTTGTATGCTTCTTACTTCTTGTCATGTATGTTTTTTTCTTGTTTGATTATCATTGTTTGCAATACCATGATCAACATCATATATTATCTCTATTTCTTGGATGCCATGATGGACATCATGCTCCATCCCTCCTTGAAAACTAACAACTAACATTTATAGTTTCAATTTAGTGCATTGCACATGTTATTACATTTTTATATCTATCTAGGCATACCCTTGTTGATCTAACAATCTCTAATACAAACTATGTTATATCTTGAGACATTTTTTAGATTATCATTGCTATATCATGTATTTCATAGCATAACACACTTATAGGGATATTCCTTCTAAGGGAAGTCATTACAAGGTCTTCACTCCTACCCTCAAAAGAAGGGAAAACAAACAGGGGTTTTGTCATAGAGATCAGAGTTCTTACCGATCAAAAAATCAATTTTTAGAACACTCAAAACAATAATCAAAGGTTATACTAGGTAGAACAAACCAAAAAAATAGTGATGATTACAAAATAGTCATTATATTCATCAAAGTACAATAGCACCATATATGGAAAATAGCACTGGATATAAAGGTTTACTATTTTTGGTGATCCTATCCAAATAGGGAAAAACCTAGATTTTTCAAAAATAGGCAAAAAGGTAAGCTCAGCTATAGTTTTGTCACATATAGATCAGTTCAGATTTAGTAGTTTTAGTATAGTTTTTCTTAGAGAATATATATATATATATATATATATATATATATATATATATATAGGGGGAATCATGCATGTCATGATGTCTCTCACTTCTAGTTTCATATTGGGTAGTTGGTATAACTTCCAGATCAGAATCTATGTTAAAGACACTAGTGATTGGGGGAAATATGCATGGCACATTTGACTTCTTTTCTTTTCAGGTTTAGTATATTATCCAGTCATTCTTAGCAGCTATGTGCCTTATTCCATCTATAGGCAATTAGCATCATTTCAGAGTGGCTTTCATATAAGCCTAACCTTCACATTCTCAAGTGGCTTCCACATAAGCCTAGTTTCTAGTTTTGGAGTGGCTTTCATACAAGCCTAATCTCCTCCCAGAGTTGGCCAAGATTGGCCTAGTTTTTAGTACTCATTCAACTATCCATGCTACATTTTTTGATTATAGAGCACTCATGGGCTTCAAGAGCCATTTTATATGACACACATTCATACCAATATGAATTTATAGCTTCACTTAATTAGGTAACGATGGATCCAAAGGTATAACTAGCCTTTGTATTCTTGAGCCACCTACTCAGATAGATTGAACATAAATCCCAAACATTGATTAACACATGCATGATCACATAACTTCACTTAGTGGGTGATGATAGAGCCAAAGGGCCAACTTTTGCATTCTTGAGCCACTCTCAAATAATTGAGCACTTAGCTTCATTCATGATATTACTCTTGGTACAACACATACCTAGCATTACTCAACATCATCCATCAACACTAAATATCATAATAGGTTTTGTATTGGTTCATGTACCCTATAAGGTGTATTCATTCCTTTCTCTTCCTCTTTCTCTTACCCAACTTTGAACATTCTTATTTTAGATATAGCGTATCCAATAAGAAATAATCTACTCTTTGTTTTCTCTTGTAGATTTACACTTCATAATGTGTTCTCTCTATACACACCCAACATCATGTAGCTTAATGGGCTTCACCCTTGTAGGTAAGTTTAGGTACACTTTCTACTTTTCCTTAATCCTAGTATTTTGCTTTGCTACATCATTAGAATAAAGGGGGGAAAATGTAGTCATATAAAATTTCAAAATTGGTAATCTTGAGTGTGGCTTGTGACACCCATCCCATAGGTCCTTCTTTCATGCTCTCATGACCCTTCTACACATGTTTTTGATTTTTCCTAGTCATTTGTAGACTTCTAAGACCTTATTTTATCTCAGTCAGGATGTTTTTCCCATGCTAATTCCATCCCCCTAGGTTTCATACATGTAGGATAATATCTCCCAACTTGGACTATAGCACTGGACCCTAGGTTTTCCCATTTCCAATACTCCTATCCAATCAAATTTAGAGCTCAAATGACCATTTCCTTTTGATTCCTCTTCTTTATTATGTTATCCTAGTGAAAATACATATAACCCATGACCAATAGATCTCTATAAAATTCCATTCAAAGTTAATTGAGAAGGGTTTAGAAAATATTACAAAATTAAAAAATAATACAAGTAAGACCACTGAGGTAAATTTCCCTATTTTCTACATATAGCCATCCAATATGGCCACCAAAATATTCAAACCCTCACACCAGTCCCTAGACACATCAAGCACACCTAGTTTAGTATTTTTTCATCTACATAACACTATTGTACAAATCAAATCAAGTGAGAAAACTACATATAGCTTGATCCCTCTTCAAATTATTGGTATATAGGCAGTGTGTCCACACAAGGAGTGTGGATACATGTTCAATGCATCTTATACACACTAACCCACCCTCTTTCTCAAGTTTCATTTAATCACAATGAAGGTCTAGGGTTTGAAGATTAAATCTTCTCTACAAGGATCTCCATCAACATTTAGAACTTCAAAATATCACAAGTAGGTTCACATAGGGGTAGATGATAAAACCTAGAAAACTCAAATCTCTGTGACAGTTTGGAAAAAAGTAGTAGGACCTAGATAATATTTTCAGAGCTCAAAGTGTCTTATTTTTTGTTTTTCTATCCTTTCACCAAACAAAATCCAAATCTAGATTCATGACACTATCCTAGTCCTACATAGCTAGTATCAACCTCTATCGCATCTGTATCAACCCAATTTTAAGATAAGTTACATTTATCCTCTTTAATTACTATTTTTAAAAAGATACAAATGTCAAATAAATTATACAAATAAGTGGTTAAATTATTTCAATACTATATATTGATTTAGTCAACTCAGACCTTAACTAAATTAGGAATAAGACTCTAACATTCCCAAACAAGTTAAATTAGGATCATACCATGATTTCATAGGATGAGTGGAATCAAGTTATCATAGAAGAGGCCTTGGTATATGTTTCTATAATTCCACTAAGGATAAATTCTTATGAACATTGATGTTACTTATCAGAGAAAAGTGAGGATTATGGATGTGGTTTAGAGGGGAAGCTTATTCTAGAGCATGTTTAGGAGTAATATCTTAAATATTATGAATGGTATCATAGGAATCAATGACACCATCATTATTAGCATGATGATTTTTATTTTTGATGAGCATGCAAGTTCCCATAAGAGGTTGGGATCATTCAAACAGATGCATGAGGAAATCTTGGTGCTTAGCTTAGTCGATAGCCTCTTCTAAAGTTTATGGATAGAGAGTCTAGACATAATATTGCAACTTAGGATAAAAAGTGTTGGTGAATAGATGAAATAGGTTATCATTTTCCATGTTGTTTTAATAATTTTTAGATAAGGTATTCCACCATTTGATGAAATATTGTATAGTTTCCATCTCAAGTTTCTTATAATAAATAAAATGAGCCAAGGTATTTTCAAGGATGTCACCAGTTTAAAAGTCTTATACTAGAGAATTAAATAGATCT
The DNA here is from genome assembly GCA_037957365.1 of Torreya grandis. Taxonomy (NCBI): domain Eukaryota; kingdom Viridiplantae; phylum Streptophyta; class Pinopsida; order Cupressales; family Taxaceae; genus Torreya; species Torreya grandis. The sequence continues at coordinate 1,997,559 of JARHVA010000922.1, read as the reverse complement.
TCCAAATTGGTGATGGAATGAGATTTGAGTTGGTTATGCCAATCTAAAGCATCTTTAGATAGGTTTTTGTTAAGATCTTGGTAGCAATAAAAGTGTTTAACTTGACCCAATATTTATAGAGATTTCTAAATTTTTTTAAGTGTAAGGTAGGATTAGTTAACCCATTGTAGCAAATGGTAGGGTTGATACATCTTATATTTATGTTAGTAATTTGAGGCATAAGAGGTTCATTTTGAAGATGTTTGATTGTTTGTTAACAAGAGGTCATTGAGGGATAAGATTGACATGGGAATCCCTAAGTGGGGTGGGGTACATTTTGGTTGTGATCTCCTCATAGAACCTATTGATGTTGATTTTGGATTTGAATAAGGTGATTATGTATTTGCATCATCTGGTTGGCATTATTAACTTAGAAAGCATTCATTTAGTTATGAGTTTATAATAAAATTTGATGGGCTTGAGTGATGTTATTCATAACATGTCAAGCATTAACATTAGTATTAGTGGCTTGGGTACCACTATGAGTAGTGGAATACATGCTAATAGTAGCTTGAGAGGTATTTTTAGAAAAGGAGGCACTAGTGGCCTGATTAACATGTGTTGTGAAAGATGCACTAGTGGAAGGATTAGAAGAAGAAGAACTAGTGGCATGATTAGCATGAGTAGAAAATGATGCACTAGTGGATTAATTGAGAAGAGTGGGTCTTACAAAAGGCCCACTAGATGTTGAACTTGCCATGTTAGTAGAGATAATTAGCATGGAGGTGGAGGAAATCAAGGAAGAAGAGGTCATTGTATGAGAAGGGGTCAAAAGAGATGGAAGAGATTGAGAGGATAATAATTTATTACCCCCAAATCCATGTAGGAATATGGGGGAAGTTGAGTGATGTTATTATTATTGACCACTTATCATAAGGTTGTGAATATTGGAAGGGTATTTTCCTTGATGTTGAGAAAAATCATTAATAAAAAAAGCATTTTTAGAGTATACTCTAATTCAAGATAATCTTCTAAGGAGAACAGAGGGTTAAGAACTGAATATACATGAGGTGGAGTCCCATTATTTGTAGTACAAGTGGCCACATGCACCTTACTTTCATCTAAAGTGGAGTCCAAAATATTTTTATGTGGAAACCTATTGGGATTGGAAAAATTCATCATATATATTGAGTTCAACTACGTGTTATCCTCAAACAAGAAGTTCATGATGAGAGATAAAGGATAAGAAGGACAATGATGATGAATAAATTAAAAAAATAGGATATAGATTCAAATCAATTGGCTATGTTCTATAACCCAATAGGTAGATAAGAATATATAGTCATTCAGGTTGACTATGTATTGTAAATAATAAGGTGAAACAAGCTAATAAGGATACACATTCATTCATGTTGAATGTGTATAGTTAAATATAGAATTGAATAGGTAGATAAGAATACATAGTCATGTATATTATCTTTTTACTACTAGTAGGAAGGTAAAACATAGTGTATAATAGACTACATCAACCAAGATGATAGTGTGATGATATAGAGTAAAAAAAAATCAAGATAGTTTGAAGTAAGAATGAAAGAAAACACAAAAAAAAAATGGATCAATCTGATTGATCTAATTAGGACACATATCACAAATCACTGCACTAGCATTTACCAATTCAAGTATTTTAAATACAACATGAAATTATTAAAGAGTGATAAATCAACTGAAAACTAAGTGCTAACTAATTGGTAACCTTAAGTGTTATTATATTATTATAATTTTTTGATTTTAATGTGATAGGAGAGTTGGCTAAAATAGGGAACTAAAAAGTAGTCTAAAATTAGTTTCAAGAGGTTTGATCTGAAAAGAATCTTTATTGGCAATGATACTATCTTGGTATATGGCCTATACTCTTACTTCACAATCCCATAGTGATAAAGATGTCAGGGGATTTTACAATATATACCATTAACCATGAATTTGTACTTGGCTAAAAAATCTTGTTGGCTTCCTCCTTTGTTATGAAATCCAAGTAGGTAGACCTTGGGAAGACAAATTTTTAAATGTGTTTTGAATGTTATGTAGTTTAGTAGTGTTTCAAAAGATTAAAATAGTGTAACAAAAGTGGTAATTTGAGAAACTACCTATTTATACTATGTGAGTTACTCTAAGCATGCAAACAACTAAAAAGGAAAAGTGAATTAATTACTATAAAATAGATGCTAATTCCATGATTAAGAATAATATAGAGTCATTTCAGGTGAAACAATATGAAAATAGTAGAAAACAAAGTTTAATTGGATATTAATGTTCTATAGAATCAATGTATTTAAGAATAGAGTCAAATAGATCAATTATGTCTCTTAGATAGAAGATAGACTAAAAAACTAGGTCAACCTAGTTAGGTGTAGGCTTGTAGTTTTAAAGACTACTAACTTGTAAAAAATAAAAATAAAATAAATATTGAAATGATAGAGAAATGAAAGAAAGAAAATTTTGTTGGCTTGAAGATGATTATGTTTGAAAATTTTATGTTGTAGTGCCTTAGTTGTTGCTTTCAAATTTTGAAAATTATGTTGACTAGTTTGACCAAGTTCTACAAAACCCTGTATGTTGAAGAAGAATAAGGAACATGGTCGACCTATTTGATAGTTTTTTTTGACATGTATGATAGCAAAAATTATTAGTAGATAAATTTGACACATTTGATAATGTATGATAATCTAAAACTAAATAAGATTACTATGTCAACTTATTTGATTTAGTAACCTGTAGCTGATGAAAACCTACATAGATAGAACATAGTTGTTTTGAATCAACTATGTGTTAAACTTATGTAAAAATAATTAAAACTATATTGATTAGTTTTATATAGTACTAAAAATATGTAAAAATATAATATAATGATAATAATGATGGCATGAAATAAAACTTGTGAGGGTTAGACTCACGTCGGGTTCACTAAAATGTGTGTAATGGGAAATGCAACTAATCTATAAATCAATCCTATCTTGGAGAAGATAAATACTACTTACACTTTTGATTCTGGATATATTAGATATTTAGGGTCATGACCAAGCTGGATCCACTATACCTAGCCAAGGGATATCTTACTATAATAAAATCACTATAGAAGGTTTCAAAGCCTCTAGTTAAGCAAAACTATGTAATAACCCTTACTAGGTCCTATGTTTTCATATTCACTAAAATAATAATAATTAAAATTCTAATCTAGTATTCATTAAATCTTGTGGCACAAAATTAGGGTAATAAACATTAAAATTAAATATGCATAAAAGACATATACTCATGTCGATGTATATAAAATCTTAAATCATGGGGGAGAAGTATAAATGAATATCTATCTACTCTTACAAAGGAGGAAAAAATTAAGAATACTTACCTTTGAAGATAAACCTATCGAGCCTCAATCTCTCCCTTGGTAAAGGTGCTTTGAAAGAGGTTGTTGTGGTATATAAATATGACAAGGATAAATCATCTCTAGGCTACACAACCTATCAATGCATCTAAAATACTTATCCATAAGACAATATCTATATCTCCAAAGAAAGTATGAAACCCCAAGTTGTGTTCCTCAAATAGAATGGTGAATAACCCAATGCACTATATATATATATATATATATATATATATATATATATATATATATATATATATATATATATATATATATATGCATACATACATACATATATATATATACATATATATATACATATATATATATACATATATATATATATAAATATATATATATATATATGTATATATATATATATATGTATATATATATATATATATATATATATATATATTCTTATATGCTCTCATAAATGAAAAAATGGATGTGTTTATATAGATGGATCTAGCCTTAGTCCTTTCCAAAAGTTTAGGCCAATAAGGTCAATGCAATCGACATTGTATCTTTATTGACAAAAATAAATAGGTCTTGGTCTAGGTCAGCTAGGGGTAGACCTAAACCTTAGATAAGTTTTATCAATTAGAGTACAAGGTCGATGGGGTTGACAGTGTAACATAAACTAGCAAAAAGGATTTTAGGCTAGGGAAGGGCTAATGAAGGCTAAAAATGACTAGAGGAGGGTGAAAAATAGGAATTAAAACTTAGGTGATTCTTTTGTAAGAGATGGTTATGTAGATAACAAGTGGTAGTATAGGGACAATAATCTTATGAAAAACCAATGGTCTACCCACCCCTTTCCCAATGCATCCCTTAAGGCATGCACTCAGAGATATTGAGACTCTATGGGTTCCTACAAGAGAGAAATCATTAATAATTGATAAAGTTTAGAAATATTATGTGTATACATATGCCCCAATTAAATCTCATCACATGTCACTTAGGTGCAACATAGGATGGTGCTTTGGGAAAAAATATATCAACCCATAATTCTAAAGCTAAATAAATTGAAGTAAAGATAAAACAAGATAAATTAAAGAATAGAATTGAAAAACACATACCTTTACTTACCTTAGTGATGTAGATAAAAAAGGAGATGAAATAAATGGTGAAGGTGTCCAATGTAGGGAACATTAGGTGATCCTATAAAAGTTAGTAGAAAAAGAGTGAAAAATCAAAAAATTTAAAACATAGACATATAATAGGTGATAAGAATCTCTATGATATCAGGACTCCATAACATTTTATGGTTTGTAAAAAGAGCTAGTAGAAACAAAGATATGATCAAAATATATAATTTGGTAGTAAAGATTTGAATAATAAATAATATTTGAATGGTAAATATAAATAGGGTGAAAAATAATTCAATTTTTATTTTTACTATTCTGAGAAAATAGAGCTCTGAGAGACCTAGTTAAAGGCCAAAGATCCATCATGGTAAGGAGATGATAGATGACATAGGAAGGACACATAGCGGTCATAGTGAGTGTATCACATGTAAGCAACTAGAATTTTTAATATTTTTAATATTTTGATTTGAAATTAAGTTAATTATATGAAAGTGACTAGTAGCCAAAATCTAGACACCAAAATAAACCCTAGGAAAATATTATGTACACTAGGGGTATAATATGGTATTAGGTAGGAAGTGTTTAGGGCATGAGTAGATGTGGAGATGGTGGTTGGTGACACTATAACTGGTGAGAAATTTTATAATTCTAAGCTTTGATAAAGAATACTAGTTGTATGTGATTATAGTAGATAGAATTTAAGATATATATGTGATCTAATATCTATTTGGCTTTGGTTTCACAGATATGATGATAGAGGAGGTCAAATGGGGATCCCTAATTATGGTTGTACACCATGACATTTTGGACAAGGTGATGGTACCATATGACCCCAACACATTGGATGATCTTGTAGTACCATCTACCCTAGCCTAGACAAGATGGTTTTGACTAGTGGGGGAGGCCACAAGGTAGTTATAGACACACGGGGATGGATTTTAGCCATTGGCATGGGTGGGAGTAGGAGAGGCACAATATTGGCAAGCCTTGGCTCAGGAGAGAGTAATGCACATGGATACCACAGTCTAACTTGGATAGGTACAAGCCTGTGTGTCCAACCTAAAGGGACAACTATAAAGATTGATATATTGGACTACCTCATTATAGTGTACCATGTAGAGGGGATAGTCCTAAGCATCTATGGGTAGTGTGTCTAGGCCACATGATATGAATGAAGGATCCCAATCATAGAGTTGGAGCTATGTATTTTGTATTTTATATTTTATACCTTGTATTGTATAAAGCACATGATATATAGAGATATTTATTTTGATAGTTGTATTTTGATCTCATGAGTTGTATGTGGTTATGGATGTTGGTGCATGTATATAGTTATTTTTAGCACATGTTTTGATCTTTTTGTTGTATATGCTATGAGAAATATATGTCAAGTGTTTTTCTCTAGCATTATGTGATACACATGCATGGTTTAAAATAAAATGGAAAAAATGACATGGAAAAGTATAAGTAATCAAAACAAATGCACTACATACTATATGATGATGGTAAATGTGTAATAACAAAATATGACTAGGTATAATAAACTAAAGAAGGTAAAAAGGATAACAAAATGTTTTTAAACCATAAAAAAGATTTGTACCAAATTAAAACAAGTAAAATCACATTAAATCATGTTGGAAAGTATGAAAATAATATAATAAAATGGAAGGCATAATAATACCAAATATTATAAAAATAAAAAAATTAAGTCAATCAATCATACTAAATGACATTGGTAAGTATAAAAGAGAAACACAATTTGAAAAATGAATTTAAATTGATCACACTGATTCAATTTGGGAAGTATAAAAAACTTAATAAAAATGGTTTTATTCTTACATGTAATCAGAATGGAAAATAAGAGGATAAAAAAAACTAAATATCAATGAAGTAAGCATAAAACATTCTATATCAAGATAGGAATCATGTCAATGACATGTAATTCATGATCAATCATGACTTATCTCAAATTTGACACATGTAATTGCATTGTGACTTCAATATTGGATAATTTTGTGAGGAAGGCTAGGTCCTATCCATGGTATTAAAATGTAACTCACAAAGAGGACACCAACGAGGTGTAAACATCTAGTGAAAATAATTTTTAAAAGGAATGTTTGGAATGGTAATTTGGTAATTTATGAGGAAGGCCTGGTCTTATCCAAGATCTTACGCTACAACTCACAAATGAAACCCCTAGGGGGGAGTGATTAGTTAAAAAAATAATATTTATTGAGGGGAAATCTTAGTATTGTAGGAAATGAAAGAGGGAATGCAAATAAAACATAATTTAGGTGTCTTATAAGAAGACCTTAGGAAACAAGAGGCACACTAAGGACATAGAAGAGACACTAAGCGACTAGTGACCATCAATATATAAAGGATACCGATTCGTAATAAACGTAAAGTTATATAAAGATATACTTATATTAGTTATTTTGAACAAGGAAAATTTAAATAGACATACCTTCCAACAATGTGTTCCCTATTCCTTAGGACCTCCTATAGAGCCATTTGTCTACTACAAATATTGGGTGCTTATGTGAGAAAGTAGGTAGCACTAAAAAATCTTTATGCTGTTTAATTATCCTTTTCCAATATACTATCATATCACAACCAAATGGACCTTAGATATATTATGAGACCAATTGTGGAGTTTGATCTTTGATTAAAAAAAGGAGATGTTCTTTAAATCATGTCTTTTAGTGTGATTTGACTTTTGTAATTTTTAAAGTTGCCTTTTGGATCATTGCCTTTTGTTAAAATTATTTGTATTTTAAATTTTTATGGATTTTAATATTCCTCCTCCATATGGACTTGTAATGACCAATCATGAGAGAGAGAGAGTTAAACTTTGGCAAAAGGAAGCTATGTATCTAAATACATGACTGACTAAAATACTTCGGCTTACCTATGAACCAATATGTTATCTCAAGTTTAAACCATGTGTATGATTAATTTGTGATAAGAAATAAGGAGAATAAAGGGATATCTGAGATGTACCATTAAAAGGATATTATAATGAGATGATTTATTTGATAATTTATCACATGGTAAAGGAGGACTAAGGAGAGCAAGGTTTGTATAACCAAGTCATAGTAATGATTATCTATGTTATATAGATAAGGTAGTTAACAATCATGAGAAAAAAGTAAGACATCCATTTAAACACATGAAATCATAGAAAAAAATCATTTAATCATGAAAATAATCCATAATGTATCATAAGGAAATAAAATGACACCATAAATAACATAGAATGTGAAACATAAATAGCCATATAGGATAAATAATAATTTGACATTTGTCAAATGATATAAATTAGATAAATATAAACTTGGATCACATGTCCAATCCAAAATGAAGAATAAAGTGAAGGAACACCATGTTATGTTCATAAATATTGGTAAATTTATCCATAACATCTGATAAATATTTGTGAAGTTGGAGTCTAATTATAGTGAGGGTCTCATTGATCTTCAGAGAAAGCTAGGAAAATACTTCTCATCAAATTTGATCGACATATAATGTAGGCATGCCTAAAAAATCATACTCATGAGGGAAATAATGTATGTGATATGTAGGATAAGTAATAAGAGTGTAATTTGTGGGACATGATGGATTCATTGGTGGAGAAGGGGCCATAGGTGAAGGAATATCCATAGGTGGAGGGATCAAAAGTGGAGGAACCATAGGTGAATAAGTGGCCATAAGTAGGGGAATCATAGGGGAAAAGGGGGGAGCCTTATTTCATGACAGACCTATGGGATGATGGATATTAGGTACATGAATGGTCATAAGGTGATCTTGGAGATGTTGTTGGATGATATAACAACAATCAATGTGATGGGTACTACATTGGTACCATAGACAATATATCTCTCCATGTTTGGGAACATATTCAAGTAATAATTTTGAGGGAGGTAGATCCTTATTTTTAGGATAAATAAGATTAGGATGCAAGGTGTATATATATATATATATATATATATATATATATATATATATATATATATATATATAATCAAATAATATGACAATGAGTGGAGGAATGATTGTTTATTCCATGGAAGCAAAAGATACACTTGTTAGTAGACTTTGTGGGTGTACTAACAGAGGGAGTGGAAGCAAAAGTTAGAGAAGGATAGTATTATTTATTAGAAGTTTTAAATTATGTCATGATGATTTCATGAAGGTGTCTTGGTGATTTGATGTAGTGATTTTATTATTTAAGTGACAATGGAAAAGTGTGCAAAGTGCTTGTTCTAGTATGCTTGAAGTATGATTGGTTGATCTTCAATTTTGGCATGGTTAGAGATGTTTAAGGATGAGTATGCTGATTTGAGGATGTGAAATAGGTCTCTAAGATTTTTTATATTATTTTATTTTTTGTGTTCATAATTTTAATTCATATGGTTGATCATTGTTATCATCTAAATAGTTTGAGTCTAGTGATACAAAATCTAAGTAGGCAGTTTGATAAAATAACCATTGCCACATGTGGGTGAGTTAAGGGGAGTTGGTCATATGGTTGTGATTAAATTAGTCCATAGTTATTATATAATAAATTTCAATTCATTAATGTAAGCGTGTCAAAATATATGCAAGTGTAAATTTGGTTTCCTAGGCATTTTGATGGTGTTTTCCCATACTTAGCCAAATTTGTAATGATCCAAGAAGAGCCGAGTAAACATATTGATGAAGTAATATATCAAATGTGTGGATTTTTAAAGAGAAGGTGATCATATGGGTTTGTTAAATTTTATTCCTACTTTATTTTTTATAATTTTCAAGTCAAGTGCCAAACCATGACAAAATATATGCATGTTCAAAGTTGGCTTTCTAGACAAGTTTTTGACATAGTTGGCTCTATTGTAAAAAAATTGAGTGAGCATTTTTATGTAATAATATCTCAAAGGTGTGAAGGTTCTAGGATAATTTTATCACATGTTTGTATTATCATATGTGAGGATATCCTATGGTCCAAATTTTACATCATGCATATAAGAATAACAAAATTTATTATGGTCCAAATTTTTCCTTCCAGGTAGATAAGAAATGGTCCCCATAGTCGATTTTACAAGAGTTAAAGTTCAAGACCAAATGGACATCCAAATATTCATGAGATTTCATAAATATATATCTATGGCTCATAGTGAGTTAAAATGGTCAAATTTTTCATTCGTTAATAGAGTTAAATATCAGGACCAAATGAAGATCCAATGATGCATGGGTAATCGTATAGATCAAGATCAATGGTGCATGTTGAGAAAGATGATAAGAAGTGCACAATGTTTAACATTGAGAAGAGATAAATAATGATTATATTATAAGGATCAATAGTGATTGGGTGTTCATAATTATTTATATCAATGGTTTGCATTAAATTTAAGATGTCAAAGTGATAGTTGTGTAGCATTCTTAAAGACCAAGCTACATATAAGAGATCGATGGTGCACATTGAGTCAAAGTTGTCAGATTGCATGAGATGAGGTTAACTGGTAGAATTTTAAAATTTGGGCATTAGATCACTATGAATTAAATTTTATAGAATATTGATAGTGTGTTTTTAATATAATAATCAAGGACAAAAGATGTGATCTTAGTATTTGAAGTTTAACTATGACCATTTGCATTTGAATATTTGAATTTGCAAAAGGAAAACTAGTGCTCCATATTTTGGCCATATCTTTTGATATATGAATAATTTGCTCATGATTTTAAAATCAAAGATGAACTGGACTCCATGGCATAGTTAATTAACCTATTTTAAATATATATAAGTTTTTATAGTCAAATATATTACGTTTCAAAGTTGACTGTGTATTTGTGTTTATTCTGCAAGTGACCCAAGAAGAGTAATTGAGATTATGTAGATGTTGTTTCAATGTTTCATAGTGAATTATATATTTGGGATTGTTTTAAATTCCATGAGGATTATTTTTGTGTATTATGAAGGTTTAACTATTTATATGTAGTATGAATAATGGTTTAGAATTTGATTGTATGTTCATCCATAATGATTGTGTGCATAAGATGTTGTTTAAGTGAATTGTGCTTTAGAAGAACGGTTATATGTTGGTTGTTTGCATTTAAGCGGGACCTATAGATCATATAAAATGTTTCCATGATTTTGGTAGTGTTCCTATGTTCCTAGTTTATTTGATGATGTGCTAAATAGGTGAATAGATCTCCATGAGACCTATAAGAGAAACAAGGGCCTTATTAAAAGGTATAGCTACTTAAGGGTGACCCATAGATGCTATGGCCAACATATCAATTTTTTTTTATCTATGTCTTAGTATTATATATTCGTTAAGGGATAAGTCATGCCTACTAGCTGACCAAGATGATGATGATCATGTTTGCTCTATAAATAATGAAAAATGTGTTGGTTTCTAGACTTGAGTGAGAGACTAGGGAGAGATTTGAGAGAGGCTTTTATGTGTGATTTATGGAGTGAAAGAGGATTATAATTGCCTATGTATGAGATGAATATTAGAATAGATTGAGGACTATTTTTATAACTTTTAGGTCATAATTCTATTGGTAAAATAGTGGTCTTACAAATTAAGTGTGAGCATAGGTGAAGAGTGATAATTAGAGGTCCATCATCAGGTGTTGTAGACATCAGTTCAAATTAGGATGTGTTCATAGATGTTGTTGTGTCAACTTAGTATCTAAGGTTATTTTATCCTCCTTATAAGGTGAAACTTGATAAAATTTTGGTTATTGTTAAATTTTAGCTAAATAGGTATTGAAGTACCTTATGGGATTTTAGTCTCACTAAATAGGGAGTGTAGTTTCTTAATTAGTTACAGCTGGTTTAAATTGGTTGTTGTTATTATAGGATAATAGTCTAAATGTAAGTTCCAATAGGTTTTCTCCCCTAAGAGGGTTTCTTACATATGTCATGTGTTATGTGATTGATCTTTTATTATCTCTCTTGCTTATTGCTATGAATGTTGTGTATGCTTCATAAATGATTATGGTAATTGTTTAAGAACTTGAAAGGGTTGAAATTGAAGTTGGATAATTTGGGCTCACTTATTCACCCTAATTTCAGTTATTATATATCTAATAATTGGTATTAGAGCATGTCCTTTGGAGGAATCCTAACAACTTGAAGGTGATCCTAACTAGGTACAAATATGGCTAAGCAATTTAAGAAAGAAAATCAATAGTGGAAGGCAAAAGAGCATGAGAATGTTATCAATGATCTCAAATTTTAAATAGTAGAATCCAAAACAAGATTGTGCTTAAAATAAAAGGACATCATGTTTGATAAATAAGCTTGCCATGATAGTAAAGAAGATGACAGTAAAGAAGAAAAGAAGTATCAAGAATAGATCAAGTCTATTAAATTACAAACATATAGATTTGAAATACATGGACAACAAGGTCAAAGAGGATGAAGAGAATATAAATATTATTAAGGATCAATTAAGTTCTACATATGCAAATCTAAAAGCAAAATAAGATGAGTGAAATTAGATGAAGGTTGAAATGAAGTCATTGAAAAGTGAGCATGATCTTGTTATAGTCAAATTAGAGAAGCTAGAAGAGAAGCATGAGAATCCTAAGTATGTCAAGGAGAATGCAAGATTTGAAATCAATGCAAGAATGTATGTTAGACAACTAAATGCTTAAAGGTATGCTAGTTTATTTCATGATCATTATTAAACATGTAATAAGTATGCCCATAAAGCTAAGGACTATAGAATGAAGTTAGTTAAGTTTGGAAATTCATGGAGCTATGATAGAAGGAATATTTGGCCAAGGATTGATCATAGTTTAAATCTGTCCAAAGGTATGAATGATGTTATTTGTTTTAGTTATCATACAATAGGACATATCTATAGATTCCATCCAAAGAGTGTTAATAGATATTCAAGGTATGTCAAATGATATAAATCTATTAGAAGGATGGAGAAAAGACAAACTCAAGTATGGAAACCAAATGTAATCATTGCCAATTCTTATAGTCATAAGGATGATAAGAAAGTTTATGTACATGGATATGTTGTAAATTAGGATAAGATCAAGGATCATGTAGGTAAGATGGCTATAGAAGTCAAGAAGAGTCAAACTATGGTATCGAGACCTAAGGTAATAAAGACTAAGGAGACTAACCCTATTAAGCACAAGAGTTTTGATGGATTGTTTGCCAAGGTGGATAAAGGATCTAAATTGAAGGAAAGTTAAGAGTTTATGTTGACACGTCTACAGTAGAGATTGTGTCAACTATCAAGATAGAAAAGGAAAATCAAAATTCTACTCATGTTGAGAATAAAGAGACCAAGCTCAAGGAGAAGACCAAGGTACTGGCTAAGGATAGTTATGAGGTGTGTATGGATCCAAGTGAAAATTATGTTGTTTCTGAGCATGTATCATAAAAAAAATCAATTGTATGTGCCTAATGATGAGGTTCCAAACTGTAAGGTGGATTTTTCAAAAGAAAATGTATGTCGTGAATTTTTATTGTCTCAAATGTATTGTCAATCCAATCCTAAAAAATAAGGAGAATGTTGTAGTGGATGAGGAAGTTGTTTCTCTTAAGTGAAAGAAGAAGAAAAATAACTATATGTATTAGATGACCAAGGATGAGAAGGAATATGAGGTGTTGTGGGTAACTCCTGGGTTCACACCATGGTAGAGAATTATGGTATAGAGGAAGTCTCTATCTATGCTTATTAAGAGACTCTTTTCAATAGAGAAGCCATTTTGTATGCTCAATATGATAATGTCAATCAGAGAAGGTCTTTGGTTAAGGGGGAGCAACAAGTTCATGAGCTTGATCTAGAGACTTGTGAAGGAGCTATAATTTAGGGTCAGAATGGGTATATCCAGATGGCTTAGTGAGATTGATGGAATGCCAAGAAGAGTTTGGTACTGAGAAAGGTCTATGCATTTATTTGTGATGTGTTTTAGGTGTTTTTGTGGTCTGAAGGTATGTTGAAGATAAATTAGATATTTTTTGTTTACTCTTAGGTTTCCCAGTTTGTGTTTAAGGGTATGTAGGTTATAAAATGAATTATAGGAAGTCTATGTTCCAAAAGTTATGGTGTCTCAAATCTTGATCCAAAATTTTGTGATGAGTTTCCTTAGGTGTGTAAGAATTTTTAGAGGTGTGCTTTGACTAGAAGGAGGTTTGTTGACCATTCTTATTTTAAGTTTCTAAGGTTTTAGGCTATTCTAGAAAAGTGGTTTTCCTTATGAATTAAGCTCTAAGGTTTATTAATACATTAAATGGGCCAAATGGGTTGTCAAAAAAATCTTCACAGATATTTTAAGGTTTGTGGTTCTCAATTTTTTGTCAAGATGGAGGCCTAATTAGCAAGTTGGTTTGTGAAGGAAATATGTTGTAAAGATTGAGCTAGGTGTTACAATTTGTGTGCTTGAAGGGGCATATGAGAGTGATCTAGACATAAAGTTTCAATTCTTGAATATGTGTCTACTAAAAATCATGGGCCATGCAAGTTCCAAGTAGGGCTATAAGGATGCTAGATAGGCCTAGTTTTAAGAAATGTTTTTTACTTAGTTTCTCCAAAAGAGCAAGCTTGAGAGAGAAGGTTAGTGAGCACATGTGGTGGATATTAATTATATGTGGATATTTGAAGATGCTCAAAAGGTGCAATGGATCATAAATCTTATGGGGAGTCCCTCTTAAATGTCTCTTGGTGTGTTTCATTAGATTCTAGTGGTTTTTGTGTGTTCTTTCTTCATTGGTTGCAATGCTTAGTTGAAGAGATCATTGGCATGGAGCAAGAGGAAGTTGTCAAGGCAAGAAGAGGTAGGATCAAGGCAAGGGGATGTTTGTATCATTTTTCTAAAGTGGTCCTCTCCTATTTATATTATTTTTTAGGTCCTCATGAATAGTTGTTGCCCACTTTGTCATTGTGTCAAAGGGGGATAAAGTTCATGTTGTGAGAGTGTTTGAAGAGAGAGAAGGATAGTGAGATATATATTGTTATATATGATGGATGTTGAAATAAAAAATAAAGGGGGAGATTATTGGAGAGTTTTAAATGATTTCATGATGATGTCATGAAGCTATTTTGGTGAGTGGATGTAGTGCTTTGATTATCTAAGTGACAATGACAAAGTTTGCAATGTGCTTGTTCTATTATGCTTAAACTATGATTGGTTGATATTTAATTTTGAAATGTTTATAAATGTTCATAGAGAGTATGTTTATTTGAAGATTTAGAAAAGGTACCTAAGATGTTTTATATGCTTTGAGTGCTTGCATTCATAATTGGAATTCATTTGGTTGATCATTGTTATCATCTAGATAGTTTGGGTCTAGTGGAAAAAATTTTGAGTAGGTAGTTTGATGACATCACCATTGCCACATGTGGATGAGTCAAGGGGATTTGGTTATGTGGTTGTTATCATATTAGTCCCTAGTTTTTATTAGCTAAATCTTAGGTCATGTACCTAAGTGCATCAAAATATATACAAGTGCATAGTTGGGCTCCTAGGAATTTTGATAGTGTTTTTTGATAGCCAAATTTGCAATGAGGCAAGAAGAGCCGAGTAAGCATATTGATGAAGTAATATCTCACACATGTGGAAATATCAGGAGAAGGTGATAATTTGGGTTTATTTATTTTTATGTCTAGTTTCTTTATGATATTTTTTAGGTCAAGAACTGAAGTGTAGTAAAAGATAAGCATGGTCAAAGTTGGTCTTCTAGACAAGTTTTTGACATAGTTGGCTCACTAAAAAATTTGAGTGAGCATTTTTATGTTGTTATATCTTAGATGTGTGAAAGTTTCAAGAGAATTTAGTTACATGGTTAGATTTTACTATGTGAGGATATCATATGGTCTAAATTTTAGATCATGCATCTAAGTGCAACAAAAGTTATTGTGGTCCAAAGTTGGCTTTCTAGGAAGATAAGCAATGGTCCCCATAGTCAATTTTTCCAGAGTTAAAGTTTAGGACCAAATAGAGATCCAATGGTTCATAGGAGTTTGTAAATCTATATCTATGGTGAAAAGTGAGTCAAAATTTTCAAATTTTTCATTAGTTAATATAGTTAAATATCAAGATTAAATGAACATCCAAGGGTGCATGGGTGATTGTACAAATAAAGATCAATGGTGCATGTTGAGTGAGATGATAAGAAGTGCACAATGTTTAACATTGAGAAGAGATAAAGACCAATCTTATTCTAAGGATAAATATTGAGAATTTATTCATACTAACCAAAATAAATATTTTGCATTAAATTCAAGTGGTCAAAGTGATAGCTATTTAACATTGTTAAAGACTGAGCTATGTATAGGAGATCGATGGTAAGCATTGAGTCAAAGTTGCCAGATTGCACAAGATGAGTCCATATGTTTGGGAATTTGTGTATTATGCATTAAAGCTTAGAAAAAATAAATGGTACATGTTTAATCTAAGAAGTGAGGACATGAGATGCAAGCTTTGTATCTGAGGTTTAATTGTGATCATTTGCATTTGAATATTTGAATTTGTAAAGGAAAAACCAGTGATCTATATTCTAGTCATATCTTTCAATACATGTAGAACTTGCTCATGATATTAAAATAAAAGATGAAGAGGACTCTATGGTTCATCTAATGAACCTAATTTGAAGATATGGAATTTTTTATAGTCAAATATATTAAGGTTCAAAGTTTACTATATATTCATGTTTATTCTACAAGTGACCCAAGAAGAGTAATTGAGCTTATGTAGATGTTGTTTTGATTTTTCATATTGAATTAGATATTGGGGAGTGTTTTAGACTCCATAAGTATGATCTTTGTGCATTATGAAGGTTTGACAATTTATAATCAATATGAATAATGTTTTAAAAGGTGACTGTATGTTCATCCATAATGATTGTGTGCACAAGATGTTGTTTGAGTGAATTATGCTTAAGCAGTAGGGTTGTATGTTGGTTGTTGTACTTAAGGGGGACATATAAATCATATGGAATGGGTCCATGCTTTTGGTAGTGGTCCTATGTTCCTCTTTTGTTCCATGATGTGATAAATGGCTGAAAAGGTCTCTATGAGACCTATAAGAGCTACAAGGGCCTTATTAAAAGGTGTAGCCGCTTAATGGTGACCCGTAGATGCTATGGCCAGCCTATAAAGATTGTTTTGAGATATGTCTTAATATTATAGATTCCTTAAGGGATAAGGCATGATGCCTAATGGTTGACCAAGATGATGATGATCATGTTTGCTTTATAAATAGTGAAACCAAATGTGTTGTTTTCTAGACTTGAGTGAGAGACTAGTGAGAGATTTGAGAAAGACTTGTGTGTGTGATTTGTCGATTGAAGGAGGGGTAGAGTGCCCTGAGTATGATATGAATATTATAATATATGAAGGAATATTTTTATAACCTATAGGTCATAATTCTATTGGTAGAATAGTGTTCTTATAGATTGAGTGTGAGCGAAGGTGAAGAGTGATAATAAGAGGTCCATCATCAAGTGTTGTAGACATCAGTTCAAAATTAGATGTGTCAATAGGTTTTTTTATGGAA
Organism: Torreya grandis; assembly: GCA_037957365.1. NCBI lineage: Eukaryota > Viridiplantae > Streptophyta > Pinopsida > Cupressales > Taxaceae > Torreya > Torreya grandis. The sequence continues at coordinate 1,980,558 of JARHVA010000922.1, read as the reverse complement.
TATCAACATCTAAGGTGGTTATATCCACCTTTCAAGGTGAAACTTGCTAAAATTATAGTTATTTTTGCAACTTAGCTAGATAGGTGTTAAATCACCTTGTGAGATTGTAGTCTCACTAAATAGGGATTATAGTTTATTAATCAATTGAAACTAGTCTAAATTGGTTCTTATTATTATAGGATAGCATTCCAATTACATGTTCTAGTGGTTTTCCTCCCTCAAGAGGGTTTCCCACATATGTCATGTGTTATGTGATTGATCTTGCATTATCTCTCTTACTCATTACTATAAATGTTGTGTATGCTTCATGAATGCTTATGGGAATTGATTAAGAACTTGAATGGGTTGAAATTAAATTTGGATAATTTGGGTTCACTGGTCCACCCCCACCCCCCACTCTTAGTGATTGTACCTATACCATAATTTACATTCTCTAGTCCAATGACTGACAACTCTATGAATTGTTAGAGGTATAATCACTAAAAGGGGGCATGAATCAGTGAGACTAGATATTTTAGTTACAATGTAAGTCCTTTGAAACTATTAATAAATAATCATATATCAACTTGATCAAGCAATCTTCATAAGAGAGATCATTCATTCAAAGCATACAAAAGATCGAACACATAAAACATAGTTCTTGTTGGAAACCCACATGGGGAATACAACCCACTCTCAAGCTTGAAACACAAATGGACTACTATCCTATAATAATTTACAAACAAGATATTGATTAAATCCTTTAAACCAACAAACTTTGATCATATCCTCCTGACCAAAGGTATTAGTGAAACACCTATTTCATAAAGAGCAATTGCCCCTAAGGAAGACCAAGTCCTTTAGACCCTATTTTGAAAAAATTCACCTTAGAAATGATTTATTTAATAAATAATGATGGATATTTATTTATCTAATCCTTGTATAAACTTTATTTCTATCTCAAACAAGACTCTCACATAGGCATGCCACAATCTCTCTCCTTCTTCACTCAAACTATCTTCATATGAACACTCAAACCTCTTTGTATATCCTCAAACTAAAAGAGCACTTTTTTGACATAATAAATATTACCTAAAGTTCATACACATAGTCATAAATCTATTCTTCTCATCATTTCATCAACTGGGCACTCTACCTCTCCTTTGCTACATAACTCTCACATATACCTTGCATAAGTATCTCTCACAAGTCTTTCACAGCCTAGAAACCATCTCATTTGGTTTCAAAATTTATAGGTAAATAATGAGTTAAAAATATCATAATATTTCATTATCATCCACAAAACATTCCTTCACCCTTAAGGCATCTCACATGGGTCACACTTAAACACAATCCACTTTTAAATAGGCCTAAGTTAATTTTAGGTCCTATGGAGACCCATTCAACTCTTTGACACTTCTCTAAGAAAAATAAAACATAGGAACACTTTATAAATGCATAAACCCATTACACATAATATATAGGTCCTCCTTAAGTGCCAACACCCATAATAGTACCCTTCTGCTTAAGCATAAATCACTCAAACAACATTCTATGCATACAATCACCATGAATGAATATATAGTCACCTTCTAATCCTTTATTCATACTATATATCACTGGTAAAACCTTCATAATACACATAGATAATCCTTATGGAGTTTACAACATGATCCAAAATTCTAATTCATCAAGAGATATTGAAATAATCATCAAAATGAGCTCAATTACCCTTTTCAGGTTACTTGTAGAACATGCACAAAAACATAGTCAATGTTGGAGATCAATATATTTATTTATACACACTTCCAAATCTTCAAATCAGGTTCATTAGATTCAAAATGGAGTTCTCTTCATCTCTAATTTTTATAGCATGAGTAAAGTCTATCCATATTTAAACATATGGCCCAAAGACTAGACAATGGTTTTTCCATTGTTAAATTTGAATATTTAAATGACAATTATCATAGTTAAGCCTTGAACACTAATCTCTCATATAATTTCCTTGCTACTCAGATCAATTATGCATAGTTGATCTTGTTTTAACTTTAAAGCATAGGTGTCAATGTTTAAATGTTAAACCTCAGTCACTTTGACCTCATCTCGTGCAATCTTACAATGTTGACTTATAATGCACTGTCAATCTCTATGGATCAACTAGGTCTTTAACTATCAATGCTCACCATTTGATCAATCTGTATGAACACCCACTCATCATTGATTTTTATCCTTTACCTTTACTTAGTCCTTAAATAATGTGCTCTTCTTACCATCTCGCTACTTCCTAACATCATAGAGTAAATATGCTCCATCAATCTATTTGAGACTTGATTGATCTTTACCTCTTGTAAAATTGACCAAGTATGGTGACCCTTGTAATCTATTTGAGAATCCATCTTTGATACTTAATAACTTTTTTATAGCATGAGTAAAGTCTATCCATATTTAAACATATGGCCCAAATACTAGACAATGGTTTTTCCATTGTTAAATTTGAATATTTAAATGACAATTATCATAGTTAAGCCTTGAACACTAATCTCTCATATAATTTCCTTGCTACTCAGATCAATTATGCATAGTTGATCTTGTTTTAACTTTAAATCATAGGTGTCAATGTTTAAATGTTAAACCTCAGTCACTTTGACCTCATCTCGTGCAATCTTACAATGTTGACTTATCATGCACTGTCGATCTCTATGGATCAACTAGGTCTTTAACTATCAATGCTCACCATTTGATCAATCTGTATGAACACCCACTCATCATTGATTTTTATCCTTTACCTTTACTTAGTCCTTAAATAATGTGCTCTTCTTACCATCTCGCTACTTCCTAACATCATAGAGTAAATATGCTCCATCAATCTATTTGAGACTTGATTGATCTTTACCTCTTGTAAAATTGACCAAGTATGGTGACCCTTGTAATCTATTTGAGAATCCATCTTTGATACTTAATAACTTTTTTATGTTTAGATGTATGACCTAAAATTTGGACCATATGATATCCCCACATAGGAGAATACATCCATATAACAATGTAATCCTTGAATCCACACACATGAGAGATATGCCATCATCAACATGTTAACTCAAAATTTTCTTCCACAGAGCCAACTATTCTTGGAACTACCTAGAAGGCCAAATTTCCTCATGCATATCTTTTTATGCACTTCATTACATGATCTAAAATTTAGTACAAATAAACTAGGCTCAAAACTAAACAAACCCATATGATCACCTTCTCTCAAAACATCCACATGTGTGAGATATTATTGTTGTCACTTGGATTTACACCGTTTGAGGATATGTCTTAACTCTACTCATCCAAGTGGCATAATTGAAACACCTCTAGGTTATGGGTGAGCCTAAGAACGTGGTGAATCTCTAGATAGGGATATCTCCCTTGATGTACCAATTTGGATCACTACTACACCTAAACATTTTTAGGGAAAAGGGAGAGAGAAAATTGAAAGAAAACTATCCTAAGGGAGGTGATACACCAAATTGATTGATGACTACCAACCAGCTGCATGTCACACATGAGATCAAGAGATCAACTATGCATACACTTCTCTAATCTAAATATTCTCACATCAATGTTTCATTATGAAGGTTGTAATGAATGTTTAGGTAAGGAGGACTAGATAAGAGGGCCTAAAATGGAAATATTTTAATAGGATAACTCACTAAAACTTAACACTTTATGGTACACTTCACATGACCTTTAGTAAGAAGCTTTCAAATTACAAATAGGTGAGAGAATGAAATAGCCATGCTAAGGAAAAAAATTCATCACTTATGCAAGATCAAAAATTCAAAATGAATACACTAATAATAGTCATATAAGAGGTAAAATTAGTAGTCTTTATTGATAAAATTGTATGCAAATGAGTAGGTATTTACCATACTCAGGTGGAGCATAGTTTGTAAAGGCCAAAATGGTTAGTTATTATATAACTTAATAAAGAGAAGATAAAAGAGAAGTATAAAGGCCACAAGGACACTTATCAAGCTAATAAAAGGAGTTACATATGAATGAGATGATGTGAAATTAACCATGCAAGGTTAGGAAGCACAAGTGTCACCTGAAGTCATGAAACTCATGAAAAATGCCATGAAAGTTCTTATTCTAGCTTATAAAAATACTTACATGATTTAGCCTTGTTTGAACATCCCAAAACTAACTAGGGATAATTATAATGATTTTAATGAGCTGAAAGGGTTATATACATGCCTCTCCATGAATTGGTTGTAGTCCTGGTCATCTAGAATCTTCCCAAAATGAGCTATCACCATTTGTAGTCAAATTAACTCTTCTTTCATATACCCTATGCACTTGGCCTCTAAAAAGGAATTATTTACCCATATAAATCCATAAAAGGGAGTGTATGACATATTTTAAGACCCTCCATGGCCTTAGAGGCATCAGGTACACCATAAAAATACATACACTTAAAGTTTTCACACTTCTCACCACCATATTCACTATGCTAGTTTTGAATCGCTAAGATGAGAGTTATTGTTGACGTACTTAGGATTTTTTATGAGACATTAAATTTACATGGGTATTTATATTAAGTCATAAATTTCCCTCCCATGTGATTGGCATCTCTTGAAACCTCCTACAACCTGCATAATGCACAAAATAGTCAATAAAACCATATTTTTGTACTCCATCTTTACAATTTTGTATAGTCCAATAGGATGGGGAGGCCTGAGATATTATTATATAACCTCCAATCACTTTCATGGTAAAATTTGTCTATTTAGATACATTTACAACTTTATTTTTCCAATTGGGTCCTTCCAAGGGTTTAGTAAGGGTTTTAGGCTTGTTTTCACTCTTAATCTTTGTGAATAAGAATAGGACATTATAAGTGAAAAAAAATTCCACAAGAATTATATTTAATACCCCTAATAACACCTCTAAACCTCTTAGTTTCCCATGCATAACTTGAATGGATATGTGAGCACTTAAAGATGTCGTATTGCGCTCTTTTCTCCATTTACACAGGCTTGAGTTGTCCTAAAGTCTAAAAATGACCTTTCCATGGATTCCTCTAACTATTAATTGCTCATAAATATCTAAATCCACCATAGAAACATGATTTAATAGGGTATAAATCTTATTAGGGGCTGGAAGTGATGTTGGACCCCCATTAGGCTCTAGGCCTCAAACAATCCTATCTGCATCCTTAGAAATCTTAACCATTATATTTTGTTTCATCCTTATATGCTTGGTTTCCATGTTTTTTAAAGTGTCTTAAAAAATCCACACACCTTCTAAATATTTTCACCCAACTCCTAGTTCATCCCTTTCTCTCCATTCCTTAAGACTGGAGGTTTTGTTCATAAAGGGAGTGCCCTCTGTCTGAGATAAAACAAAGGGAGATCCCCCTATTATATCATACAAAATGAGGGTTTCATAAGATTATATAAGTGATGGAGACCCTCTATACCAAATTTAGGCCCCTGGTTAGTTCATCTAACCTTCTAACTCCCTTAAAACCCAAAATAGACTGTATAAATGGTATGCTATGTAAGGTATCCTCATATGGACTATTTAGATCCCTTTATTTTCTTTAATTTATATGTTAAGAGACTAATTGTATAAATAATATAATTATGAATGTGTCATAGGTATTCTCATCACCTTAACTCCTTACATACTTGTTCCCATACTCTAATAGTTAAGACTATGTGCAACCTTTTTTATTGTGTTTCTATTTTGAAGGTACACTTGTAGATGTCTATGCATGGATTAGGCTTGGAAACCTTGCATGAGTATTTATATCCCCTTCCAAGATAATTTATAAAATTTTGGACCTGTTCACTCCATATTTTGTCTAAATCTACTTCAATAAACTCAAACCTTCTACTCTCTACCCCTCATAGTCAACTATAGTTGACTGTGTGGGGTCCTATAGGTGTCCTTTACCTTGGAAAATATTTAACATTGCCTTGGGATCCTTTGATTCATTTAAATAAGATTATAATTTCCAATATTTATATTTATTCCATTCTTAATAAATTTTCATGAATGATGTGGAGGTTGGCAGCCTGCTATAAGTGGATGTTTTCAAATGAAGAGACCCTTGCAAGTGCTAATGGGGTTAAAAACATTGCATATCAATTCCTGTTGATGGTTTTTTAGATAATAAATTTTATTGACATGCCTTTCACCTATTGAGATATTTAAATAATTAATATATACTCTATTTTAAAACTTGGGTATAGATACCTCCTTTAGGACTCAAAACTATAGGTGTTCATTGCCTAGATTTAGTGCATAAAAGCACAACTTTGGGCTCTCAAGATTTTACCTTCCATTAGTGATATGCCCTCAATATTTTTAAAAGTTAGTATTATATGTATAGGATTAAACACAATCTCATTATATGCATCAAAATTTATTGGAAACCTTGTTGTAAGATTCCACCAAAATGGCCTTAGGCCTCTATTCTAGACTTTTTAGAGATTTGATCCCTAAACTTGCAGTCATTACCTTTGAAGGTGATTTTCAACTTTGTTTAGTAAACTAGAACTTCAAAAAGAGTATAAAATGATCTTTAAACCTATTAAGACTCCAAAAAATTTCTCACCACATGCCTCAACACTCCAAACTAGCTCATCAACTTTCTGTTAGTACCACTTGTAGGTGGTCATTTTCATACACAGGCAACAAAGTGAAAGTGTGGACAATGTGCATGTTTTGTGACCTTTATACATTTTAGGTATATAAAAAAGATTTAAAATATACTCTCCATTATTTATGTCCCTTATTAGCTCAAATTATCCCTTTTAACATGCTTGGTCCTATGAGGGCACCTATAGTTACACATTAAGTTACTTATAGGCAGTGAGTAGGATTGGTGTAATGGACATAACAATTGGCCTTGAATGGGTTCTAAACTTATATCCATACCTAAAAATAAATTTTTTACATTATAATTCACCTGAAATAAGTGTCAAAACCTTATTTTCAATGTGACCTCTTCCTTCATGGCACTTATAGGTGCATGTTCATGGTGACTGTGTGAGAATGTTGCATATAACTGTAATAGTTTTATTTTTACACTCTTAAGAGGATCTCACCTACCTATTAATTTTAATGTGATGTATTCAACCTCTCAAGGATATAAATATACCATCATGGACATGTCTTAGATCCCTGAACAGTTCATCTAACTGACTTTATGTGGTAGTCATATAACAAACTAATTGTATGCTAGTTATGATCGCACCCTCATAGAGAATTACTTGGAGAATGAGATTAAGAAGGTAAAGGGAATAAATATCACATTGAACCATGGAAAATTACATATTATAACCCTATAAATCTATTTTCAAAGCATGAAGATCCTACAAATAGTGACAAATTGTCTATTAGCTTCAAGCAGACCAATCTACAAACTTAAGACGATTTTCTCATCCAAACACCTTGAAATACTAAACCAAGCATGTAGAACATGATGGGAATATTTACAAATCTTATGGAGTCAATTATAACATATTTTTTTGTATGGACCTATCCAAAATAGAGCAAAACCTATGGGGTGCAAGAAATAGTGAGCAAAAAAACACAGTCAACTTGTAAATGATGGTTCATAAAGCATGGTTGAACAATATTTGAAATATTGTTATGTAAATGGATATATCTAATTTTAATATCACCTCCATATATATTTTGACATAAAACCTTTTCAACTATCCATACCAAGCACAAAATTATTGACCACTTTTATCTGTCTAGAAAGGCAAAGAAGGAACAAAATGGGTTTAACTCAAAAATGACACTTCCAAAGCATGCCAAGCATAAAAATGAACTTGAGAAAGTGAAGAGACATTCCATGTCCTTATCCCATGTTTCAATGTCCCTCATGGGTCATAAAAGTGCCGAACTCCCCTTTCTTAGTTGATTACTTGCTCTTTAGTTAGATAACCTACAAGTTTTAGATGAGATGACATTCATGACAGGGAATATGACTTATTGGATGTTTTGAAGTAACTTAGGAAACTTGGACAACTTGGGAAACATGCCACTTGCATTTATGACCCCTAAATGGCTTCTAAATGACTCAAAATGTCATATAGGTTAATTATACCATGATCAAGGGTAATATAACATTAAATGACATAAAAAGACCTATTGTGCACCCAATGATAAAATATTAAACCCCATATAAACATCAAAAGATCAATTTTTTTGCCTATAAGGGTCCCAATTTGACCTGTAGGGTCAAATTTTGTCAACAAATTAGTGACTCATAGGGGTAGTATCCCTATTATACTAAAGATCAGTAACTTTATCAATCCATTTAGATTAAGGAATCATCTAAAGTATAAAACATAGAAGAGGAATTTGACCATTGACAACAAGAATTAATCAACACAAGACTAATTAACTACATTAACCACACAAAATAAAAGACACACACAAAGCAAAAGCAAACACACATGTGCTTCATGAGAACTTATGGAAAACACACACCAAACTAAACAAACTGACTCAAACACTAACTAACCTTAGATGAAAACTCCCTCCTAGATCAAATGGGAAGCTTTAAACCCTTCTTGATTCATGACATGAAGGAATGAATGAGACATATAGTCTTTTGATCCTTAGCTTTGATGCCTCCAACTTTTTCACAATGTTTTATAACTTCATTGTCATGATATTCAATAAGAACCAAAAGGTTCCAAATAGGTTGGCTATGAAAATGAACTCTTATTTCATCTAAATATCCTCAACTTTCTCATATGGATCCTCAATTATGGCATCTGATGGTGGTTCAATAAGGCATACCTTCTTAATTTATATAGTGACTTCAATACGATTAGGTTTCTTCTTAAATGCAAGTTATTCTATCTCATTAAGGAGCTTTAAAAATTTTACACAATCTTGGTCATTATCTTCCATGGAATAATATTTCTTCATCTTGTCATGTACTTGACCCTCAACTTGGCAAAGCTCTTCAAGCTCTTGAAAAAAATTCATTTGTAGTTACCAATCATCTTTGTCATCTTTATCATCTAGAACCACTACCTCTTAAATATTATCTTCTTGATGTGTGAGGTCATCAAGCTAGTGTTTTTCAAGCTTCAATTCATCTAAGGGTGATTTAAAATTAGGCTGATATATTGGGTCATCTTTGATAACAATAACTTCCACCTTGGTCTCAAGATATTTTTCTAGGATTACAACCTCTTTGGGGATGACTTGAAATTGTTTTCCATCCTTTATAACACATTAATATTCATGTTTGAGATGATTATCCACAACTTTTTATTCAAATGTATAGTCTTCCTCAAGTACTTCCCTCTTCAATTATTTTTGACATTCCTTATAGACAATTGTAAAAGATTCTTCATCATGCTTATTTTCATACAAGAAGGTATAATTACACTTGTGATCACCAAAGTGAGTCACTATAATTATTTCCTCTTCTTAAACATTTAGACCTATTAAGGGATATCAAGTTGTATCTCAGCTATCATAACCTAAATTTTCTTGTCAAGGGCTACAATATCTTCCATCTCCTTCTCCTTCTTGGTGATGTCAAGACTAGGCATCTTGAAATCATGTGACTTAGCCCAATGAGGTTTCCAAGGAGGTATGTTTTATTCAATCAACAGTTCTAAAATCTTATCAACCAAGTGATCCTCTTTAGTTTCCCACACTATAGGTCCATTAAGGCAAAGAGTGATAGGGTGAGGACAAGATGAACTAGTTGGTGGAGGTAGAACATATAACTCAAAATTAGATTGAAAGTGAAATGTAGGGGATTCTTTTGGAACTCTTGAAGAAGAAGAGGAAAACCTTGGGTTAAAACATCTTGATTTTCTTATTTTCATTTGACAATCACTTCATTGACATCTATTTTAGCTTGAAAACTCTCTTGACAAAGGTTATATGGGGTGTTTTTAGGCATAGGATCTTATTTGGGCTCTAAACCTTCCATCACACCTTGACTTAGCAATTTCATCTTTGAATCTAACTCTTCAATTTGCTTGGCTAGGTTCTATTGGATAAGTTTTTCTTGAATTTCATAGGCATCATCATGAGGATAAGTATTAAAAGAGGGATAAAATTGAATACAAGAGGTCTTTGAATAAGGGTGGGAGGGTTTTTCATAGGATCAATCTCTTTCTCAACTTCACACTCTTTATCAAGACTTTTATCTCCTCTCTTTCCCCATGATTCCATTACCTTATTCTAGATTAGGATGTTAGGATTAGGAGTTTCTTTTTTATGTAGTTTTGAAATTTGAGGAGTGGATGAAGTGTTCAAGAAATTTGGATCTCTTTAGGCTTGGATTCTCCAACTTGTCTTCAACTTGGAATCTAATATCTAGAGGTCTTTTCTTGAGGTGCAGATGTAATGGGAGAGGGAAATGAGAGCTTAGATTCCAATTAATTTATGAATAAGATTGACTAATTAATTTTATTATGGTCTAACTTAATCTTCCTATCAATGTTTGTCTTAACAATAATATTTGTCTTTCCAACCCTCTCTTCCAGCTGATTGGGAAAAGAATGACTTTGATAAGCTTGATTGGGTTCATGAGTAGGAATAATGTAGGACTAATAGTAATGTTGGTGATGTGTCTATGAAGTCTCATAGGCTTGGTGAGGCTACTTCCCATGAATTTTTATCCTATATTCTAAGGATAAAACTAGGACACTCACATCTAGCATCTCACTTGTGAGCCTTTGTCAATTGGCTCTATCAATAGGTACCCACTCTATTTTGACTAGATCTAATGCATCTCTAACCTTATGAATGAAATTACTAGGAATATATAGAATATTTCCCCTTTTTGTGTCAAGATATATCATGTACATCTAGTATCCCAAGAGAGTTTACTTGAAAGTGGAAATGGATTGATTTGAGAAGTGACTAGGTTGACTAGGAGAAGCAAGATATTGAGAAAGCTAGTTATATGACTGATACAAATCATGGAAAGAATTGTAATTTTCATATTGGAATTGGTAAGTATCATATCAAGGCTGATATGGAATTCCATAGGCTTGGGATACCTCACCAACTTGTGTAAAATAATAATCAACACCAGAGTCATCCATGAAACTTCATTAGGAAGTAAGAACACAAGGAATGATCATCGATAGTCTTAAAAAGGAATACTTTGGCTTATTGACAGTTTGATGTAATCTTAGAGTTTCCACTGATGTTTATAATAGATTCCTCTGAAAGCTAATGTGTTGAAAGACAACACCAAAAATCTTTCAACTTCTTGGACTAAGAGTCCCTCCAGTCATGCCAAAAACTTTTGTCACTTATATTTTCACCCTTTATGTATATTTCTAAGCTCTTTTCATCCAAGTCACATAATTAAAACACCTCTAGGTTATGGGTGAGCCTAAAAATGAGATCAATCTCTAGACAGGGCTAAGTCCCTTGATGTACCACTTTGGATCACTAATACACCTAAACTTTTTGAGAGAAAAGGAGAGATAAAACTAAAATCAAACTATCCTAATGGATGTGATACACTAGATTTAGTGATGACTACCAACCAACTACATGTCACACATGAGATCAAGAGACCAACTATGCATACATTTTACTAATCTAAATCTTGTCACATTAATGTTTCATTATGAAGGTTGTGATGAATGTTTAGGCTAGGAAGGCTACATAAGAGGCCTAAAATGGCACTATTTGAGTAGACTAACTCATTAAACCTTGACACCTCATAAGACACTTCACATGACCTACAAGAGGAGTCTTTCAAACTGCAAATAGGTTAGAGAATGAGATTACCATGCTATGGAAACAAAAGTCATCACTTATGCAAGACAAAACATTTCAATTAAACACACTAAGAATAGTCATATAAGAGGTAAAATAACTAGTCTTTATTGATTAAATGGTATGAAAATGATCAAGGCTTTGTCATACTCAGGTGGAACATAGTTTACAAAGGCTAAAATGGTTAGTTCTTATATAATTGAGAGAGAGAGATGAGAAGAGAGAAGTCCAAAGGTCATAAGGACACTAGTCAATCTTAGAAAAGGAGTTACATATGCATGAGAAGAAGATTTGAAACAAATGATACAAGGCTAGGAAGCACAAGTGTCATCCCAAGTCATGAAACTCATGAAAAGTGGCATGAAAGTTCTCATTATATCTCATAAAATTTATCACATGATTTATGATTATTAGAACATCCCAAACTGACTAAGGATAGGTATAATTATTATAATGAGGGTGAAGGGTTGAAAACATGCCTCTCCATACATTGGTTGTAATCCTAGTCATCTAGAATCTTCCCAAAATGAGCTATCACCATATACAATTAAAATAACTCTTCTTTCATACACCTTGCACACTTGGCCTCCAAAAGGGCATCATTTTCCCATGAAAATTTGTACAAGTGAGTGCATGACTCTTTTCAAGACCCTCCATGTACTTAGAGGCATCAGGTACACCTTAAAAAGATAGACTTAAATTTTTCACACTTCTCAACATCATGTTCATTATGTAAATTTTAATTAGCTGATATGAGATATCTTGTTGAGGTAATTAGGGGTTATTATAATACATTAAATTGAAATGGGTAATTATATTAAGTCCTAATCTTCCCTCCCATGTGATTGACATCTCTTGAAACCTCCTATAACCTATATAATGCACAGTCCAACAAGATGGGAAGGAGATTGAGAGAGTATTCTACAACATACAATCACTTTCATGGTCAAATTGGTCTATTTGGATGCATATCCAACCTCATTTTCCTAGTCGGATCCTTTTAAGGGTTTTAGGCGTATTTTCACTCTTAAATTTTGTTCATAATAATATGATGTTGTAAGTGCAAAAAATTCCACAATAATCATCTTCAGGACCCCTAGTAACACCTCTAAACCTCTTATATTCCCATCCACAGCCTCAGGGGGGATGTGAGCACTCAAATATGCCCTATCAAGCTCTTTTCTCTATTTACATGGGCCTAATTTGTCTTAAAGTCTAAAAATGACCTTTCCATGGATTTCCTACATCCTAATAGCTCAAAAATATCTAAATACGCCCTTTAAACATGATTCAATAGGTTATAAATCTCATTAGGGGTTAGAAGTGAAATTGGACCCCTAATTGGGCTTTAGGCCTCAAATAGTCATGCCTATATCCTTAGCAATCTATACCATTATGTTGGGTTTCATCCTTATATGGTTGGTTTACATGATTTTTAAGGTGTCCTACAAATATAAAAACCTTCTATCAATGTTTACCCAAATCATAGTTCATCCCTTTCTCTCCATTCCTTAAGACTGTAGGTTTTTTTCATAAAGGGAGTGCCCTCTATTTGAGATAAAAAAAATGGAACTCCCCCTATTCTACCATAAAAAATGAATATTAAATAATATTATACAGGTTATGTAGACCCTTTTTACCAAATTTTATCCCTTGATTAGGTAATTTGACCTTCCAACTCCCTTAAAACCCAAGATAAACTAGACAAATGGTACACTGTGTGTAAGGTCTCCTCATATGGACTGTGTTGCCTATTTAGAGACATTTAATTGATTTAATTTACATGTAAATATCATAATTATATAATTAATATCATTATTAATATTTCTTAGGTATACTCATCACCTTAAATCCTTACATACTCTTTCCCATACTTTGATAGTCAAGACTATGTGTAACCTTGTTGACTATGTTTCTATTTTGAAGGTACACCTGTAGATGTTTGTGCATGGATTAAGCTTAGATAAATTTCATGGGTATATTTTACCCATTAAAATATAATTTATCAATTATTTTACCTATTCACTCCATATTTGGGCTATATTTACTTCAATAAAATCAAACCTTTTATTCTCTCCCCCTCACAATCAACTATAGTTGACTATGTGGGGTCCTGTAAGTGTCCTTAAACTTGGAAAATATTTAAAATTATCTTGGGACCCTTTGATTCATTTAAATCAGTTTATAATTCCCAATATTTATATTTATTCCATTCTTAATACCTTTTCATGAATGATGTGGAGCTTGGTAGTTTGCTATAGGCAGATGTTTTCAAATTAGAAGACCCTTATAGGTACTAATGGGGTTCAAAACATTGCATATCAATTCCTCTTGATGATTTATTAGATCATAAATGTTATTTATATTATTTTCACCTATTAATATATATTTCAAGCATGAAGATATAATCTATTTTCAAACTTGGGTATAAAGACCTCCTTTAGGACTCAAAACTGTAGGTGATCATTACCTAGATTTAGTGCATAAAAGCATAACTTTGGGCTCTCAAGCTTCTACCTTCCATTAGTGATATTCCATAAATATTTTGAAATTTCATTATTATATGTATACTATTCAATACAAGGTCATTATATGCATCAAAATTCACTAGCAACCTTGTTGTATGATTCCACCAAAATTGCCTTAGGCCTCTGTTCTAGACTTTTTAGGGATTTGATCCATGAACTTGTAGTCATTACCTTTGAATGTGATTTTAAACTTTGTTCAGAAAAATATCACTTCAAAAATGGTCTGAAATTATCATTAAACCTATTATTACTCCAAATAATGTCTCACCACATGCCTCAACACTAAAAAATGGCTCCTTAGCTTTCTGTTAGTATCACCTATAGGTGGTCATTTTCATACATAGGAAACAAAGTACAAGTGTGGATAATGTGCATGTTTTGGGACATTTTTGAGTTTTAAGTCTATAAAAAATATTTAAAATAGACTCTCTCCATTATTTATGGCACTTAATAGCTCAAATTCTCCCTTTCAACATGCTTAGTGCTATGAGAGCACTTGTAGGTGCACGTTAAGTTACTTGCAGGCAGTGAGGAGGATTGGTGTAATGGGAATATAGTTTGGCCTTAAATGAATTATAAAATCATATACATACCTCCAAATACATTATTACAATTATAAATCACCTAAAATAAGTGTCAAAATATTATTTTCAATGTGAACTCTTCCTTCATGGCACCTGTAGGTGCATGTTCATGGTGACTGTGTGAGAATGTTGCATATGACTATAATAGTTCTATTTTTACATTATTTAGAGGATATAAATTGCCTATTATTGTTAAGGTGATGTATTAAAAATCTCAAGGATATAAATATACCTTCATGTAAATGTCTTAGATCCTTGTACAGTTCATCTAATTGACTACATATGGAAATCATATAGTAAACTAATTGTATGCTAGCTATGATTGCACCCTCATAGAGAATTACTTGGAGAAAGAGATTAAGAAGGTAAAGGAAATAAATATAACATTTAAACATGTAAAAGTACATATTAAAACCCTCTAAATCCATTATCAAAGCATGAAGATACTACAAATAATGAAAAACTACATGTTAGCTTTAAGGAGAACAATCTACAAACTTGAGATGATTTACTCATTCAAAAACCTTAAAACACTAAAAAAATAATGGAGAACATGATGTGAATATTTACACATCATATTTAGTCCATTAAAATAGTTATATTGTATTGACCTATACAAAATAGAGAAAAAACCTATAGGGTGCATGAAATAGTGAACAAAAAACATAATCAGCTTGTAAAACATGGTACATAATGTATGGTTGACCAATAATTAAAATATTTTTATGGAAATGGACCTATATAAGTTTATTAACACCTATAAAAATGTTTTGACCTAAAACCTCTTCAACTATTTGTACCAAGCACAAATCTATTGACAACATCTATGTGTTTAGAAAGACAAAGAAGGAACATAATGGTTATAACTCAAAAATGACACTTACAGAGCATGTCAAGAATTAAAATGGAACTAAGGGAGATGAAGATATGTTATATGGCCTTCTCCTATGTGTCAAATTCCCTCATGGGATGCACAAGTGACAAATTCCCCTTTTTTAGTTGATTACTTGATCTTCATTTAGATAACTTGCAAATTTTAGATGAACTAGCATTCCTGATAGGGAATTTAACTTATTAGACATTTAGAAGGAACTTATGACACTTGGACACCTTGGGAACCATGAAAATTTAATTTATGACCCCTAAATATATTCTAAATGAATGAAAATGACATATAGGTTAATTAGACCATGATCAAGGATAATATAGAATTAAATGACATCAAAAGACCTATTATACACCCCATGACAAAATATTATACCCCTTATAAACCTATAAAGATCAAGTTTTTTCCTATATGGGTCCTGATTTGACTTATAGGGTCAAATTTGGTTAAGAATTACTTCATCAATATGCTTACTCATATCTTATTTCCTAATTACAAATTTTGTTAAGTATGGGAAAACATAGTCAAACTACTTGGGAGCCCAACTTTGCACATGCATATCTTTTGTTGTACTTAGTAACATGATTTAAAAATTAACAAATAGAAACTAGGGAAAAAAATTAAAAAAAAACATATGATCATTTTTTCTAACACCTCCACTTGTGTGAATATTAACCTCATCAACATGCTTACTTGGCTCTACTTGAGCCCTTTTACAAATTTGGCTAAGTAGAGGGACATAGTGAATTATATCTAAGTAGCTAACTTTGTATCCTCATATCTTCAACCACACTTCATCACATGATTTGAGATATGGTACATAAAAAATATGGATTAATATGATCAGAACCATATGACCAACTCCCATTTACTCATTCCCATGTCGCAATGGTGATGTCATCTAACTGCTTACTCAAATTTTTTGTCACTAGACCCAAAATGTTGAGATGACAATAATGATCAACTAGATGAAATCCACTCATGAACACAAGAACTTAAAGCTAAAAAAAAATATTAGTGACCTTTTTCACATGATTAATATTCCATACTCATCCTTGAACATTTATAACCATTCCAAAGTAGAAGATCAACATATCATACTTCAAGCATACTAGGAAAAACATATTGCACACTTTGCCATTGTCACAAAGATGATCAAGGAAGTTCATCTATTCATTTGGAAACCTCTATGACATCACCGTGACATCATCATGACAACTCTACAATAATTTCCCCCTTTGTCATTGATGTCAATAACCATCATATATAGTAATATACAACTCACTTTCTCTCTCTTAAAGCACTCCCACAACAGGAAACTTCTCCCTCTTTGACCCAATGGCAAAGTGGGTACCAAATAATATTGAGGACATAAAAATAAAACCAATAGGATAGGAACATATTGGAAAGATGATAAAAACTTCCCCTTACATTGAGCCTACTTTTACTTGCCTTGACAACTTTTTCTTACTCCATGCCAACACTCTCTTCAACCAAGCACTGCAACCAATAAAGAAAGAACACAAAAAAAAAAAATAATATAATATGCTATAACTCACCAAGAAACATATGAAAATTATTCCCCCTAATATCTCTAAGACAGTGCACATTTTGAGCATCTTCAGATCTTCACACACCATGAAGAGCCAACACATGCTTACTAGCATTCTCTCTCAAGCTACCATAATAATCATCAACAGGACTTTATTCCATTCAAAAAATATGAAATATTCACTAATCCAACTTTAAAATCTCCTTGAAATAAAAAACCTTGTTATTTTGGATAAATAGATCAAAAATCACTCTTCTTCAAACTAGGCCTATCTAGCCTCCTTGTAGCCCTACCTAGAAATTTTAGAACCCATAATTTTTATTAGACACATATTTAGGACCTAAAAATTCATAAATTTAGTAATCTCATATTCCCCCTCAAGCACACCAATTTTAGTCACCAATCTCATCCTCTGCAACATACTTACTTCATAAACCAACTTGCCAATTAGGCCTCCATAATGATAAAAACATGAATAACTTAAAAACCACAAACCTTAAAATCTTTGTGAATCTTGA
The DNA here is from genome assembly GCA_037957365.1 of Torreya grandis. NCBI lineage: Eukaryota > Viridiplantae > Streptophyta > Pinopsida > Cupressales > Taxaceae > Torreya > Torreya grandis. The sequence goes on along the minus strand of JARHVA010000922.1, from coordinate 1,962,733 downwards.
TTTTAACACATATTTTTCCCATTCAATATGTTAAAAATACTTAGACCTCAATTTACAAGGCAAACCCTTTTTCTAGCATAACCCAAAATACTAGAATCTCAAAACAAGCAAGGTCAACACAACACTTTCCAGTCAATGTCCGCCTTTGAAAATTATTATACACCTATATAAAATAATTACACACTTTTGGACCAATATTTGAGCTTCCACACCATTAGGAACCTTGACCTCCTAACCCATTTTAAGACTTTCAAGTTCTTCAGTATAAACTAGGAAACTTGAGAGCTAATAAAAATCTCCAAATTCACTTAAACATACCTTCAACTCACAAAACCACATGGAACATGATATAATAAGGTCAAAAAACCTTTATATGTAAAAATATTATCTTGACAAATCACAAATCCTCATTTTCCATCTAGGAACCTTCAATATAACCCTATAGACTACTTCATGTACAATTATCAACATCATGGCATCACCTCAACATAGTTTCCACCTAGACATACTTATTCCAACTAATAATACTAAACTCTAGTCCTCTAAGACCATCTCAATAACACCACAACAACACTTGCTTCTCCACTAAAAGGAGTCTCTTAATAAACATAGATAGAGACATCCTTTGTACCATTATCCTCTAAAATAAAGTGAAGCCAAGAGTGGCCCACATCTCCTCAATAACCAATAGAATCCTTTTGTATATATAGGAATTATTTCTCTTGTTATTCTTATTTTTAGTATAAACTATAATAAGTAGTTCCTTTTCTATATCACTCTCCTCTTCTAAGATATAATTAACAACACATGGAACAACTATAGAATCTTAACATACCTTTTTTATTTGAAGCATCAAACTTGCAACTTGGAACCTCATCATTAGTTACATACAATTGATTTTCTTTGTATGAAGCTTGTTCAACAAAAATAAGATGTTCACTTGGATCCATACACATCTCAAGACAAGCCTCAACTAGTACCTTGGTCTTCTCTTTGATCTTGATCTCTTCATTCTCAACATGAGCAAAAAATGAGAGCCCTTGGCACTCTTCAACATCTGTAGCATTATCCACCATATCAAATAGATTACTTAGACCTATAGTCTCATCATAACTTATATTGACCACCTTTGGATTCCATGATTTAACTTGCCTTCTTCCTTGAACTTTAGAATTTTTATTGAACATATTTTGACTTGTAGGTCTCTATTTGAAAAATCTAGCAATGTGACCTCTCTTTTGATAGTTTAAGCACATCACACCTTTTGTAAGAAGCTCATTCTATCTTACCATATTTTGACAAAATCTTGCAGTGTGACCTAGTTCATAACAATTGTAGCACTCAATATCTCTTCAAGGAAACTCAAATTATCTTACCTTAAATGGACAATGTTTTTCAAAGTGTCTTATATCATGATAATTGAATCACTCAACCTTGCTCACACCTTTTGAATAATGACCCCCATCATAGTTCCATGAAAATTCATTTTTAATAGGTCTTATACATTCTTTAGCTCTATGCCCAAACTGATTACAAGTATAGTAGTAACCATTGAAATTTGCATACCTCATGAAAAAAAATTATCTGATCTAGTTTGTCTTCATTATACCAAAACCTTCTTTCCTTATTTGATGATTTATCTTAAAATTTAGATTTTCCTTATTCACATTAGTCTTCATCTTGTCTTGAGTTGTAGTCTCTAATTTTTATTTGTATCCAAGACCAATCTTATCACTTACATGATTTTGATCACTCAAAATGTTGTCTAGATCATTTGAGCTCTTTTCAAATCTCAAAAAATTCATTACCTTATTAGATGCCTTCTCTAACTCAAATTTCAATGGCTCATTTTCAATTACATACCTTGCACATTCATCTTTAAATTTTAGGCTTGTAGATAGTATTTCCAATTGACAACTTGGACGTTTGACCATATATTCATGATCTTTGGAATATTCATCCATTATTGCCTCAAACACGCTTAATTTCTCTTCAAATTCTTTGAGTTTAGATTTCATCTTCTTAGTGATCTTCTTCTCAATCTTTAGTTCTTCATGAGCATTAGTTAATGTATTCTCATAGTCCATCTCATCTTCATTATCATCTGAATCACTACAATTAGACCCCTTTTAATGTGAGATACTACCTTCCTTATCCATAAAAAAATATTCATCTTCAATAAGACCATCATTTTCATGATCATACTCCAAATAACTATCTTCACTCTCATCTGATGAGCTATAATCTTCTTTGGTATAGAGACTCTTTTTGTCCTTGAAGTACTTCTTGTTATCAAACCTTCTAAAACCCTTTTTGCTTTTATCATCCTTGAATGTTCTCTTACCATAATCATGACCTTGATCATGCTCTTCATCATCATCCTTATTATACTTTTGAGGGAACTTATTATCAAAATGTCCTATCTCACCATAATTAAAGCATTTGAGGGGTAGTTTACATTTATACTTGGTTAAACCTATTCTCAATTTTCTTGAAATCAAAGTAATTAGTTCATCCTCATCTATATCATTATTTTCATCCTCCTTGAGTTTATTACCTTGTAAATTCTTTATCTTCATTTAAATCTTGAAATCTACTTCCTTATTTGGTTCTATATCATCATTCTTCCTCATCTCATAGGTAGTAAGGGTACCATGCAATTGATCCATATTCAACTGAGTAAGGTCATGACTTGCTTCGAGAACCTTTGATGGTGTTCATACTCTCATCAACTATCTATAGAAAGGATGCCATAGAATATTCTTCATTCATCTTGAGACTTTCAAATTGCCTTCTGTGAGTTTATAACTTATCAGTCTTGACCTTTGAATCTCTTTCATAAATGATCTAAATTTTTCCCATCTCTTTAGTAGATTTACAATGGATTACATTGGTGTATTTAGTATCTTAAATACCACAAGTTATAACATTCATTTCCTTGGAATTATTTGCAAACAACTTCTTGTCTATATTATTAGATGGAGGATTAGTAGGAATAATATAAACCATCCATAATAGATTTCCATACATCAAACCTTAGGGACATAATGTATGTCCTCATCCTGGCACTCCAAAATGGATAATTGGACCATTGAACATTGGTTCTTGCTTAGAAGAGAAACCTCCTTGATGACTACCCATATTGTACCTTGGATCACTTTCAAGCTATTAAGCCTTTACCAAAGGACCTAATTTGATACCAATTATTAGAGGTAAAATAACTAAGGGGGGTAAATCAATGAGCCTAGATATTTCAATTATAATTGTGATCCTATCAAACTATTAATCAATCAACATATATCAAATTGATCATGAAATATTAACAAGAGACCTCATTCATTTAAAGCATACACAAGATCAAACACATAACACATAATTCTTATGGTAAACCCTCATAGGAAATAAAACCCACTCTCAATCATGAAACACAAATGGAATACTATCCTATAATAATTTAAAAACAAAATATTGATCAACTCCTTTAGACTAGCAAACCTTGATCATATTCTCTTGACCAAAGGTATTTAGTGAAATCCCTGTTTCATAAGAAGCAACTGCCTATAAGGAATACCATGTTATTTAAACCCTCCTTTAAAAACCTCCACCTTATAAATTATGTCTTCCACCCTTGATTATGGAATATATTTATTTAACCCCTACACAAACTTTCTCTCTATCTCAAACAAGCCTCTCATATAGGCATGCCATAATCTCTCTCCTTCTTCACTCAAACTATCCTCATATGCACACTCAGACCTCTTCGCATATCCTCAAACTACAAGAGAAAATTTTTTACATTAAAAATATGACCTACATGTCATACACATAGTCATCAATATTCTCTACTCATAAATTCATAAACTATGTACTCTACCTCTCCTTCACTCCACAAATCTCACATACACCTTGCACAAGTCTCTCTCACAAGTATTTCACCAGCATAGAAACGATTTCATTTAGTTTCAAAATCTATAGAGAAATCAAGAATTAAAAATATCATAATCCTTCCTTATCTACCACAAAATATTCCTTTACCCTTAAGGCATCTAACATGGGTCACACTTAAGCACAATCCACTTTCAAATAGGCCTAAGTCACTTTTAGGTCCTATGGAGACCCATTCAACTCTTTGACACTTATTTGATCAAAATAAAACATAGGAACACTTTGAAAATGCATGGACCCATTCCAAATTATCTATATCTCCTATTTAAGTTTCCAACATCCATCAAAATACCCTTATATTTAAGCACAAATCACTCAAATAACATTTTATGCATATAGTCACCATGAATAAATATACAGTCAATTTATAAAACTTTTTTCATATTGAATGTGATTTCTCAAACCTTCATCATGCACACATAACATCCTTATGGAGTCTAAAACATGATCCAATAGCTAATTCATCAAGATATATCAAAACAATCATCAAAATGAGAATAATTACCCTTCACGGGTTACTTACATAACATGCATAAACATAAAGTCAACTTTAGATCTCAATATATTTTTCTATACACACTTATAGATCTTCAAATTAGTTTCATTATATGAACCATTGATTCCTCTTCATCTTTTATTTTTACATCATGGATAAATTCTATCTAGATCAAAATATATAGCCCAAAGACTAGACAATGGTTTTTCCTTTATTGAATTTGAATAATGGCAATAGTCATAGTTAAGCCTCAAACGCTAAGCTTGCATCTGATGGCCTCACTACTCAAATAAATTATGCATCATTGATCTTTTTTTAACTTTAAGGCATATGTGTTGATTCTTAAATTTTAAACCTCAATCATTTTAACCTCATCTCATATAATATTACAAATGTTGACATAACATGCACCGTTGATCTTTGTGGATCAACTTGGTCTTTAACTAGTAACAGTCACAATTTGATAAATTTGTATGAACACACCTCACCATTGATATTTATATTTTATCTTTGCTTAGTCATTAAATAATGTGACCTTATTACCATCTTGCTACTTCTTAACATTTTGTATCAAATGCACTCCATTGATCTCTTTAAGACTTGCATGATATTTACATCTTGTAAAATTGACTAAATATGGGGAACCTTGTAATCTATTTGAGAATCCATATTTTATACTTAATAAAAAAAAATTCACTTTGATGTGTGATCTCAAATTTAGACCATATGATCTCCCCACATAGGATAATCCATCCATATAACAATCTACTCCTAGAACCCACACACATGGGAGATATGCCATCATCAATATGCTCACTCAAAATTTTCTTCCACAGAGCCAAATATACATGGAAATTTCTAGAAGGACAAATTTTCTCATGCATATCCTTTGACTTGCTTCATCACATGATCTTAAATTTAGTGCAAATAAACTAGGCTCAAAATTGAACAAACCCATATGATCACCTTCTCCTAAAACACCCACATGTGTGAGATATTACTTAATTAATATTATTACTCTAATCTTATTTCCTCATTTAAAATTTGGCTAAGTATGGGAAAACACAATCAAACTACTTGGGAGCCCAACTTTGCACATGCATATCTTTTATCGTGCTTATTTGCATGATCTAATAATTAGCACATAGAAACTAGGCACAAAAATTAATAAAACCATATGATCATTTTGTCCTAACACCTTCACTCATTTTAATTATGACCTCATCAACATGATTACTTGGATTTGTTTAAGACCTTTTGCAAATTTGGATAAGTATGAGAAGATAGTGAATTTTGTCTAAGTAACTAACTTTACATCATCATCTCTTCTATCAAACTTCATCACATGACTTGAGATGTAACACATTAAAAATATGGAATAATTTGATCACAACCATATGACCAACTCCCCTTTACTCATTCCCATGTGGAAATGGTGACATCATCAAACTACTTAGATTTTCTACCACTAGACCCAAAATGTCTACATGATAATAATGATTAACCAGATGAAATCCACTCATGCACACAAGCACTTAAGGATTATAAAACATTTTAAGGACTTTTTTCACATGCTTATTATTCCGTACTCATCCCTAAACATCTCTAACCATGATAAAATAGAAGATCAACCAATCCTACTTCAAGCATACTAAGACAAGAACATTGCACACTTTGTCATTGTCACATAGAGTATCACGACACTTCATCCACTCATCTGGATGCCTCCATGACATAATCATGACATCATCATGAAAAATATCCAACATGAATCTCATAGTATGGTTTATTATCCTATTGTGTGGGAAAAGGTTCAAGTTATGCTAAAGGAAGTAGGCCATTACCAAGGGGATGTGAGGCTAGTGGAGAGATAAGATGAGGCTTGAATAAAGGGAAAATAGGATTAGAATTAATAAGAGACTCATCTAAAGGGAGAGTGGGATTAGGATCTTAACTAGGCTTATATAAGGGAGGAGTAGGATGCACTAAGGATTGAAGGATATTAGCAAGAATATTAGGGGCAAGCCTTTTATAAGGATCTTGGTATCTATAGAAATGATATGGACCTATCATAACATGATCCATAAACATTATCCTAAGAGTTTATTCATAAATTTTATGTGTGCAAAATATCTATCCTATGAATAAGACAAATAATTCTAAAATTGGGAACTATATAAGATAGAATGTGATAAGATAAATGGAATGATTGAAACAAAAAATAACAATGATGAAAGATCTCAACATCTTGAGCCTGAACAAGAATTCCTATAAATGGGTCATATAAAGTATAACAATCATCATATTTGGGTGTATAAAGATCAATTATGTAGTTAGGTATGACCTTGTCACTAGAGGTGGTTTGATGAATAAAGTATTAAGTCTTAGTTAATATTATGGGTATATCATCACTAGGTGGTTAATATAAGCATGGCTTCAAAGAGGTTAGATGATAGGAAATGAGATGAGGAGAGAGATCAAAAAAATTTATCTTTAGTTTGATCTCATTTGGATTATCATCATCAAAATCTAAGAGGTTAGGTGGTATAACCCTGATGAGTTATGGGTGACTAGGGTAACTTCATGTAGATTTGATAAGGAAATTAAAATGTTGAGATTCTTAGAATGGAACACTCAATAACGGTTTAATGGTTGGGATTTTAAATACACCATGGTCTTGGAATCATTCAAAATTCCAAGGGTTAGTGTCACATTGAATCTTATAGATTGTACCATTATGAGGTAACTTGACACATTGGTAGGCATAAGATACGGTAGCACTCATGCGATGAGTCCATGGCTTAGCAAGAAAAATATTATAGGAAAAGGGAAAATTAAAGATCATAACCTTCACTTGAACAGTGATATGTGGGATGGTAATAGGGAACCATACACAAACTAAGGGATGAATTTAATTTTGATCATAACCTTGACATGTGTTTCATGTGGACTTAAGATTAGATTTGTAGTACCTAAGGATTTTAATAAAGTCGAGAGAGGAAATATAAGTACCTAAACCCTCATCATTCAAGACATGCTTAAATTGGATGTTACTAATTTGGATGCTTATAAAGAGGGTAAGATAATTTTCATGAAGTAGAATATCATCTATAATCATAAAAAATTAGGGAATTTAAGAGAGATAAATTTCCATTATTTCATCAACATGTATAGACATATCTTCACACCATTTTAAGATATTATCTTATGATCAAGATAAGGTAGCTTCACTTCCTTCTATGGGAGGCTTATGGATGTTCATTTCAAATAGGAGTTGTATAAGGTGGTTATGATGATGTAAATAAGTTTTCATGAGTTTGAGAAATGGAATTTGAGATGGGAGATTCATAAGATCCATGATAGGATCACATTCATCATAATCCATGAGCAGACTATTAGATATATGTACATAGTGATGGAGGAGTTCCTTAGAAAGAGGAGTATAAGCGCATGTGAATTTATGTTTATAGGATGTGGGAGGTTTAATTAGGGGATATATTAGTTGTTTATTGTGAGAGGAAGAGGTAGTTGATCTAGGTTTAGTTTTTGATATATTTGAAGTAGTGTTATAAGGTTGAGTATCATTGATGACCATTAAAGAGGTTGGAAAAGTTATAAAAATGATATGAGAGGTATTATTCAATTGAGGTGTTGTTATTTTTTTATAAAAATAGATAAGTTCCTCTTTCCCCAACTCTTTTAGGTGATTTGGGGATGAATCTTGGATAACAAAAAATGTGTGACATGATTGGTGTGTGTGGGTAGGATGAGAATCAATGAAGGCAACTACCCTTCATATATTATTCAATTTGACCACATTTTATTTGAGAGTTGTATCTATAAGACTATCAACATTATTGGTGGAAGGAGTATGTTTAGCATTATTTTCTTGATGGTTTGGAAGAGTGTCTTTGTAGATAGCTAGATGATCATTAGCCTAGTTCAAGCTTGATTTATTCCTTATTTTTCATGATATTTTAATGCAATATAATAGTATTGTTGAAATTTAAAAATGAGGGAATCATGGTCAAAATTTATACCAAAGAGGAAATCCAAATCTAAGTTACACAATTCCTTATAAGTCCAATGAGAGTGACCCCAACTAAAATGAAACTAATAGAATTTATTGGGATCATACTATGATTTGATAGGATGAGTGGGATCAAGTTCTCATGGAAGAGGCCTTGTTAGATGATTCTAGAGTTTTACTAAGGATAAAGGCTTATGAACATTGATGTTTCTTATTAGAGAAAAGTGAGCATTAAGGATGTGGTTTAGAAGGGAAGCTTGTTCTAGAGCATGGTCATGAGCAATAGCTTGAATATTATGAATGGTATCATAGCAATTAATGACACCATCATTAGTAACATGATGATTTTTATTTTTGATGAGCTTGTGAGTGCCCATAGGAGGTTAGGATGGCTCAAACTAATGCATGAGGAAATATTGGTGATTTGTTTAGTTAATGGCCTATTATATAGTTCATGGAGAGAGAGTCCATATCTGATATTTCAAATTTGGATAGAGATCCTTCATGAATATATGAAATAGGTTATCATCTACCATGTTGTGTTCACACTTGTCAGATAAGGTCTTCCACCATTTGATGAAAGCTTGTATAGTTTCCATTTCAAGCTTTTTACAATTAATAAAATGAGCCAAGGTACTTTCAAGGAGGTCACTAGTTTCAAACTCTTTTATTAGATCATTATCTAGATCTTCCAAATTGGTGATGGAATGAGATTTTAGTTAGTTATACCAATCTAAAGTGTCTTCGAATAGGGTTTTTGATAAGAGATTGGTAGCGATAAAAGTGTTTAACTTGACCCAATATTTATAAAGATTTCCAAATGTTTTTAAGTGTAATGTAGGATCAGTTGACCCATTATAGCTAATTATAAGAGTGATACCTCATATATTTATGTTATTAATTTGAGGAACAAGAGGTTTATCTTGAATATGTTTGATTATTTTGTTAACAAGAGGTGGATGAAGGATAAGATTACCACGGGAATCCATAAGGGGGTGGGGGAATTTTGGTCTTTCTCTCCCCATGGAAATTTTTGAGGGTGATTTTGGAGATGAATCAAGTGATTCTGCATTTACATCATGTATTTTACATTATTATCTTGGAAAGAATTCATTTGGTTAAGAATTTACAACAAAAGTTGATGGATTTGAGCAGTGTTATTCACAACATGTGAAGAACTAACATTAGAATTAGTGACTTGGGTACCAAAATGATTGGGCACATGCATGTTATTATTATTTTGAGAGGTATTTTTAGAAAAGGAAGAAATAGTGGCATGATTAACATGTGTTACAAAATATGCACTAGTAGAAGGACTAGAAAAAGAAACACTAGTGGTATGATTACCATGGGTAGAAAATAATGCACTACTAAAGGAATTGAGAAGAGTGGGTCTTCGAAAAGGCCACTAAATGTTTAACCTACCATGTTAGTAGAGATACTTGGCATGGGGGTGGATTAAATCAAGGAAGAAGAGTTCATAGTATGAAAAGGGGTCAAAAGATAAGGAAGAGTTTCAGAGGAAAAGAAGATATTGCCCCCAAATGTGTGTGAGAATGGAGGGGAAGGTGAATGGGGTTATTATTCTTGAAAACTTATCATAAGGTTGTAAATATTGGAAGGGTGTTTTCTTAATTATTGAGGAAATTCATTAATGAAGAAAAGAATTTATTGAGTATACTCTAATTTAAGTTAATATTATAAGGATAATAAAGGGTTAAAAATTGAAGATTAATGAGGAGGATTCCCATAATTTGTAATGAAAGTGGCCACATGCACATTACTTTCATCTAAAGTGGAGGACAAAAGCTATTTATAGGGAAACCTATTAGGATTGGTAAATTTCATCATACCTATTGGGTTCAACTCTATGTTGTCCTCAAATAGGAAGTTGATGATGAGAGAGAAAGGCTAAGAATTAAAATGATGATGTAAAGACAAATTTAGAAAGTAGGATATAAAATCAAATCAATTGACTATGTTTTATAACCTAATAGGTAGATAAGAATACTCAATTGTTTAGGTTGACTATGTATTACAAATAAGGAGTAGGTTGTTAAGGATACACAGTCATTCAAATGGACTATGTATGGATGAACATAGGACTTAATAGGTGGATAAGAAGACACAATTATGTAGATCAACTATGTACTACTAGTAAGAAGGTAAAACATAGTCTATAAGGGACTGTATTAACCAATATGATAATATGATGATATAGGGTAAAAAAATTTGAAGTAAGAAAGAAATAAAACAAACAAATAATTAGGTCAATGTGATTGATCCACTTGGGACACATAACATAAATCCTTGCACCAACATTGGCTAATGCAATTTTTTGAAATACAACATGCAATTTTCAATGAGCAAGTGATCAACTAAAAACTAAATGCTAACTAATTGGTTACCCTAAGTGTTATTAGATTATTAGAAATGTTTTATTTTAATGTGATAAGAGAGTTGACTAAAATAGGGAATTGAAAAGTAGTCTAAAATTGGTTTCAAGATGTTTGGGTTGAAAAGGATTTGTATTGGAAATGGTACTATCTTGATATTGGGGTCCATTCCCTCACTTCACAATCCCATAGTGATAAAGATGTTGGGTGCTTTGCTAATATATACCATTAACCATGTATTTATACTTGGACAAAAAACCAATTTGGCTTCCCCTTTGGTGATGAAATCCAAGTAGGTATGCCTTTAGAAGACAAATGTTTAAATGTGTTTTGAATGTTAAGTGGTTTGTTAGTTTGTGCAAAATAGTAAAATAGTGTTAAAAAATGGTAATTTGGAAAACTACCTATTTAGACTATGTGAGTTACTCTACACATGTAAATAAATAAAAAGGAAAAATTAATTAATTACTAGAAAATATATGTTAATCGATGATTAAAAATAGTACAGAGTCAATTTAGCTGAAACTATATGCAAATAATACAAAATAGAGTTGAATGGGTCATTATTGTTCTATAGAATCAAGGTCTTTAAGAATAGAGTCAAACAGGTTAATTATGTATCTTAGATATAAGATAGACTATAAAACTATGTCAACCTAGTTAGTTGTAGGGTTATAGTTTAAAAGACTAATAACTTGTGAAAAATAGAATTGAAATAAATACTAAAAAGATAGAGAGGAAAGAAAGGAACCTTGGTGGGATTGAAGATGATTAATATTGCAAATTTGATGTTGTATTACCTTAGTTACTAATTTCAAATTCTATAAATTGGTTCAACCAATTTGACCAAGTTATACAAAATTGTATATGCTGAAGAAGAATAAGGAATAGGGTCACCCTATTTGAGAGTGTTTGTTGACCTGTATGTTGGTATAAATAATTAGTAGACAGAGTTGAACCATTTGATAATGCATGCTAATATGGAACTACTATGTCAACCTATTTGATTTAGTAACTTGTAGGTAATGAAGACCTACATAGATACAACATAGTCCTTTTAAAGTAACTATGTGTATAACCTACACATAGAAAGTTATAACTATATTGATTGGTTCAATATAGTACTAAAAATATGGAAAAAAATAAAAAAAATGATTAGAAAGATGGCATGAAATAAAACCTATAAGGGTTATATTCACATTGGGTTCACCAAAATGCATGCAATGGGAAATGCAACTGATCTCTAAATCAATCCTTGCTCAGAGAAGATAAATCCTAATTACACTCCTAATTGTGGATACATTACATTTTTGAGGTCATGACCAAGATGGATCTGCTATACCTAACTATTACCACATAAGATTACAACTATCTTGATCCTGTAGCTTATTATGTAATTGCCTAATGATACAATGGAAAAATGTCCAAAGCCATGAGACCATGGAAATTTTAGGTTAGTCTCTAGAGAAATCTAGTTTTCTCTCACTAAATTTGATGCAAATTGATAAAATACCAGTTTTGTGGCAATCTCAATCTTTAGTGCTTTTGATCCTAACTAGGGTTTTCACTGGGAAAAGGGTTAAAATTTTTTAAAACTGAAAAGGGTGATTGCACCAAATATTTTAGTGTATTTTAATGCTTTATTGATAAACACAATAGAGTATAAAATTATATTGATTTTTTTTAAGCATAGAATTATACAATTGAGAAATCAAAGGCAATATTTAACTATTTTTTCCAAAAGGGAAAAGGTTTCTTTATTTTATCAAACAATATTTATAAAAGGGTGAAAGTATCACAAATGAATTTATTGTGAATGAAAATAAAAGACAAGGCTTCCGCAAATACTCAAAAAACTTTCTCAGATAGAAATATCTCAAAACAATAAAGATAAATATTCAATTTATTTCTCTCCAAAGGTTATAGCTTGTAGAAAATACATTCAAAATGCAAAAAATATAACTAGCAGCAAAAAGATAATCTAGGCCATAGATTTTGCCCATTTCTATACAAAATACCTTTAATATGAGATGTAGTTGACAAAACATGAATGCCCGGTTGAAGGAGATCATGCAAATCTAAAAACCTCATGCAAAAGAGGCAAGTTATTCTATTTTTGGCATCCTTGAGTGGTGTAAGGTCTGTAAATGTGTCATGTATAAGTTGGGCATGACCTTTAGCATAACATGGCATGGTAAGGTATGGATGGAACTACTAGATCTCCATTCAAGGCTTCTTCATTTGGAAGTGGTTGAAAATAAATTCTTCATTCAAAACGAGGCACCCAAAATAAAATTGGTCTTTTAAAATAAAAGGTAACTTTGAAAATAATTCCAAGTTACTTTTCCATGCAAAAACCCCCAACTTACAAAACATGAGTAAGACTTTTATAACTTTTTAAGTCTTGATCACTTTTTCCAAAATTAACCATGAACTTTGCACTTCATGATTTTACACTATTATCAATCCATCAAAATGGAAAGTGCAATTTGCACTTGTATTTTTTTTAACTTTCACATTATCAAAAATTATAAAGTGTAAAATATGTTTTTCTCTTTCTGAAAAAGAGTTATAAAAAATATGGTTATACCTTTGTAATGAAATTATAATTTACAATGTTTTAAAATGATATAATATTTGAAAATATTAAATAGAGAGGAAAAATTAATCAATGTTCATAATTTTTTCAACTTTCTTATAATTCTTGGCCTACATCTTATGGAAGACCAAAGTCATAGATACTTAGGATCCAATCATCCTTGAATTCTACACCTATTCTATCCCAAAAATCTCATAGGTCAATATGACCTAAATTTGGGTCTTTGATTTTTATGATATTGGATTCCAAATTAGGAGTCACTCTAGGGCTCTTAGATTTGAACTTCATTTCTTTAGGAGGCATGGAGACTATAGATATACTTGTGAGAAACCAACTGTGAAAGTGGGTATAATTTGCAGGTGTTTAGAACACTTATACTCTCTAATAGAAGTTGGAGGTATCTCTAGTAGGTGAAATTTTTGGTAGAACTAGGAGGTGTTCGTAGCACATCTACTTCCCATAGTGCTTAAAGGTTGTTAGATTTTTGGTGGAACTGGAAGCTTCTTGAGGTAGGTCCAATTTTTGCAAAGTGATATAAGTCTACAGGGATCGATGGTGTTTGAGGCACTAAGATCTCTGGCAAAAGTGGAAGGTGATCATAACACATCCACCCCCTGTGAAGGCTTAAGAGCTTGTGGTATTCTTGGGAGTTCTTGGCAAGTCCAACATTAGTAGGTAAGTTGGAAGATCTATATGGAATATTCACTAGTTTGAAAATGGCCTAGATTTTGACTGCAAAATCTTGAGGAGAAAACTAGGGATTTTTTTCTTGGTATATGCAAGATTTGGAAAACTCAAAAACTCTTTACTTGTGAAAGATGAAGACCCTAGAGAAAACCTAGACCTAGGTTTGTAATCAACTACACAAGTGACTAATTCAACATCATATAAACATAAGAAACCCTAAAATGATATTGTTAAGAAATAATGATGAACTCAAAAAAATCTTGAAAATGCTTCAAAATACAGAAACATATTGTGAAAAATGAAGGGGAATATTGTGTAAATGAAGTAGGTGACATGGATTTGAATTTACATTCATGGTTTGGTACTTGGTTTGATGTGGATCGAGGTTCAAATTCATGGCACATGTGGTTAAATATCTAATATTATAATTACAAAATAAATAATGATAATGAAAATCCTAACCTACTTGGTTTTATAGTGGAAACTTTCAATTAATGCAATTTAATGATGGTTGGTGTCAGAGGTTGGACCTACTTGGAGAAGGTCTAATTTTCATGGGAAGGGCTTGAGTTAGTGGGAGACAAAACTTTCCAAACATTTTACATGCTTGGAAATGTGCAATGTGCTCTTTGGGTTCAACATCCCATGAAAGTTAATTGGAAAGTAGTTGGTAGACTACAGAGCTTGAAATGCAGTTTGTATGTTTGAAAACTTACAATGTGCACTTCAGGTTCCACATTCCATGAAAGGAAAGTTTATTTCTCTAGAAGGATTCAGAGACCATTATGCATTTTGTATGCTATGAAAATGTGTAAAGTGCATGTTGAGTTTTAGATTCTATAGGCTTGAGTGTATGGTAATATTTAGAGTCTACCAAGCATTTTGTTGTTATGAAAACATGCAAATTGCATGGTGTGTTATGGATTCTATTGGTTTGGGTGTTAGGTAATTTACAAGATCTTAAATACATGAATAAATTTGCACACATAAGTCAATATGACCTAAATTTGTGTCTTTAATTTCTATGATATTGGACTCCAAACCAGGAGTCACTCCAAGTCTCTTAGATTTGAACTTCATTTCTTTAGGGGGCATGGAGACTAGAGATATACTTTCAAGAAACCAATAATGAAAGTTAGTATAATTTGTAGGTGTTTGGAACACTTATAAATTCAAACAGAAGTTGGAGGTGTCTCTAGCAAGTGAAAGTTTTTTTAGAACTAGGTGTTTGTAACACATCTACTTCCCATGGTGCTTAAATGATGTTAGATTTTTGGTGGAAGTGGAAGCTTCTTGATGCAGTTCCATTTTTTGCAAAGTGATAGAAGTCTATAGGGGTTGATGTTGTTTGAAGCACTCATATCTTTGGTAGAATTAGAAGGTGATCATAACACATCCACCCCTCGTGAAGGCTTAAGAGCTTGTGGTATTCTTGGGAGTTCTTGGCGAGTCCAAAATTAGTAAGGAAGTTGGAAGATCTATGTGGAATATTTACTAGTTTGAAAATGGCCTAGATTTTTACTATGAAATATTGAGGAGAAAACTAAGCATTTTTTTTCTTGATATATGCAAGATTTAGAAAACTCAAAAAATCTTTACTTTTGAAAGATGATGACCCTAAAGAAAACCTAGACCTAATTTTGTAATAAACTACACAAGTGACTAATTCACCATCATCTAAATAAATGAAACCCTAAAATGACAATTTTAAGAAATAATGATGATCTCAAAAAAAATCTTGAAAATGCTTCAAAATACAGAAACTTATTGTGAAAAATGAAGGGGAATATTGTGTAAATGAATTAGGTGGCATGGATATGAATTTGTAGTCATGGTTTGGTAGTTGGTTTGACATGGCTCGAGGTTCAAATTCATGGCACATGTGGTTGGATATATAATATTGTAATTAGCAAATAAATAATGATAACGAAAACCCTAAACTACTTGGTTTTGTAGTGGAAACTTTCAAGTAATGCAATTTCATGATGGTTGGTGGAAGAGGTTGGACCTACTTAGGGAAGGTCCACTTTTCATGGGAAGGGCTTGAGTTAGTGGGAGGAAAATTTTTCCAAACACTTTACATGCTTGGAAATGTGGAATGTGATCTTTGGGTTCAACATCCCATGAAAGGTAATTGGTAAGTAGTTGGTAGACTACAAAGCTTGAAATGCACTTTGTATGTCTGAAAACTTACAATGTGCACTTCAGGTTCCACATTCCATGAAAGGGGAGTTTATTTCTCTAGAAGGATTTAGAGCTTGTTATGCATTTTTTACATTATAAAAATGTGTAAAGTGCATGTTGAGTTATAGATTATATAGGCTTGGGTGCATAGCAATATTTGGAGTCCACCAAGCATTTTGTATGTTATGAAAACATGCAAAATTCATGGTGTGTTATGGATTCTATTGGTTTGGGTGTTAGGTGCTTTACAGGATCCAAAACCCATGAAGAAATTTGCACAAGTACAAATTGCATCTAGAGTTTTGGATTTCACAAAGCATAAAGGGAAAGATGGGTTCTTTTGGAGGTTTTAAGGCTCTTCCTAAAAAAAAGGTGGTCTCCCTTAGGGTATTAGATTTAATGATATTTCTGGGAAAAAATATAAAAATTTTTGGTGACTTGTATGGGATATTTGTTTTCTTGTAATTTTAAATCTAGTAGCCTTCTAAGACATTGGGCATGGAGTCAACTTTTATCTAACCTACTCTAACCTAGAGAAAAATAAACTAGGATTTGTCTAGACACAAATAAAATAAGAAAACAAATAAACAAAATAGGGAGAAAATAACACAACCTATGCAACAAGAACTTAGAGGAAGGTAAAAACTACTAAAATGATTTACAATGTGTGCACATGCACTTGGATGAAAGAAACATCTAACCTACCCTAAACTAACCAATGAAAAAGACATCTAAACAAATCCATTGACTAGATGTAAAAAATAACTACCCTTTATTACTAATATAATATGCTTTGCATGCTTGAAGGCAACCCACTAAATATAGAGAATGAGTGAATATTAAACAAATTGATGATATACTTCTCCAATTATAAGAACATAAATAAAACTCACTTACCTAAATCTGATTTGTTAAACATTAAACTATTTTGGAGTGGATAGGCAAGTTGATCCTACTCTTTTTGCTTCTTAATTTTGTGCTCTACATTATTCAAAATATGTGATGGTTCCTCCTTTCTAAATTCTAACTGAGCTAGGTACCTGATAGAGCACCCTCATGTCAAGACAAAGTTTGAGAAATTAGAATTGCCCTTCTTTATGCATTTTATTTCTCCATCATCCTATTGTTTAGGATGCATCTACCCAAGTGATTGAATTGGTAATACAACCACTTCCTCTAATTTTTCTTGTTTTTCATGGTTTTCCCCTTTAATAGATGTTATTTTAATGCCAATTCTTGAACAAAATTACTCTAGATCATCCCCAAAGAAATCCTCCTCCAATTTTTATTCACTCTTCTACATGAGAGGCCTCATTATAGCTTCATGACCAACCTCATATTTTTCCATATTAAATATAAAATTATTTATCCAAGAGAGTGCCTCATCATCTAGTCCTCATGCACTACACTACTGTGCAGGCTGATTTTATTCATCCTCTTCCTGGAGCAATTCTAAAATTTATGATTTAGTGGCATAAAGAGGGTTGCGAATGATGATTTCCTCATCATAATCACTTGAAATATTCTCCTCCTTGTCTAAATGGTATTCAATTTATTTCATACAACTGGTCCTCCTCTAAAAAGGGAGATGATGGGAGGGCAAGAGATTTCAACTGGTGTAGAGGAA
This sequence comes from Torreya grandis, assembly GCA_037957365.1. Lineage (NCBI taxonomy): Eukaryota > Viridiplantae > Streptophyta > Pinopsida > Cupressales > Taxaceae > Torreya > Torreya grandis. The sequence goes on along the minus strand of JARHVA010000922.1, from coordinate 1,944,769 downwards.
GGGGATTTTACAAGGTTGGGCATTGTGAAGTTGGGATGCATAGTCTAAGAAGGTTATCATGACTATGCTTAAGGTTTTTGAGGAGGAATGGGGGTAGTATCTTTCAAATAAGGTGGGATATGAAACTTATAACCTTGAAATCATGGGATTTACTTGAAATCATAAAGGATTTATCTTGCTTGAAGCTAGGAAAGGGAGGAGTGGAGGTGGTTGGCTGGAATTCAATTTCTTGCATTTGTGTTAGCAACTTATACATATGCTCCTCCTTATCGATGATCTACCTATCCAATCACTCTTATTCATATTTACATTATCCCATCACCTTATACTCCTATATGTAAGCTTGATATATAATATCTTCCTACTACTTGTTGTACTCCTCTCTTTCTATCTCCATCAGTTATCTCTAGAAATCAAGTTATATATCATTGATTTTCTTTTGGGGATGATTAGGAGGGTAATAATGTATATTGGGAGTAAGGTATCCTTATTAAGGATATTCATACATATGACTAGGTTTCCAAGAGGGATGAATTGGGTTGTAAAAGAGGTAATTATTATGAAAATGAAGACATCCTGCTATGACAAGGCTATTTAGGATAAAACTAGTAGCCTTTTCAGTTTGATATGGATGGTAATAAGGCATAGAAAATGAATTTTGATAAGTATGAGTGGAAAAGGCACATTTTCCATGATATATCAACATATTAGAGAATTCAAATAAGGAATAATTGGTTCTACCTTTTCAATAATAAGTGCATACCAACAGAGTCACCAGGTGATTAGATTAATTAAAAAGAATGGAAAAGACCAAGAATATCACTTAAATCCAAATCTTTGATAATATTTAAGAACTCAAACTACTCAACCCATTATATTTAATCTTTGGGTTCACCATGGTGTTGAATAAATTACCCTAAATGGTAAGATGAACTGAAGAACACACTAAAATCCTTCAAAGGATGATATAAAGATCATCAAATTTGGGTCCCACTAGGCATGCCAAAAAAAATTATCACATAGGATTGCACCTATCTTGATCTTGTAGCTTGTTATGTAATTTTCTAATGATATAATGTAAAAAACTCCAAAGCCATGAAACCTTGGAAATTTGGGGTTAGTCTTTAGAAAAGGCAAAATTTGTTTCTCTAAATTTGATGTAAACTGATAAAATACCAATTTTCTAGAAATATCGCTCTTTAGTGCTTTTGATCCTAACTAGGGTTTTGACTGGGAAAAAATGTTAAAATTTAAGGGAACTGAAAAGGGTGATTGCACCAAATATTTTAGTGGATTTTAATTCTTGATTGATAAACACAATAAAGCAAAAAATTATATTGAATGTATTTAAGCAAAGAGTTATACAAATGAGAATCAGACATAATATTTAGCTATTTTTCGTAAAAGGGAAAAGGTTTCTTTATTTATCAAACAATATTTCCAAAAGGGTAAAAATACCACATATGAATTTATTGTGACTGAAAATAAAAGACAAGTCTTCCACAAATACTTAAACTAATTTCGTACATATAAATATTTCAAAATAAGAAAGGCACATATTCAATTTATTTCTCTCTAAAGGTTACATCTTGTATTAAATACATTTAAAATGCAAAAAATATAACTAGTAGAAAAAAAATACTTTAGGCCATGACATTTGCCATTTTTATACAAAATATCTCCAAGATGAGATGTAGTTGACAAAACTTGAATGTCGAGTTGAAGGAGATCATGCAAATATAAAACCCTCATGGAAAAGAGGTGAGTTATTCTATTTTTGGCATCTTGTAGTGGTAAAAAATTTCGAAATGTGTCATGCATAGGCTAGGCATGGCCTTTAACTTATCATGGCATGGTAAGGTGTGGATATAACTATTGGACCTCCATACAAGGCTTCTTCATTTGGAAGTGGTTGAAAATAACCTATTCATGCAAAAAGAGATGCCCAAAATAGAACTAGTCCTTTAAAATAAAAGATAAATTTGAAAATAATTCAAAAGTTACTTTTCCATGCAAAAACACCAACTTGAAAAACATGAGTGATACTTTTACAACTTTTAACATCTTTATCACTTTTACCAAAATGAACCATGCACTTTGCACTTCATTATTTTACTCTTTTATCAATCCATTCTTGTCAAAATGGAAAGTGCAATTTTCACTTGTGTTTTTTGCAAATTTCACATTCTCATAAAATATAAAGTGTAAAATATGTTTTTCTCTTTATCCAAAAGAGTTATAAAAAATATAGTTGTACCTTTGTAATGAAATTACAATTTATAATGTTTTAAAATGATATAACATTTGAAAATATTCAGTAGAGAAGAGAGACTAATCAATGATCCAAATTTCTTCAATTTTATTATCATTCTTGGCCTACAGCATGTGGAAGACTAGAGTCATAGATACTTTGGATCTAGTCATCTTTGAATTTTTTACCTATTCTAGCCCCAATATCTCCTAGGTTGATATGACCTAAATCTATATCTTTAATTTTTGTGATATCAGACTCCAAACTAGGTGTCACTCCAAAGCTCTTAGATTTAAACTTCATTTCTTTAGGAGGCACAAAGAGTGTATATATACTTTTTAAAAACCAACTTTTAAAGTTGGTATAATTTTCAAGTGTCTAGAACACTTATACTGTCTGACAAAACTTGGAGGTGTCTTTGGAAGGTAAAAGTTCTAGTAGAACTAGGAGGTGTTTATAGCACATTCACTTTTTATGGTGTTTGAGGGTTATTAGATTTTGAGTTGAAGTGGAAGGTGCTTGAGTCAGGTCCCCTTTTTGTAGAGTGTTAGAAGTCTATGGGGGTCAATGGTGTTTGAGGCACCTTAGATCTCTAATAGAAGTGGAAGGTGATAAGAGCACGTCCACCCTTTACAAAGGCTTAAGATCTTGTGGGATTCTTAGGTATTCTTGGCAAGTCTAACCTCCATAGGGAATTTGGAAGATGTCTATGGAATATTCTTTGCTTTGAAAATGGCATAGATTTTGACCATGAAATCTTGAGGGGAAAACTAAGATTTTTCTGCTTGATATATACAAGATTTGGAAAACTCAAAAACTCTTTACTTGTGAAAGATGAAGACCCTAGATAAACCCTAGAATTAGGAATACAATCAAATACACAAGTGACTAATTCATTGTTGCTTAAACATAAAAAACCTTAAAATGAAACTTTCAAGAAATAATGATGAATTAAAAAAAAACTCTTCAAAATGCTTTAAAATATGGAAACTTATGGTGAAAAATGAAAGGGAATACTATGTGAATGAATTAGGTGACATGAATGAAAATTTAAAATCATGGCTTGGTACTTGGTTTGATGTGGCTCAAGGTTCAAAGTCATGGCACAGGTGGTTAGAGATCCAAGATCACAATTAATAAATAAATAAATAATGATAATGAAAACCCTAACCTACTTGGTTTTATGGTGGAAACCTATAATTAATGTGATTCAATGGTGATTGGTGGTGGAGGTTGGACTTGCTTGGAGCTAGGCCACTTTATATTGGAAGGGCTTGAGTTGATGGGAGGTGGAAAATTCCAAGCACTTTTCATGATTGGAAACATGCAATGTTCTCTTTGGGTTCTACATCATGTGAAAAGTAATTGTTAAGTAGTTAGAAGACCATAGATCTTGACGTGCAATTTGCATGTTCAAAAATTTGTAATGTATACTTTAGGTTCCACATTTTTTGGAAGGGGAGTTTCTCTCTTTGGTGGGATCTAGAGCTTATCATGCATTTTACATATTATGAAAACATGTAAAGTGCATGTTGAGTTCTAGATTCCACCAGTTTGGGTGCATGGTAGGATCCAAAGTTTTCCAAGCATTTTACATGTTATGAAAATGTGAAAAGTTCATGGTGGGTTTTGGATTCTACTAGTTTGGGTGTTGGGTGCTTCACAAGATCTGAAACTTGAGAATCAACTTACACAAGTACAAATTGCATCTAGAGTTCTAGATTTTTCAAAGCATAAAGGGAAAGATGGGTTCTTTTGTAGGTTTTAGACTTATTCCTAAAAAGTAAAGGGTATTTACCTTAGGGTATTAAATGTAATGATATTTTTGGGAAAAAAATATCAACACTAACCAAGGGATATCTTACCACAATAATATCACTAGGGAGGGTTCAAAAAGCCTCCAATCAAACAAAAATATGTAATAACCCTAACTAGGTCCTATGTTTTCATATTCACTAAACTAATAAAAAATAAGGTAAAAGTATAATCTAGTGCTCACCAAATTTTGTGGCATAAAGTGGAGGTAATAAACATTAAAATTAAACATGCATAAAATACATATACTCACATCAATGTATATTGAATCCTAATGCATGGGAGAAAAGTAAAAATACATATCTATCTACTCTTACAAAGGAAGATCAAAGTTAGGAATACTTACCTTTGAATATGAACTAAATGATCCTAAATACCTCCCTTGGATAATTTGATTCATAAGAGGTTATTTTGGTATGTAAGGATGACAAAAATAAATCAGCTCTAGGCTACATAGTCTATCAATGCATCTAAAAGACTTCTCCATAAGATAATATCCTTATCTCCAAATAAAGTATGAAACCATAAGCTATATTCCTCAACTAAAATGGTGGATAAATAGATAAAAAAATATAGATCTCTTATCCTTATCTTATCTCATAAATGATGAAATGGATGTGTTCATATTGATGGATCTAACCCTATTCCTTTCTAAAAGTTTAGGTCGACAAGGTCAACCCAATTGATATTGTATCATTATTGACAAAAAAATTAGGTCTTGGTCTAGGTTGGAAAGAGGCTGACCTAGAACCTAAATAAGTTTTATCAGTTAGATTAGAATGTCTATGGGGCTGACAGTGTAACATAAACTAGCAAAAAGGATTTTAGGCTAGGGAAGGGATTGTAAGGTAAAAAATAACTAGAGGAAGGTGTAAAATAAGAGGAAAATCTTAGGAAAAATATTTTTTTAGGAGATGGATATGTAGATATTAAGTGGTAGTAGAGGGAAAAAAATAATTCAAATCAACAATGGTATGCCCACTCCTTTCCTGATATACCCCTTAAGGTGTGCACTCAGAGAGATTGAGACTCGATGGGTTCTTGCAAGAGAGAAAGCATCAGTAATTGATAAAGTTTGAAAATATTATATGTATGAAATTCATACTATTTTTATCTATTTTGAACCTGTTAGTAATATCCATTATATAAAATATCCCTATAATTAGCATGTTCTGGTATAATTCTAAGAACCTCTACTAACAATGATGTGGTGATCAAGAAACCTATTTGGATGAAATATGCTAAGTTGGTTGCTAGGGTATAGATACATATAAATATGGTTATATGATAGAGTCAATAATTTTACAAAGAAAAATAAATGAAGAGTAAAAAAAACTACAAAATGGATTATTTAAGAACACCTCTATGGTAAAATTTATGAAAATTTTTGGTGTGAATTGCCTGGATTGTTAGTTATGTTTCTAGTCAGAATAGAATAGTGTTTTTTTAGTTTGATGAGAACATAATTTATAGTTTTTACTAATGAAAAAATAATAATAATGTGAAAATTATATACCAATTGGTTCCAATAATTAAATTACTATACGAAGACTATGATCAATGGCTGTATCACAGAGTTCATAATACAAGGATATATAACTTTTAAGACTGGACAAGAGTGATATTTCCAAGGAATCAGAGGGAAAATTTGTAATGAATACATTTTTTGATCATGATTTTGGTTGTGTAAAAGTCCATGGTTCCTACTGCATCCAACATGGAGTAGTCACTATGGGCACCATGGGGGTACGTGTAAGAGAAAGTAGATGATGAAGTGTTGAGTAAAAGGAACTTGAACTTGATCCCAAAAACTAGAAGGTGAAAATACTTAGAGTGAGAAGAGTTTTTTGGGGAATAAAAAGGTAACTATTACAATAAAGAAGGTGTAATAAGACAAATGACCTCAAATTAACTACAAGTAGGACTAGCAGTAGAGAAAAAATTGCTAGAGCTGGAAACATATAAGGAAAAGATGTTAAAGAAGAAATGTTGATAAGATAATATGTGGAAACTATTGAAAGAGAAGGGTTTGTGAAATATTATAAAATTTTCAATGATAAAGAGGAGGTTGGAATCAATGATGTGGATGTAGATCAATTAGAAAGTAGAGGTAGATCATAGTTCAGGGAGGGGTTTTTAACTGGAACCAGGAAGGAAAGTTCCTAGGAAAGTGTTAAAATTCAATGTATTAATATTGTCAGTTCAAGTTAAAACCAAGAAGTTATAAATAAATGTCATTAATTTCAATGGTACACATCCCCCAAACCCATTTTATTTATAGAAGGTAGAAAAAGTATAGAGAGAAGCTAATTCAGGTTGGTTTGATCCTTTTACTGACACATTTTGAAGGCTCTATGTAGAAACCAAATGGGAATTATAAATAATTTAAAATAAGTATTATTTATTTTTACTCTAAAAATAATAGTACAAGAAACTTAAATTTATAGTAAACACTATGCAGTCACTTAATAATGCAATAATTATTGTGTAGACACCACTAGTCACAATTGCTAGTATTCAGACATCTCCAACAAAAACTACTAGCCTAATAACTATGACACGTCATGTAGGTATGTTTGTAACTTTAATGTTTTATGATGGATCTTTAGACCCTAAACAATACTTGGTAACCTACAAAATGAAATGGGTCAAAAGAGGGGTAACATCAGATGGCATGAAGAAATGCAAACTAGTAGGGGATTTGGGAGGACATGTTTTGGAGTTTATTTAAAATAGAAAAGTAAATGCCCTTGATTTCACACAAGTTAAATATTTTATAGTATCATAATTTAAAGTAAAAAAAAATTCTATTCAAGTGATTAAGGACCTAAAATAAAATTGACAAAAATGAGGAAATATAATTAGAAAATATGATTGTAGGTTATTTGATGTGATGAACAAAATAGATTTTATTTTAGAAGATAAAGATAAGGTTTATTAGTTTGTAGGGGGGTATAATACCAATAATAAGGTTATCTATTGTGTAAAACTAGCTCTCCACTAAGGTTGATGCTTAGTCTATTTCCATAAGAGTTGAATAGATAGAGGATTATGCAGATCTTCCACTAGTAGGATCAAAAGTAGAAGCTAAGTTAGATGATTTTATGGAAAGGATGAATGGGATAAAAGATAATGATAAGTCTAAATTAGGATTATTTTTCATAGAGTGTGACCATAAGGGACATCATAGGAATGACTGTCTGATAATTAAAATATAATTTTGTGAAATATGGAGGGTGGTTGGACATCCTACATCCAAACTTCATCTTCTCAAGCAATATATCCAAAATTCACACAACATATAATATAATTTTTATAAATATGAAAATCATGATGAGATAAGATTCTGCACCTTACAATATTTAAAATAAGATATAACAAAGAACATATTCATAGTTGTGGACCAATAAATACCCACAATAAAGTAAGCAATTTCAAGATTAGATGTGGAGATGATAAATGCAATTCAAGGTAGTCCAAGATGAGTGCCTTCATCACCAAAATACCATCCATAGGTCCTATCCAATCTCAAATAATACTTCATCTCCCTCGTATCAATATTATGGTCAGTATGTGTAACCTAAACCAACACAAATATTTAGCAATAAAAAGAAAATTGGACTCCAATTTCTCCTCAAAATTAGTATGGGGGACATGATGCATAGATGAATTAGAAAGTAGGATATATTGGAAAATAATCCCAAGGGTGGTTATATAAACAAAATAAATGAGGTTATATAGGAGGATATCATGGAGGATATCAAGGAGGTTGTAATAACGATAATTGGAAAACTTGAGCTCCCATGCAATGTTATCTATGCAGAGCATATAATCATTATGTGCTTAAATATCCCATAAATCCTTAGAGATAAGTATATTTTGTACATTTTAGGGTCAAAGGTCAACAATAAATGGAATATTTCCCTATTCTGGAGAAACAAAGAAAGGAGAAGCCAATGTGTAATGCAAACATGATTAATGCACAACCAAAGGAAAATGCAATTGTGTAAGTTGTCATAAGGAAATAAAGAGTTAAATAAGGCTTAAATCCTTTACAAATTTCTTAGGATTAAGGTATTATAAAATTATAGTGGGATAAGTATCCCGATCGTTCAATAGAAAAGAATTTAATGTATTAAACTATGTAGGTATTACAATAAATGTAATAAAAACTTGTCTTCGATGTTGATAACATTGCTATTGATGCTCAAACATATGGGAAAATTATTAGGATAATGTAGAAAAAAGTCATTGTGAATACTTTGACAAATATAATGAAACTACTCATTATACTATGTAATGAGGTTATATCCCAAAATATCACTAACCTCCTACACAATCTCCTAGATTATACATAGTGAGGACAAAAGAGGGCCAATAAATTACTTTGGTATGTTAAGACCAAGAATACTTAAGATGAGGAATCATTACTGGATATATAGTCGGTTGGATAATAAATCCCAAATGTAGTATTTAACTTCAAGAGTATAGTCAATATGATTCCCCACTCAACATGGGAAGTCATTGGTCAACCAACTCTGATCTAGAGTCTAGTAACATTGAGCTTAGTGGATTATACAAGAGTTAAACCCATTGTCCAAATAGAATATGATAAAATTACAGTGGTTGAGATTAGATTATAAGAGTATTTTGAGGCCATTGACATGTGTCAGGGAACTTGGGAACAATAAACATGCTCCGATCCCTATTGAGTCAGGATCTTGCTCTACCAATTAGAACACATGTGATTACTTCTTGTATTAGCAACTAAACACGGAATTATACCAGAATCAATAAGTAACTAGAAATATGAAACAACACATGAATTAAGAGACAATACACAATTGTATTATATACATAGAAGAATATACAATAAGGAAGATGTCACTTCTTCCTCCACCTCAAAGGTTCGCCACACCTCAAGACCTTCTTCCCTCTCTCTCTTGGTCCCAACAATCAACTCTAATACAGAATTGATGTTCACCTCTCTAACCGGTCAGTAACACGTTGCCAGTTCACCAAGTACACAACCGTACTCCAAGTAGATCCCCTGCTCTCTGCTACCTGCAAATCACTAGACCTTACTCACCATGTAGACATCTCTACACCCCTAAAGAACCCTTGTCCTTGCCTCACCAAGTCCTTATGATTCTTCAACCAGTACCCTGATGGATCATCTCCTTGACCTTGCAGACCTTGTAACTCTCCCTGATCATACACACTCAGCACCCCTTTGGAACTAGGAGGAGCTACACTAGCTCTCTCTAAAAGCTCTATGGCTTTCTAGCACACGTTTACAATACAACCCATGAATCCATATATAGATCTCATGCTTACAATAATTAGACTAACCTAATTACAATAATTAGACTCACAACTCAGGACTACGACTAGCCTTCAACATGCAAACTAATAGTCTCAAAATAGACTCTCCCGGATTTGTCATGCAAACTGCCTATTCTCACACAGGCTGCCAACGTCGGCTCCACATGACCGATGTTGGCCGACTGGTAACCAATGCTGGTTGCTTCCTCTTTCTATCTGACCGACATCGGCTAATCAGACTGATGCCATTTTTCCTGCAATTGATTCTACAACTCTGCATCCTCCATAACTTCTCATGTTTACATCTTGGTGAAGCTTTTAGCTCCACAACATAACAATCTCCCACTTGGAGATAAATACCTGCACCTATACCTATACCTGTACACCATCTAAATTATTCCCTGGCTTGTATCCCTCTTCAAGATCCATCTTGAAGACCAACCACCACACAACTGTGATGCTATACCTGTCATTCAAGTAACCTGCCATATCCAAACCTACACATCCATGTAGTGAAGAACTTGACCCTACGTAACAAGAATCCTTGCTGCTAGTCCCACTGAACTGCCCTCCATTACTCCTTCCCTGAATTGGCTCCATACTTTCTGACAACCCCCACTGATTGGGAAAATTCAGGCCTACACTAGACCTCATGTGATTTCGAACCCTATCTCAAGCTAAGCTTGAACTATCCAGCCCTTGGTGTGCTTATCGATTTTGCATCCTACGTAATGAACCTCACCAACATTGTCTTCACATCAGCTCCCACTGGAGATAAAATCTCCATGTCTCTTATGCCAAAGAATTTTGCTACTCCAAATTCTTCATGGCACACCTCTGAACTAACCTTACCCTTAACTCAGCAAATACCTGTATGTACAAACCTACTAGTAAATCACCCACATACAGTAACAAAATGATGTTGCAACCATCATCTACTTGGTAAGACAAACACAATAGTTACACTGACATTAATTGAAGCCATGCTTAGTCATCCACCTGTCAAACCCTGTACCACTATCCTGCAGCTTCCTCAAGACCATATGCCTTGGCCTTCTGTCTCTTGTGTCCGTCCACTCTCTTCTCTAAAATGGGAATCCATCTCTCTCAGTGCTTACTTCTAGCTGACAGCTCTACCAACAAATACCTATTTGGTTCTTCTCCAAGGACTCACACTCCTCATCCATGTCAAGCTCCCACTGTATCTAGACTCTACCTGCATTGCCTCTTCCATCTTCCTAGTTCTTGACCATCAATAGGCAATATAGAGAAGGTTAAAAATGAATATGAGGTTCACTTACCCTTTCTGACCTCCACATGAGCATTTGAGACTTGTTGTCCACCCAATATCCATTCCAGTGACCGATCTCAGCCATCTCCCAGTCTGCTCCCGACCGATGTCGGTTCCCTGCACTGACCCTGACTGCAGACGTCATTTCCCTAGCCGACGCTAGTATCCTTTCTACCAACGTCGATTCCCTCATGACCGATGTCGGTCTTTCTGTTGCTGACATCAGTTACTGTATGACTGATGCTGGTACCTATGTTCATCTATGAGTGATAACTTTTTACTCTTGAGCTCTCCATGGATCAAAATCCTAATCAAATCAACCCTGCTCTGCTCAAAATAATTTAGTTCTCTCACTTGATCTCTGTCCATCATCTCCTCCATGAACACCAAGGCTTTCCAGTTCTTTAGCTTGTCAAAAACATCTATTTTCTGATTCAGAACCTGCATTCTCCTTCTACATATGTGACTAAGCCTATGAAGCCACATCTCTATAACAGAAGGTGAATTAGTAATATAAGTAGATAGATAAAGGATACCTACTTTCTTACCACCATCTAATTCAAGTGTATCCACTATTTATATTACATCTCCCATCACCCAAATTTCCTAAAGAAATTAGACTCATCTCCAAGACTGGTACCTGCATGACTTCCTTCAACCACTGTGTGTCGTCCATCTGCAATTTCAGCTTCACTTCCCCTTCGTCAATCATTTGACAAGGCTCTCTAGCTCCTAAATAAATGTCTCCAAAGTCATACCCATGAAAAGATGCTCTATTTCAAACTACATGGAAAGAGGCAAAAGAATCTGTGAACCAAGACTCCACTTTATCCAGAACATCCTGTGCAACATCACCTGTAACATCTACTCCTCCCTGTTGATCTGCAACCAACCAACAATCTTTATTTACCTGCCCTTTCTTTCCATCAATTAGACCATTCATGCTATTCAGTTTCTCCATTCGTAGCTTACTTCCTTCTGCCATTGCTATACTCCCACTCAATCAGAAACCCCTGTGAGTAACCTGTAATCAACAAACACTACCAGATCTGAAACCACCTGTTAGTAACCCAACCAAAAGCTCTGATACCACTTGTCAGGGAACCTGGGAACAATAAACATGCTCCGATCCCTACTGAGTCAGGATCTTGCTCTACCAATTAGAACACATGTGATTACTTCTTGTATTAGCAACTAAACACGGAATTATACCAGAATCAATAAGTAACTAGAAATATGAAACAACACAGGAATTAAGAGATAATACACAATTGTATTATATACATAGAAGAATATACAATAAGTAAGATGCCACTTCTTCCTCCACCTCAAAGGTTCACCACACCTCAAGACCTTCTTCCCTCTCTCTCTTGGTCCCAACAATCAACTCTAATATAGAATTGATGTTCACCTCTCCAATTAGTCAGTAACACACTGCCAGTTCACCAAGTACACAACCGTACTCCAAGTAGATCCCCTACTCTCTACTACCTGCAAATCACTAGACCTTACTCACCATGTAGACATCTCTACACCCCTGAAGAACCCTTGTCCTTGCCTCACCAAGTCCTTATGATTCTTCAACTAGTACCCTGGTGGATCAGCTCCTTGACCTTGCAGACCTTGCAACTCTCCCTGATCATACACACTCAGCACCCCTTTGGAACTAGGAAGAGCTACACTAGCTCTCTCTAAAAGCTCTATGGCTTTCTAGCACACGTTTACAATACAGCCCATGAGTCCATATATAGATCTCATGCTTACAATAATTAGACTAACCTAATTACAATAATTAGACTCGCAACTCAAGACTACGACTAGCCTTCAACATGCAAACTAACAGTCTCAAAATAGACTCTCCTGGATTCATCATGCAAACTTCTTGTTCTTGCACAGGCTACCGACGTCGGCTCCACATGATCGATGTTGACTGACTGGTAACTGACGCCGGTTGCTTCCTCTTGCTATCTGACTGACATCGACTGATCAAACCGATGCCATTTTTCCTGCAACTAATTCTGCAACTCTGCATCCTCTGTAACTTCTCTTGTTTGCATCCTGGTGAAGCTTTTAGCTCCACAACATAACAACATGAATATAGTAGACACCCATTACCCTACTGTAATCAGTAAGAAATGGGCATACAATTGTAAAATAAATATTTACACAATGCACAATCAATTAGAAGTGCATTAGAAAGATAAAATATAAGTCATACCTTTAAATAAATCTAAACAAAATCCATATATCATTCACAAAGAGATAAATTCTCCTTATTCTTATGGGGATAATAATTGGTTTAAAGTTGACAAGATGAAAGATAAAACAGGGTGTGGACTTTAGAATGTCAAAAGTGGAAACCAACTACTACATAGAAAGAACAACCACCGGTATTCAAACCTATTATAACAAAGTCTCTAGAGATGGGTTCACATATAATAATGTGTTTCTCCTTCATTATGTTCACCAATAAGATCTAAGGTAAACTTTATATATAATAATAGTGAAACTATGATGGATTATATTAAACCAGCCCCATAAGGAATTCTACCTTGGGATTATTCATCATCCATAAGTGGTGACTCAGATGTCCACATCTTGAATGGTTTTGTAGAGATCATGAGTTGTGACCTCCATGCATGGTATTCACCACAGAACACCAAATACCTCAATATTTTAAGATACAAGAACTCAATCCATTCATATTAAATATTGAACACCATGTACTAGATATGGAATAATGAGTCAACACACTCTACTATGAACTAAAAGGAACTAATGTTACATGGTGGGACATACACATATACTTGGAAATGTATTATGAGGATGCCTATGAAATCTTGCATGCAAGGTTTCAACTACCAGCTAATATTAAAGGAAAATGACATTTATTTTAAGAGGTTTAATGTCCATAACTACACATCCATCAATGAATAGATGTATGGACCAAAGAAGGATTAAACACATAATACTGGGTGCACATATTCAGCCATACCTTTACATCTCTTCCAATAACTTGGTATAAGCATCAATAACATAGAAGGAAAACTAAACATTAGGTATAACTTCAGCAGGATTTAATTCAAAAAAATTTGTTTGAACATGATAACCCATTAGTACATAATTTCTTGTATAAAATTAAAAAAATTATATGTCATGGATGTGAATAATATTTTAACAAATGTTGTTGAATCATCCTCTCATCAAGAAGCTACATAAGACTTAAATCTTGAACTATGTAATTACAAACCTAACTAAAAATATCAAATCTAGGTTCAACCATGTAATGTAATAAATAATGATATGATAGAATCCAATGATAATGATATTGATGGAGATATCAATTTAAAAGGTTTATTTGAGCCATAGTGTGAAGAGGAGTCAAAACTAGTACAAAGCATAAATCAAATAAAAGAGGAGAAACTGAGTAATATTAACATTTAACAATATGAAGGGAAACACATTTTATAAGATTCTATACTTAGTGGATTAGGTAAGATATATCAGGAACTACTATGAAATACTCAAGGATATACTAGGATAGAAGTGGTCCCTAAGCTTGTAACAGTGGGAGATTAGTGGGGAAGATAAAATATCTAAGGCCTTGCAACTGCTAAGAGTTTATCAAGATGTGTTTATAATAAATTCTTGAAGGTAAAAAGTGTAGATCCATCTCTGGTAGAAATGTATATAGAGATAAAATAATGTGTGTTACCTATCAAAAAGTGACCCTATAAGATCAATTCAAATTTGAAGACCAAAGTAAAGGCTAAACTAGATCTAATGTAAGAAGTTAGAATTATTTATCTAGTTAAAAAGGCAAAGTGGGTGAGTCCCATAGTTTTTCAACCTAATAAAATAGGAGAAATTTGAGTGTGTGTGGATGATCATGCACTCAATGATGTTTGTGTTAATTATCCATTTCCTATCCCTTTTATATATTAATTACTTGAATCCATGATTGGGTATGAGGTATATTCCTTAATGAATGGTATTTGTGGATATCACTAGATTCTAATTGCTAAAGAGGATCATGCGAAGACCACCTTTGTTACTGAATGGGGATCATTTGCATACATGATAATGCTATTTGGTCTAAATAATGCAAATTTTTTTCTAAAATTATGGTAAATGCATTCAAAGACTTCATTCATGATTTCCTAGAAGTCTATCTGAATGATTGGTCAGTCTTATCTCTATTTAAAGAACACTTGTCAAAACTTAAATTGATGTTAGAGCAATATCAAGATTTGTACTTCACCTTAAATTTAAACAAGTGTCTAATATTTACAACTTTTTGTGTCTTGTTAAGTCATGTTATGTGTAATGATATAATTTTAGTCAACCAAATAAAATTGTTGTTATATTAGGAATGCCACCTCCTACCAAATAAACTAAATTTCACACCTTTCTTGGTCATATTGGATATTATAGAAAGTTTATAAAAGGGTATGAAACTATATTGGCATCCATAGAGAAACTAATACATAAGGATACCAGATTGGAATGGACATCAGAATGTCAAATAACATTACATGAGTTAAATTAGAGGCTGGTAACAACACCCATCTTATTATTTCTTTATTGGAAGAAGATATTTCATGTACATGTGGAATATTTTGGCATTACAGTAGGAGTTATCTTAGCGCAACCAGCCAAAGGTGGGTTGGACCACTCAATACATTTTTCTAGTAAGAAACTATCTTCTATGGACAATAATTACATGACCACATAAATAAAATCACTATCCATGGTGTTTGTATTGTAAAATTTTAGGCATTACTTATTGGTTACTCTTTTTGAGTTCTTCACGAATCACTAGGCATTGTGATACCTGGTAAATAAAACTATGCTATCAGGATGTATATTAAGGTAGTTGATGCTCTTTTAGAAATTTTAATTTTAGATTAATTTTAAGTCAACATGGTATAATGTGGGACCAGATCATCTCATCCAACTTTGCAATGAGGAGGAACCAGGGGAACTCAAAGATAAATCCCTTAATGCACATTTATTTATAACTTATGTAGTTCTTAATAACATGGAGGACATTGGAAATTTATTAGAACAAGGAACTTTTCATGCACATTATATAGAAAGGGATAAAAAATAGATGATTACTAGAGCCATACCATATAGCCTTAGTAATGGATTCTTGTATAATCTTAGGAAAGATGATGTATTAAACAAGGTAGCTTTCGAGCATGAGTGACCATAAATTATTTAATAGGCTTATCAAGGGATTATAGGAGGTCACTTCATAGGAGAATCCATTGTAAGGAAAATACTTCATAGTGGTCTATGGTGGTCTATGCTATTCTAGGATGCAAATCGAGTTGCTAAACACTATGATGTCTGTTAAAGAATGGGTAAGCCCATATAGTAAGATAAAATTCCTTCGGTACCTATGATTGTGGAACAACATTTTGAGGAAACTGGAATTGATTTAGTTGGGCCTATAAATCCCCCAAGTAAATGTAGTAATTCTAGATACATTATCACTATGATCAATTATTTCATGAAATGGGTGGAAGCTACTGCCACTCCAAGCTATAGTGCAAAGGATGCTACCAAGTTTTTATATTAAAGCATTATCATGAGGTTTCGATGTCTAGTTAAGTTGGTAAGTGATATAGGAATGCACTTTCTTAATAATACTATCAATAATATCACTAAAGAGTTTATGATATTTCACCATAAAATCATAACTTACCACCTATAGGCCAATGGATAGCCAAAAATATCCATTAAAGTTTTAGGCAAGATGTTAACAAAAAATTTCAATGTTCAAAGAGATGATTTGAAGGACCAAGTTCTTGAAATTTTATGGGCCTATTGAACACATTATAAGAAATCTACCAAGTTCACTCTATTCCAACTTGTATATGGCCTTGGGATAGTAATGCCTATGAAATATATTATGTGTATTCTATGTATTGTGATGATCATGAGATTAGGAGATCGGGATTCATTAAGGACATCACTGATGGATTTCAATAGGATGGAATTTTTAAGCATGGAATATACTGAGAGGGGGGGTGAATCAATATATTATATATCTTATTAAACTTTCCCTTTATCAAATTCCACTTAATCAAACATTCAAGATATCCAATAAAACTCAAAAACTAAACATCACACAAGAGAGAGACACCAAATATAACGTGAAAACCCAATGTGGGAAAAACCATAGAGAATCAATTTGAAATATATTCTTGAGAACAACCCCATAGGATCAGAATACCCCTTTGCCAAGTACAAACCTCAGCTACAATTCATGAACACCAACCCATAAAAGCTTCAAACCCCTTTGTCGAGCACCAACCTAGCACCTATTCATGAGCACAAACCCATAAGAGCACCAACCCCTTTGCCAAGCACCAACCCAATAACAATTCATGAGCACCAACCCATAGGAGCACCAAGCCCTTTGCCGAGCACCAACCCAGCAACAATTCGTGAGCACCAACCCAGAAACAATTCGTGAGCACCAACCCATAGGAGCACCAACCCCATTGTGTATACCACACACCTATCTCTCAATGTTGCTATCTCAACAAATGATAGATCAATACAACATATCCTTCCTCTCTCTCACCTTTGCTCTTCTAAGCTAGATATAAAAAATACAAATCATATTCATCTCTCACAATTTCTATTCTAAGCTAGATATCACAATATCAAATCAACCTCTCTCACTCATATTACAAATGGCTACTCAAGCCTTTATTTATAGCTTTCCAAATGACCTTTGGCCTTCCCCCTTTGTGACCCTTCAATCCTCATGGAAAATGGTGCCAATATTGGATGACCCTTCATATTCAAGCCTTTGAAAAGTCATGTGGTGACCCTTCATGACCAAAAACGTCCTTCCCACTTTTGTTCTTATCTTTGGTGACTCTTCATATTCCTCAAAGTGTCCCTTCATGAGAAATTGCGCCTTTAATCTTTTGTCTTCACTTGGTGACTCTTGGTATTCCCCAAGATGAATCTTCATGGGACAATGTGTCCCATCCTTCTTTTGTCTTTATTTCATGGCTCTTCGACTTCTCCATGGGCCCTTTTTTGTCTCATATGCAACCAAAAATATATTCGTTAATATTAAATAAATATTAACTCACATTAGCCAAGATAAACAATATTAAATGCAATGGGGCCTTTATCACCAATAATGCTAAACTTTTGACATCAATGACAATATTTCCAACAATCTCCCCCTTTGTCATTGATGGCAACCTCAATCCTAAAACTGCCACATCCTATCACCTGCACATCCTATCATCTAAAAACATATAGTAACTCCCCCTTACTGTAGCAACTTGTACCTATTCCCTGTACCTATTTTTTGCACCTATAATTTTACTTGTTATTCTCCCCCTTTGACATCAATGGCAAAGGGCCTACCTAGAGCTAACACTTAGCTCCCCCTCACTTGATGTTGAACATCAATGGCAGGAAGTAATAGAAATTACTCCCAACTCCTCTCACCGATCTTTGAATGTATCCTTTGATCGTGTCTTTGAGAAGATATCTAACAAAACATATACATTGTTCCCTATCCTTTGAGCATCTACAATCAACTCATTTGATTCTTTTCTTCTAATCTCACAACCTTCAGCATGAAACCTTAATGTGTATCCTTGATCACAAATTTGACTAACACTCAATAGATTATGCTTAAGACCTTTTACATACAAAACATTTTTAGTCTTAGTTATACCATAATCCAAACTCAAAGTACCTTTTCCGGCTATCTTGGTAGTGGTTTTATCTCTGAACCTCACTGTACCACCATTAATCTTCTTTAGAGAAATGAACTTACTTTTATCTCCTGTCATATGCCTTGAACATCCACTATCAATTAACCATGGCTGATCTTTATCTCTTACATGCAAAGCTATTTGAACCAACATAGAATCTTCAGGTTATTTCTTCTGTCATGAACATGACTGAACCTTCTTCCTAATGAATGGAGCTTTGAAACTTTGATCCTCGATTGAATCCGCATGAGTATCCTTTTCTTTCTCTTTGAAACTGTTAGCTCTTTTTCAACATTCTAATTTCTTATGACCATAATCATTTGAAACACTTCTTGTCATGCAAAATATCCAAGACCCAATATCATCCATCATGCTTCAATTTTTAAAAGTGTCTCCTTGAAGCCTAAAAGAGACACCCCACACAATAGGGTTCTAGAAATAAATCTCAAGAGATTCCCACATCTCCTCTATTTCTTCCTTGATCTTGTTGTGTTTTTCTTTTAGAATCTGTTTAAGCATGTCTAACATTTTTGACTTACTAACCTTATCATTTATGATGTTTTTCTTTTTCTCAACTTTTGCAACTATCTTATCTTGACAAATCTCATGCTCAAATATAACAAGAGATTCTGCACAATCCTCTTTATCTGATTCTTTATCTACTATAGCAAGTAATTCATTTTCATTCTTAAACTCAACTTGATCAACCTTTACTATTTTAGGTCTCCAAACCTTAATTTGACTCTTCTCATATCTTTTAGGGGCTCTATAACCTTTGACATACTTTGAATATCTCTTTACTTATTTTGGACATAATTTAGCAATATGGCCAACCTTATGACAACAAAAGCAAACAATATTTCTCATACCTTTTTCTTGAATGTGACTGAGATCTCCCTTTGACTGATTTCTTCTCCTCATACAGTCTCTTGCCCTATGACCAACATGATGACAAACAAAATGACAGCCATGAAAAGAATTTGAAATTTTGAAAGCATTGGGCTGCCTGATTGGCTTCTTTGATTTTCCTACAAAACCTGCATCATTCTTTCCTTGGACTGATATTTCATGATCTTTCTCAACCTTGATTATAATCTTCTCATGATTATCCTTTAAAGAGCCTAACTCAACCTTCAACTGATTACACTCTTCTTCTTTTGATGTTAAAATTGAAGTTGCAACCTCTAACTGATTCTTAAGATCTTGAATAAACATCTTATTTTCTTTTACTTCTATAGCCAACTTAGAATCCAAGATACACACCTTTTCCTTAAGAGCCTCAACCATAGATTTTACCTCTTGATTCTCCTTCTTTAGCTGGTTGGCCATCTTATGCTTTTCTTTGATCTACCTTCAAACTGTTAAACCCTTTCTGAAGGAACTTACTCTAATACCAATTGTTAAGCATGGAATATACTGAGAGGGGGTTGAATCAGTATATTATATATCTTATTAAACTTTCCCTTTATCAAATTCCACTTAATCAAACATTCAAGATATGAAATAAAATTCAAACAATAAACATCACACAAGAGAGAAACACTAGATATAATGTGGAAACCCAATGTGGGAAAAACCACAAAGAATCAATCTCAAATATATTCATGAGAACAATTCCACAGGAGCACCATACCCCTTTGCCAAGTACAAACCTCATCTACAATTCATGAGCACCAACCCATAGGAGCTTCAAACCCCTTTGCCGAGCACCAACCGAGCACCTATTTGTGAGCACCAACCCATAAGAGCCCCAACCCCTTTGCTGAGCACCAACCCAGCAACAATTCGTGAGCACCAACCCACAAGAGAACCAACCCATTTGCTAAGCACCAACCCACAGGAGCACCAACTCAGCAACAATTCATGAGCACCAACCCACAAGAGCACCAACCCCTTTTTGTATACCACACACCTATCTCTCAATGTTTCTATCTCAACAAATGATAAATCAATACAACATCTCCTTCCTCTCTCTCACCTTTGCTCTTCTAATCTAGATATAACAAATACAAATCATATTCATCTCTCACAATTGCTCTTCTAAGCTAGATATCACAATATCAAATCAACCTCTCTCACTCATATTACAAATGGCTATTCAAGCCTTTATTTATAGCTTTCCAAATGACCTTTGGCCTTCCCCCTTTGTGACCCTTCAATCCTCATGGAAAATGGTGCCAATATTTGATGACCCTTCATATTCAAGCCTTTGAAAAGTCATGTGGTGACCCTTCATGACCAAAAATGTCCTTCCCACTTTTGTCCTTATCTTTGGTGACTCTTCGTATTCCTCAAAGTGTCCATGAGAAATTGCACCTTTAATCTTTTGTCTTCACTTGGTGACTCTTGGTATTCCCCAAGATGACTCTTCATGGGAAAATGCATCCCATCCTTATTTTGTCTTTATCCCATGGCTCTTTGACTTCTCCATGGGCCCTTCTCTTGTCTCATATGCAACAAAAAATATATTCATTAATATTAAATAAATATTAACTCACATTAGCCAAGATAAACAATATTAAATGCAATGGGGCCTTTATCACCAATAATGTTAAACCTTTGACATCAATGACAATATTTCCAACAGGAATAAAATTTATAAAGATAAAAATGGATGCAATAGATCAACAAACAAAATTAAAAATCATGGCATGATCATAACTTGCAATCTAAGCAATTTTACTTAGACCAAATAGTATTTCACTATGAGATTACATTTAAATAATTCCCTACAAAGTTTCACATAAGATGTAAAGGACCCTACATCATTCATGAAGTATCACCATAGAGTACCGTAGTGATAAAACATTTATAGGGAACCATATTACCAAGATGAATAAATTTATTAAGGCTTAAGCTATATCATCTTTAATCTCTTTCATTCTACTAAAATAATTGAGTAGGTTTTGAGTAACACCATGTAGTTAGGATTTAATTTAATGTTTTTTAATTTATATTCTATTTTATTAACTTATAATGTTTGTATAGTGTGCTCATTTTTGTGCAACACATCTCCACCACTAGAAACTAATTATCATCATAACATGTAATCACATTCCTTATATAACACATCAAAGATATTTGGATAAAACTATACCAAGAATTGTAATTAAATCCATAAAAATGGTGAAAAGATAGGTATGGTGAGTGGAAGGTTAATTGTTAGGTGATACCATTAATCACATGACATTTCAAAAGATTGCAGTAGTTTCAAAGTACATTTGGTAATAAAATGATAAATTGATATATATAAAATAAATTGATTAATTGAAAGGACATCTACTCACCTTAATAACTTCCCCAAAATTAAATTAAAGATCCTAAGTACAGAACATCCCTATAAAGTTTATTTTTTTCATCTAACATTAATTGAAAAGGGAACATTTATGTGCATGCAGTCAATGCATTCAAAGGAGGCCATGTCATGAGATTAGGTGCCAAATAAATATAAAAGAGAAGGGTATGGATAGTGATCAAGAATTATAACCTTTAGCTAATAAGATACTTCTATGATCAAATTTTTGAATATCTATTCACAAATAGATTTCAAACTAGAGTGCAATTACTCAGAACAATAATTCAGCCCAAATTATCCAAAGCCATGAACAGAGGTTAGCTATTGATTTCATTATCATATGACTAAAAAGAGGAAATGGGAATTACACTAGGGCTCCAATAGACTAAATATAATGATACATAATTGATTAATTTTATAGACATGGTAGAAACTACTCTATTTGTCTAAGATGCTCAAGGAGTATCACAAGTAATAACCCTTAGATTACAACATCCAATGCAAGGATCTAATAATGAATGGTTACCTAAGTTGCCTACATTTGGGTAGTGAGATGAATTTATGATTACTTTGTTATGTCGATATAATTAAGTGACTATCCATTTATCTCGAGATTTTACAATATGGATTAATGCATACACCATGTCATGAGCAACTAGTCTACCCAATCACAATAAATTTCTCATGCTTTATAAGTCTATAGTACCACCATTCCACTCATATATTAGGTAAAAATATACCACTAGGGTAGGGTGAATAAATCCTATTGATTTGATTGAGGATGATTCACTGTGCATCATGGTGCAATGTATCACCATAAGATTCTAGTAACCACAAACCAAGCAAAAAACGTGACAAAAGTTGTCATTGACATTGATTATCAAATGACAAATTAGTAGGAGGATTTTGACTAGCTTGAGTTTTTGGTACTCAAGCTTACCATGAATATCAAAAAGGTACTTTCACAAACCACAAAGGCCTTTCAATACTAATTTTTAGTCATGTTATTATGTTTCACATAATGAAAGTCTCTACTAATTCCAATGAATATAACTCCTAATTTTTGGCTTGGTAATGACTTTTTAAGTATTTTATGGAATAAAATAATCTAATATTATGATAAATTTGGGTGATTCAAAACTTGGTGGTTAGAATCCCTATCTTGGATCCAATCACACCCCAAGATTCCCTAGGATGTAATGTAATATCTAGGAAAACAAGCTCCAGTTACCAAACTACACAATGGCATAGAGATTAAGGTTTATGAGTTAGCCACCCCAACTATCCCTCCAATTCCATTTTTAATTTTAATTTTTGAATCAAAGGTTGAAGTCTATAAAAAAAATCCCTAGTTGTAAGGTTGGTTCCTTTTTTTATAATTTATCCCTTTATAGGTGCAACAACCACAAGCAGAGCAAGTACCTTTATAACAATGCACATAACCATAGGCCCAACCAACATAGTCAACATAACCACAAGATCCAATGCATAAAGATAAAGGAAATAATAAATCACCTAAACATAGATCTTCACCACCTCTACCAAAGAAAAGAACCCAAAAAATAAAGTCATGGTTTGATCATCCCATGGTTCCGAGAATAGA
Source organism: Torreya grandis (assembly GCA_037957365.1). NCBI lineage: Eukaryota > Viridiplantae > Streptophyta > Pinopsida > Cupressales > Taxaceae > Torreya > Torreya grandis. The sequence goes on along the minus strand of JARHVA010000922.1, from coordinate 1,921,429 downwards.
TACTGAGTGTGACCTATTTGAGATGGGGGTAGAAGAATGGGAAGTGATCCAATGGATGTTAAAATATATTAGAAAAGAGGTCTATGATGTAGAGGAGGATAAGGAGTTTTTATTTTGTAAAGTAGTGTGTACTTTCCAAGACATAAGGGTTGATATTAGTCAACCAAATTCTTCTATCTTTATTGATATTATAGGATGAGAATCAACTCAGCATAAGTTAGAGGCTAAAATATTTTCAACATAACCAATGGTGGGATAATTTGTTACACATATAGAGGATTTATCTATAGAATACATCCCTACATAAGCATTTTTTAGGCATACACACACACATCTGACTGCTAAACCGTCACAAACAATGTAGGAAAGGATGGTCTCTTTTGGTGTACTTATAGAATAAAGTAGTGTGCAATAGTCTCAGCTAGCTCAATAAAAACCTCTTTCCTAGGGTGTGAAGAAAAAAATTATACCCTCAAGCCTCCAACAAAATCCATGAGAATTAATTTGGTATGAAAATATCAATTGGGTGAAGCACAATCACATGAGTAGACCGAATCTAACAATGAGCCTAAAGGGGATGAGGAACCCATGAATACAACTATGACTAAGGAAGTTGAAGAACAATAAACTATGAAGGGTGCACTTGAACTTGAGTATATGCAAGAAGCTAAAAGGACCAAAGAAACACAAGAACATATAATAGCACCATAAGATAAACAATAGGAAGTTGCATACATTTGATAATAGAATTAGAAGGTTATGGAAACTAAGAAATAAAGGAAAGATAAGGAATTAGAGATTGCATAAAACTAATCTAAAGAATTGAAACCCATGAAAAGGAAAACTAAGGAAGTAGAGGCTGTGTGGAAGCATGCCTAAGAAGATATAACTATAAATAAGAAAGATGATGAAGTATAACATGTGATAAGTAGCCTAAAGAAGTAGGGGCAAAGAATAAATAGTAAGAGGAAGTGCAAAGGTGATAACAATAGGTGTAAGTTGGATAAAAAAAGAATAAGGATCAATAATCCAAAGCTAAATCAAAATTTAAGGTTGAGGTAGATTCTAAATCAAAATCTCAAGATGATGCTCAAATTAAGGTCGAAGAGGAAGCTAAAGCTGACACTAAGGCCAAGGTGGAAACAATAATTGTAATGATACTAATTCACCAAATAATTATAATAATTATATGGATATATATTAGAAAATATGAATAATAGATAAGCCACTTCAATGGGGAAACCTCCTAAATTCTTGTAATAAGAAATGAATACTTTGATATGATAATGAAAAACTAACCCTACCTCTCATTTATACTCTACCAAGCCATGGACAACCCATAGGCTAACCTACAAAGCATATGATTGTATAGATAAATGTAAAATAATATGAAAATGGGTTATGCAAACCATAAGTCAGATACATATATCCATAAACACACCAATGGTTAAGGGTGTAGTATGCCCCTCCCCTTCAAAACAACATTGTCCTCAACATTGAAGTAATTTTGGAAGTTATTGTATGAAGGCTTCATCCTCCTAGGTAGCATCTTTAGAATGTAGATTATTTCATCTGATTAGATACTCTATAATCACTTTGGACCTTAACTTCTTATTATGTGTTTGAAGGACCATTTCATTATCAATAATAATTGAATGTTCATCCTGTATTTATTGTAGATTGGGATAGGTAGACTCCTTAGTTTTTTGAACATGAATAGAAAACAAGCATGCCATGAATCCTTTAACACCCTTTTTTAACATCTTGGTCATTTGATGTGAACTATCCACTTGTGTAGATTTAGATCTTAATCCCCACAGTTCCACTAGCTTGCCTTCAGAATGAAAGTGCATGAATAGTTCTTATAAATTCATCTCAATAGTGCCAAATGTGGTGATCCATTGTAATCCCAATATAATGTCTATCTCACCCATATGAATAGAAAACATAGGAGAATATAACACATAATCCCCCATTTATAACTTAATGTTGTGGCATTTTTCATAATATTAACTATACCACCATCTGCAATCATGACCTAAATTTTTGGGGTTAGGTAGATGGAATAATTTGATTGAGTAGTTAATTTACTATTGATGAAATTATGTGTACTTCCTGAGTCAACACCATGACCTTTTATTTCCTAAGGAAAATCACCACCTTAAGAGTCTAAAGAGTATAAATACCTTCAAGGGCATGGTAGAATATATTATGTTGATAATCTATAGCTTATTCCTCAGGTCCTTAAAAACCCTCACCAAATTCCTCCTTATCTTATTCATCCTCATTATCCCCTTTGATGTAGAATAGATTTTTTTCATCACATTGATGACATTTTCCTCATTCTCTATTAAAACCATAAAACTACTATCTGGATCACTTCTCCTCAATTTGTTACAGTGTTAATTTAGTAGGTTGAGGTAGTGATGGATTTGAGGAGGTGTGTTCTTTGATAGAATGAAAGGATAATGTTTTCTCATCTTTTTTTGTCTACTAAGTATTACCTTGACATAGATTCAGATATAATTATGGGGTTAAACATGCAAAACTCCAATTTAATGATATCTTTTAGTCCTCCCAAAAAAAGGTTGGTTAGATTTGCCTCAATGATGTCCTCTACACATAAGGATATATTCTGAAACTAATGAATATAATCTTTCATTGTTCTTATTTATCATATTTTTTCTAACTGGATGAATTAGTTTTTATAAATAGTATCTTGATAGTGAGACATCATTTCATTAGTGAATATTAACCATGTCAAAAAACACTAACCTTCTTTTTAACACACAACCAATGATATCAAAATGAATGGCTCAAGTTCTAGATGTAGAAATGACACAACCACCTTTTAAGAGCTAAGATTTTTGTGTATATTAAATATATTTTCAATTTGAGTTATCCAAGTGAGTGGATCCTTACCGTCAAACTTATGAAAGTCCACTTTTGGAAACATCAGTTTCACCCCCATATTGGTGGTGTTAGTGTTGAGAGGAAGAGGATCAAAATGAAAAGGTAGAGGTTTGTTGAGTGGAAAATGAGATGAAATGGTATCCAATTATGCCATGATCTACTATAGCTAATTTTTCACACCATCAAGCTCCCTTTTCATTGTTGACATTTGAGTTTGGACTTGCACATCCTTCTACATCAAGCTATGTAGCTTTGACTGAATTTGAGAAATCATCTTTAAAGACATCATATTAGAGGTTCTATACTTCATGCCATCCCCTAAAGTATTTTTAGGGGATTTTTTCTGTTTCCCCTACCCAAAAGTGTTAGTCCAAGCCATAAGAAGGCTTGATGGTGAACCTTATTTTGCCCCATTGACCCAACTTTGACCACAAACATTTTTAACAATGTCAGCCTCAAATGAAAAATATCAAATAACAAACCCAAACTAAGTTTTTCCAATATTTCCAAAAATCTAAATAAATTTGATTTCTTTTACAAATTGTGAGCTATGAAGAAAAATTATTAAAAACCCTAAAATGGTGATAACTTTTTCAAAATAGATCCAATAGCTAAATTTTGAATGGAATATTACTTAAATAATTTCTCACCTCTAGTCAAAAAATTATAGATAAATTCATAACATTTTGAGAGAAAAAGCCAAATTCTAAGATCTAATGTTTTTGACTTGATTATGGCCTAATTCAAAGCTCTGATACCACTTTTAATGATATTATTTCACCAAATAAGAAGAATAAAAACAATAGATAATAATGATATAGAAATATAGTAGAAAATATGAATAATGATAAGTCACTTTGAGGTGGAAACCTCCCAAATGATTGAAATAATAAATGAATACTTTGATATGATGATGAAAAACTAAATCTACCTCTTATTTATAGTCTACCAAGTCCATAAAAAACCCACAGGATGAACTAATAAGCATATGAGTACATAAATAAATATAAAATAATATGAAAAAAGGTTATGCAAGCCAAAAATTAGCTAAATATATCCCTAGACACACCAATGGTTAAGGGTTTACCAACAACCTAGGCTAAGAAGCTAGAGGATGTGCAAGCACAAGGAGAAGAACCAACCACAAATCACATTAAGGCACTAAAAAATCAATGCATATATCTAGCCAATGGCTATAGTATGCCCCTACTACATCAATATGGAAGACTACTTTATTTCTCCCACTTGATCAATTCACACCTACTCCTATCACATATATGGCCATGCCCATGATACTTACTACAACTATGATGGAAACATCATTAGACATGACCCAATTGACATTTTATAAATAGATTGAAGGAGCAGTCAACTTTCAGGAATCAATTATGCATAAGGCCTCTAATTTGGAGTAGGATGTCCTGAGGCTATAGGATGAAAAGGCTAAAGTAGAAGAGAGGTTTTCTAATGCAAGGCAATTGATCAATAATTCTTGTATCACTTTACTTAAGAAAGTACTAGGTGCTCAAGTCATGTCAAGAGAAAAAAAATTCACTACTCTATTGGAAGAACTCATAAATATTTGGGGAGATATACATAAATTTTTCGCATTGTGTATATAAAGATAAGATATTATCACAAAAATAAAGGTCATGTGCCAATTCCTTAATAAGTATAATCAAGTCCTTGAGAAGACTATGAAGTAGGCCAAGAAGATAGCCCAAGATATGATAACTTGGAAATAACATTTAAATAAATCCTTAGCCACTACATAACCTAAATTTACCACTATTGATAAATCTAAAGTTGTAATAGAGGTTGAATGACAACTGTGAATAAAATGTGTGGTACACTCAAATAATTTTTGGATTTTAGGAATGCTTCCATATAGAATCTATAAGTATGGCATAATGAAATAATGTGCAACACTTTTACAACCATCTAAACTTAGAGGATAGTAGATAGATTAGATGAGTTCATCTTAGACATTCAATATAAATAATATAATACCAAGGTGTTGCTTATAATCACAGAAGATGAAGATATGAATAACATGATGATGATATAGGTACCATTGTGTATTCTACTTGCCAAGGTATGTAAAGTAGTCACCAACTAGAAAATTCTCAAGAAAGATCTCACTCAAGTTGATTTGGACATTAAAAAATAAAATATGAGCCCTAGTTCATTCCTTCTGAACAAATTTAACAAATCATACAATAAAGGAAGATAGACATAAAGGTGTAGTCTTCACAAATACCTATGGCAGTCAATATAGTAAAAGTCAGTGGGTCAACAACTTCCCAACCATAACAACCTATGTAGTCACCCATCCAAAAACCCCCTTAATTGTAGAAGTAAGGTTTGTGTACTTCCTTTTCACAACTTCCAATACATTAAAATTTATGTAAGATAGGAACCAAGTTAGAATGGTTGAAAACCCATAAACAGAGGCCACCTAGTTATGTTAGTCTATTGAAAACTTAAAAGGGTAGTAGGATAGTATGTTACTGAATTGAAAACCAAAAAGGGTAGATAATTAGTACACAAATGGTGAAATTTGGTAAACAACACCTAGAAAAATAAATGTGACTTTTGTTTATGACTTATCTTTTCATCTCAGTTGAAATCAACTTACAACTTTTTATTGGGATGAGATAAATATTTAAGTTCAAGAAAGTGTTAGATGAAGAATGGAGCTTGATAAACCATGAATTATATGATATGAACGCCTGTGTCAAGTGTATGATTTTGTCATTTGTATATGTGTTTAGCCTTATAAGCCTAATCAAGTATTATAAAAATGTGAAGAGTCTTTCCTTTAATATCTCGAGAGGGTGGAATGTGAAGAGACAACAAAATTATAAATGACTATAAATAACACTTTGATCTAATAGAATTTGGTTTAATGTGTTGATAGATATTAATATTATTACTCTATTATGGTTTTACTTATCTTATTTTATGTATGGTTTGTGTGCAATGAGTCCTCTATTTTAATTTAATTTGTTATCTGATGTGATATCAGTTATGGTTCAACTTTTTTTTATATCTACTTCATCATCTTGCTTTTTGGTCTATTCTTGTACATAGTAGATGGTTTACACTATTATATTCTCTTTTATGCCTATTATTACTCTCCACTTCATAATATATCCTTAAAATTATCATGTTTTGGTGTAATTACAAGAACCTTTGCTAACAATTACCATTATGGAAATATGAATAAATATGAAAGATTTGTTGAATTGAATGATCTTTGAATGCTTTTTTATTTGAATGCTAGGTGAGGAATGACTGGGTGTTGATCTTGTATTTATATAAATAATTTTGGAGTAATAAATTACATTAAATTACTTAGGCTAACCACTAAGATATATTTCATTTGAAAATTGGATGACTTTAGGGCACTAAACACTTGTGTCAAGATATGACAATAGCATTAATGTTACTGTCTATCTTGGATGTTAGTGTCTAATGAGTAGGAAAGTAGGTACATGTTTATAACTTATAGAGATGAAAGATAAGTAGATTTTAAGCATTCTAAGAAAGATATAAGGCATGTATCATCAACATAAGACTAGTTAGACTAAAATATATAGACCAAAAGGAATAAAGATAGACCATATGTGAGACTTACGAAAGTAAAAAAGGCAAAAAAACTAATAGGAATAACAAATGTTTGATTTTGTCAAGTGTAAAAGACTGAGGTGTTATATAATCATAAAATATTGTCTACATTTACCCCACTTTGAATCTAGTAATGAAATTTTTAGTTTAAAGGAGAGGAATGTATATGTGGGTGTATATGCACGCCTTTCCTTTGTGTGTACAAAACTTGAGAACTTTGTTGGTGACTAACCTATAACCAAGAACATGTTAAAATATAAAATAAATGCATATAATCTAGGTTGAAAGTAATTGAAATAGATTGAAATTAAAATAGCAAGGTTTAGGAGTACACTTGTATGTTGATGTAATTACCTTGCCTATTAACAAGTTATTTTGAAAAAGATGTAATGTTTTAAGGCTTTGAAGCTAAAATTAAGACAAATATATATAAATATTTAAAGTGCATATATCCATAGAGATAGAGAGAGAGAGAGAGAGAGAGAGAGAGAGAGAGAGAGAGAGAGAGAGAGAGAGAGAGAGAGAGAGAGAGAGAGAGAGAGAGAGAGAGAGAGAGAGAGAGAGAGAGAGATATTGGAAGGCACATTCCCCCAAATTTAGAGAAAAAGTGAGTTACCACCTAATAATTGAGATTAAGTCAATCATGCAACCTAATGATACTTATAACTTGGTGAGGCTGGATGATCAAGTCCAACCTAAAAACATGGCAATATTTAGTGATTTGATCACCTCAACCATAATAAAAGGTGAACTAACTACTACAGTAGACTCACTCAATAAAATTATGTAAAAGCCTATGGGGTATCAGTATGAAAAAGTTTGTGATGTTGTAATAGTCCATAAAAGAGTTTTTAAATATGAAACTGATATAGATTTTGTAATAATAGTCACATGTTGCATAACATATGCACCTTTTATATATCTCATGCTAAAATTATGTATAACAATAGTACCAATGTATAGTGTTGGATGGTGGAGCCTCATCTTATTATAATGCCTGGTTCCCAATAGGGGGGGTGGGGAACAAACACCCTTAAATATGGTCACCATCAAGGTCTAGGGGAGTGGCGATAAATTTTGTTAAAATGCATTGTAAAATATTGTAATTTAATAGTAAATCTAGACCGTACACTATTAGGTCATAGGTCAAACGGTAAAAAATATGTTTGTTCATTTTTTGCCTAGTATGTGACTCTCTTTTGATAAGAGTCAATTTTAATCATGGTTTCATACCATATGTGAGTGAAGAAGATATTACAATGGTTGTATTACGGGTTTTTCTCTTCATTTGTTAGACTAAATAATAAGAAAGATTGGCTATTTTTTTGTGGACATTACCCATATTAGGTGAACCATGTTAAATCTATGTTTGTACTATGTTTTATTTTCTACATTTTATTTCCATATTTAATTCATTAATATTTCTCTATGTTCTATATTCCTAAAATATAGAACTTTTCCACAACTATGAGTCTAAACCATATAATTATGTGCTTTGTCTAATTTAGATAACTATGTAAATATGGATAACATGATTATAAAACATTTCCCCATTATATATGGACAAATCTAAAAACTTTATAAGTACCAATGTGGAGGACATGTTTCCAAAACATGCCCCCACTATAAACTAAAAAAGGTAAATATTGAATAGGTTTGAAGAATATGCTTTCAAAGCATGCCCCCACTAAATCTAAGAACTGTGAATGTGTGGAATTCATGCCCATATGATATGCCCCAACTGAATCAAAAAAAAATTATAATTACCATATTCTGATTGAGTGTGAATAACATGATTCCAAATTATGCTCCCATTGAATTTGTAAACTGTGTCAAGTGTAGAGAACATGCCTATATGATATGCCCCACTAATATGCACTCATTGAGGTGAGGTAAAGATAATAATTGGTATTTACCTCACCTTAAAAGGATAATACAATTTTATAATCTATTAATGTAACCATGTAGCATATAAAAGGAACATGCCTAGGTAGATATATCATTGAAAAACATAGAACCAATGTGATCACATGTAGGCCTAAGATGCATGATAAATATCATGGTAATGTATAGATATTAATAGTATAAGATCAATAATCAAACAAACACACACACATGAGCACTCAAAAGTAAGTCAAAATAAAATGGTCTAAGGAGACCACAAATAGGGGGCATGTTCAAATGCCACACAATTGAAGGGACATGACTTAGTCAAATGTCCACAAAATACAAGGATGACATATGAAAATATTAATGAAATCATGCATAGGCATAGGGGACACAAGAAAAGGAACATATTCAAATGCTCGAACAAGAAAATATAATAGCAAGGAAAGACACTCAAGGAAGTGCATAAAGTAATATATAATCAACCAACATAAACATGTCATAGGAGCCCATGGATCAAATGTATTAGGGAAAGATGTCAAGTGTATAAAATATAAAGTACCATGTGTAATATATAATCATGTATAAAGTAACTTTTAAGTACATATGTAATCTCAAACATGATAATGCAGAGTGATCATCTAATCATATAATGTGTGTGTATCAAAATCAAAGAAGTAGATACCCCCAATGTCTATATGACATAAGTATAAGGAAATCCCAACATAAAAAATATGAATGTATCATGTATCTATTATGATTACATCATAATAAATTATAAATGTGACACATATTTGAATTTAGGAGTAATTAAGAGATCCCATCCATCAACATGAAACTAACACATAGGTGCCAATGAGATAATAAAATGTGTAGCTGCCAAAATTGTTTTTAAAGTTTTGATTTTGATTTTGATTTTGATTTTGATTTTTATGGTATCTATTAAATATTTAAAGAGGAAGGATCATCCTATTATTTCATCTAATAGATGGTCATATATATCTCTCTACTATGAATATGGTGTAATACCATGTTTATGTTGCTGAAGAGCATGCATAAGTGTAATATCTATCACTATGGTATCAATGGTGCTCTATGTATCTAAAATAGGACTTAGTGGTCATGTAATATAAGGGATTTTGTGTAATCTATTATATGTCTCAGATGTAATAGTCTCTCAAGTACCATCCACCTAGTAAAGGGTATTGCTTATTGCTTACCATTTTGTGGTGAAGTAGCCTTAGTAGGATTTATAGCTAGTTGTTTGAGTATAAGTTTATTTTGATAAACAATATGGTCATATTAAATTATAGAAACTATAATTACCTAATTGATATGATTTTGTTTAACACACCCATGTACTATAAATGGCATATTTCAAAGAGTGTGTATATAATCTCTACCTAATAACATATCAAAGATGCATGTGGAAGGGGTAATTAAAAATTTGGTAGCCACATGTGTAGGACCATCCTATAAAGGCAATTAAATCTCCTAAATAACCTTATAGGATTTCCCATAAAATTCTATAATTGATGTAGTAGATGGATTTAAATTATGATGAGTATAACCCATGTGCATAGGTAACATCATGGTATAAACATTTTCAATTGCACCATTATCAATCATAACACTATGTATGGGGTTTTTATCAAGGTATGATCAAATGAATAAATAATTAAGATCAGAGTCATCATCCTTAATTTCACTATCATCCAAGGAAATAAAATGTCTTTAAACCACATGACGTATATGTTACATGTAAATACCAATAATCCCATCTATTGGGTGACCATAATGCAATAGATGAGGATGTACATTATATTCCATTTACACTTCTAATTCCTTATTATAATGGTATTACAAATGATTGCTAAATATTTTCTATTTATAGTGATTCCTAGGTATTGACCCTAGTTCCTTTAGAGGATCTTTAAATATAAGTTATTGGTCATCGATAATATCTTGGATCTTGTGTTTTAACATAAAGAATCTAATTTTAGGATGTCATAGTCCTTAATGATAATAAAAATAAGCATTAGCATCATATATTTTGGGTAGAGTTTGACTCATATCAACCTTGATAGGATGAGGGAGAGATATAAGCTGACACTTTAGTAACCACATGAGTAATGAAGTTAGGGACTCAAGTAAATAGGAAAACTATCTTCTTGGTGCATTGGATAAGACAAGTCAATTACACTATTGTGAAAATATGTGTAATCACCTTAAAGTGGTATTTGAGTGGTAAGAGTGCTACTTGAGATAATTATTCCTAGCTTATTCCTAGACCTAATCCAGAGCCTTTTATCACACTTTTACAACCTTTGTGTGGACTATAGGCATCTGTAATCAGTGAAAAAATAATCTCATACCTTCATTCGTAAATCATGGCCCTTTGTGCCCATCATCCTACTAGCTATACATTAGCTCCACATTAAGGACACTAGAATCATGTGGCACTAGTGTCCCCAACATGGCATTAATGTCCTTTACCTTAACTTCCTTAAACATATATATTTTTAAAATGAAACCCTCCTAAGGTCAGACTAAGCATATTTTACTATCCACACAAGCTACACAACACTATACATACATGAATTTTAGATCTCTATCCACTATATGTAAATTAGATGCAAAAATACCTATTCAATGATGTAACAAATAGAGTAAAATCTAGGTTATTAATCCCTATTCTTCCCTAATTATGCATATTACCATCTACAACATCCATAATCTCATATTTTACATATTTACAATCGTAAACACACTCAAGGCATTTAACATCACTATATTCTATTATCACTTGTAATTGTACCAACACTTAGGTGAGGATAACTACATTGGGTTTGATCCCTTCTTGGAGTATTGGTACGTAGGAAACTCTCTTCATAGTGGGGTGTTGAGGATGTAAAACCTATCATATTAATGAACACACCTTTATAAACAATTCCCTAATTATAAGGAGGATTAGGGTTAGCAGCATAAATTAGTTATTACAAGAACAATACCGATTTTTAGACTTTGTGTGTGTAGGACTAGAACTTAGAAACATAAGCATAAGTGCAGCTAAAATTTAGGATCAATCCTACACAAAGGAAACTAGTGCCATTTTTAGGACACTAAAGACACATAGATATATTGTCCAAGTGTGGCACTACTATTTGAGAGAGGATATGACACATGGATCTAATTCATGATACTTATACATGTTTATATCTCAGTTTTTAGCACTCAGATCTTGTGTGTTAGGTGTTTTCCAAAAAAATATTTATTTATACATATTTATTACTATTTTTAATAAGTCAAATCAAGTCAAAATATATAACAAATCATTTATTATTTATTTCATGTCATTTCACTTATAATACCAATCCCTTTAATCAAACATAGGATTTACATAGCCAAACCCTAAAAGATTAAAACATTTGTTGAACTTTGAATATTACTTAAAACCCTAATTTGACATAGGTTTTAACTTCTCCCAATTTTTGTACACTAAATTGGTGTCACAAAATTCTATTTTTATATTTTTTGGCATAACCTATCTCATTTAATCAATCCAAAATTAGGGTTTCATTTAGTTAATGTGATTTAATTTTTTTCAAAACAACCCTAATTTAAAACCCTAATCCAAGAAAACCCTAGGGTTTAAATTTCCATAACTCAAATTTTAGATCTTTATATCTTATGATTTGTATTTCATACAATCATGATCAAAATGACATAAGAATTTAATCACTTTCTATTGAAAAGTATAATACTTGCATTTGCATGCTTGTTCCCTTTAATTTGGAATGAAGACAAAAATCCATAAACACATGTATAGATGATGTGGTTTACTAATTTAATTAAATTCCAAATAGGATAAAGATAACATGCTATTAAAGATGATGCTTTCTATCAAGTTCAATATATGTCATCTTTAATAGCATGTTATCTTTATCCTATTTGGAATTTAATTAAATTATTAAACATATACACACGTAGAAGATTTAGCACATAAGATAACAACTATGTTTCAAATTTTAATGTCATATCTTATGCACAAGAAAAAATCTCCTTCTCCTCCTCATCTCCATAAGGGTGATAGCTACTTTCCCTCTAACAAGGTTCATAACATAATTCCTCCATGAGATGAATCATCCTATACCAATGTCACTTATACCCATACTTGGCCTATTTACATATCTTCCCTACAAGTTGTGTGCCTACATGTTCAATAAAAAATGACTAGGGTTTATACTTGTGAGACTCTATGTGATCAAATTATCAGTATGAGAAAGATAGTTGTAGGTTTACAAAATTATAATAAACTATTACATGAAAATATTACAACATTATAAAATCAATTTACAAAATAGTATACATCATGTATATGCATCTTCACCTAATCAATTTGTGGCAAACAATGTTACATATCCAAATCATAAATCATAATAAAGTACATAACCAACTAGTGATTCAAAAATCATTGAAAGATCAAATAAAAGTTCAAGTGAGATAATGAAGGGAATAATTAAATATAATTTTATCAACCTACCCCCTCTACACCCAATAAGGATATCCATATAGTATTGTGTATATCATAAAATGTATGGCCACCACACTGATTCATATTTATAATTGAAAAGTAAAATACAATAAATAATGGATACAGATGACTTATATAATGACACTTCATCTAAACAACATAAAATGACACATAAAAATTTTAAAAAGGTCAAATTCATAAATATTACAAAAATGGATACCAAAGCATAACTTAAAACAATAAAAGGGTCACAGAACATAATTAGAGAAATAAACAGTACAACAAGCATAGGTAAAGCAAGTAAATGTACTTATCAAAAATGATTCTCAAATTTTAAAATGGTAAGATTTTGGTCACAAATATCTATAATATTTTGATTTTCATGGTCAAGGTTTAGGCAAGTAGGCCCAAGGCATCACTACTCCTATTCGAGTAGTTGATATTGTTGGTCAAAATGGTTTGGGGTTTATTGAACATCCTAAGGCAAATAATTCATAGATATAGTTTATCAAGGTAAAACATCCATATACATAGGACATGCTACATAAAGATGAAGAAATTAAACTAAAAAATCAAAATCATTATAATCCAACAAACATTCTCAAATAAAGTTTTCTAGCAAAAGAACCTCCATGATACCATATGTCTACAATAAGCATAGTTTCAAAGGTAAAATTCATCATCAATATTGCAAAGCATAATTCATAAAGGTCAACTCCATATTATGAGGCAATTACCTATAACATTATATATTATAATGATTCCAATTTTGAACAATAGTATGATTTTGATGATGAAAAATACTCAGATTCCTACTACAACAACATTTAACTACAATATAAAATTCACATTTCATAAAAGATTACCGTTACTATTTTTTACACAAGTCGTAATGATAGTTCTTCTCCCATGAGACTCATTGGTTAGTATGGTTCCTACTCATTTGTACATACATTATTCTCTCTTTCTCCTTGTACATAGTTTATTTTCATTTATTTGTGCATAGCTTATATCCAAAAAATACAAAAACAATATAATATGCTAAAACACAAAAAAGCAAATAGTACTTAAAAAGCACAAAATTTATAGATTGTATACATTGATATGTTTACACTTATTATACTTTCCAAACAATACATATGATAGATATCTTAGTATAGCTAGTTTTATTATACATACATGCTTCACTTGTTCTTTTTGAGTACTTGCAAATTACTTATAGGACTCAAGTCCACTACATTGATCCAGAATTGCTATCATCTACCCACTTGGGGCATATACACCGATCCATGGTTATTAATTTGACACATTCACCCACTTGGGGTCATCTTATACACAATTTTTATTACCAAGTTCTATCCTTACATTCCTTATATTCTATTTTATGCATTGATATATCTTGATATTGATCATTACTACTCATACTTAGATTTTTACTGACTATCACTAGTTTATAATCAATATATATACATCTCATATCATAAATAGATTTTTACTACATTAATGCATGATTTCATTTCTAGATTTCCTAGTTTGTACTTGATTTTATTCTCTATGCTTCTTTTATTTTAATACATTTGAATATGCAATTGTTCTTTGGCTCTACACCACTTTTATTCATGTATGCCTTGGACATGTGCCCATATCCCTTGTGTGTGATTATATGATTGTGTATGTGTATATTTGAATATTTCATTATATTTGAATCTAATCTAACTTGGTTGTTGATTATGTATATGTACATTTTAACATGTCCTTTTGTGTCTTCTTTTCTTAATTTTAGTGGCATGTGCCCATGCCCCTTGTATTATGGCCCCTTGGCCTATATTTGTGTGCCTCATGTATTTTGTATTTATGATTTTTTGTATGTATCATGGCTATTAAATTTGTATTTTTTTTTGAAACACACCAATTTTTGATGCCATGAGGGACATCATGCATCTACCCTTCCTACTTGGGTGTTGTGATGGACATCATACCCTATCCCCCTATGTAGCTAGTTAGATTTGTTGTTATGCATATTGATTACATATATCTTGACACCCTTGTGTAATTATAGATACAACATACATATTACATTACATACTTATGATTAGATTCTCTTATATTCTAATGTTATGTTTGCACATTGTATTGGATTATCACATAGTTATTATATATGCTTCACCTAACACACTTTTAGAGATATCTCTTTTGAGGATAGTTATTTTACATGTTCAACAACCACCCTAAAAAGAGTTGGTATTAAAAGGGGGTTGTAAAAGAGATTAGGATCCTAAATTTCATTCATAGAACATTTTTTTAGCACATAAGACCAATTTTTTTAAAAATTGAACATAGGCAAAACATATGATGAAATAGAGAATCAGAAATTAGTACATTGACTCTGATTTTAGACTAGATAAACATTAGTGCCTAGATAAGGACACTAGCATTACATGGAAATAATATCAAAGATAGGGTTTCTACTATCTATTATCCCTAATTTAAGGGAAGTTAATATTAGAGAGAATAATACATTAGGTATAAGATAGGGTTACACAAATACAACTACAAGTTTGATAGTTATGCTTAGATTTTTCTCATGTTCACACTAGTTTAGCTCAAATTCATATCAATTACTAAAATTGGGGGAATAATGCATTGCATGATCATTCCCATATTTACTTCAGATACTTAGATATAATTATTAAAACTTAGCCCAAAATTAATATGCTCAGATATCATATTAGGGGCATATACATAGTGCATTATTTTCATATCCTCAGTTACAAACAAGTTGATCATATGGTATGGAAAACTCCATGTTATTCTATACAATATATACACTTGACATCATATTCTAGTTTGTCACTAGTTTCATCCCTTATTCCATATACAATGATTGGCATTCCAAAGTGGCCTAGAGTTGACTAATGTACCTCAGTTGATGTGGAAATGACATAGACAGATAGATATTTATAGAAATTTATGAAATTTAATTTTATATGCATCTACTACAAATGGGTGGGTAATTATGGATTCATATCCTATTTTATTTCTTGAGACACCCACATGAGAGGGTTAGACACACTTTTAATCTAATCAAATATATTCGCAGGTCATGATCCACCAAGTAAGGGTGGGCAATGATGAGGTCAAAACTAGATTTAGTACTTGAACCAACCACATATAAGGATTAAACAAGCTATCATCTCAATCAAATATATTCAATTATTTAGTCACTATATACATGCACATAGACATAGGTTATTTCTAAGTTCATGAATTAGTTCATGTACCCAATGGGGTTTAGTCATTCCTTTCCTCTTTCCCATATCTTTAACCATTGTTACTTAGTTATTTATTCACCATAGTCTTTTGCTTTTTATATCTCTCAATTAAGGGCTGATTTATGTATGTTTCATTATAGGTCATGATTTAATCATTCTTCACATACACAAACCTAGATTCACATACTCAGACTTAGATACATGGGCTTCACTTCCTATGTAAGTCTAGGTACACTTTTTTTACTTTATACTAGTCATTTTACTTTTCTACCTTTATAGCATAAAGTGTGGGAAAATGTAATCACCTAAAAGTGGTATTTGTGTGCTCCTTGAGACAACCTATTCTTAGCTTCGACCTATACCTATCTTAGAGAATTTTATCACACTTTTCTAGCCTTTATGTAGACTACCTGCATCCTTAGTCAACTAAAACATAATCTTAGACCTTCATTCCTAGATTCCAGCCCTTTATGCCTAGTAGTCTACTAGTTGGACATTAGAACCACTTTAAGGGCACTAGATCCACATGACACTAGTGTCCCAAACATGGTGCTAATTTGATTTACCGTAAATTCCCTAAATGGATATATTTTCAAAATAAAAACCCTATTAAGGTCAGCCTAATCATTTATTATCCACATAAGCTATATAAAATTATAAATACATGGCATTTATAACTCTATCCACTATATGGATATTAGATGTAAAAAGACCTATTCAAAGAAAAAACAAGCTGAAAAAAATCAAGGTTATTAATCCCTATTCTATCATACTTCTAATGATGATATAATAGGGATTAATAACCTTGATTTTTTTAACTTAGTATGTTTTTATCCTAGTGTGTTTTCTACATAATTGAGATCATTTAATCATATAAGCTCCATTGCATGGTCCCATACAACATGGCATAATTCATTGAAATATTTGAACTTATTAAAAATAATGGACTCGTGTAAAGGAACAAGCAAAATTTACTTGAATATATATTTCAACTCTTTATCTACCATAATATTGGTCATGCTGGCTAGAATAATCTTATATCTCAAGAAATATTCATTTATAGGTTCAATGGTTCCTTGTTTGATTTCTACAATTTAAGCACAAGAACTATTTTTGGGAATGTTAATGGAAAAGTGTGCTAAAAACTGGTCTATAATAGGTTTAAATGCTTTTACATATTATAGAGGTAAATCATAGAAACACCTCAAAGCATAGTCCTTGAGGCTTCTTGGAAATAATTTGTTCAAAATTTTATTGTTGGAGGCATATTCAAGGTATGATACATAAAAATTTTGAATTTATTGTTCAGGATCACCCTTGACATCATAAAATTTGAACTTACGTGTAACAAATCTAGTTGTTAAAGGGTGTAAAGAGATCTCAAGTGCAAGTATGTTATGTAGTAAATATTTCAAATCTATAACATAAGGGTATTTAAAGCATTTTATTCAATGTTTGTAAACTTGTCCTCTAAGGTCTTTATAACTTCAAAGAGTGATTGAATTGTAGGACCAATGGTATTTAGATAGAAATTTGATTAGTCACTAAATGGGATGAAAACATTTTTTGGGTTATAATAAGCATTGAAACTAGTATTTTTATTGAGACAACTAGTAATTCTATAACAGATGCATCAATAGTAGTTTTAGGGAACAAAGGTTTAAACACATAATCCATGCCCCCACTAGATGTATTTGGTTGTAATGTCTTTAAGGGGAGGGATGTTTTCACTATAGTTTCCAATTTTTTATTTGATTATAGTTTTTATGAAATCATCAAGATATTTAGAGTTTTTTTAATTAAGCTCATGAAATAATCCAATTTCATGCATTTTATCATGGTCTATTTGCTCAATTTCATGGTTTTCATTATTAGAATCATCTTCTATGATAACCCTATCAATATTTGTTTCATTCTCAGCAAGGGTATTGGACACTTGTGTTGGGATAGGATAGTAGCATTAACACTACTTTTTGTCCCAGATGTTAGTGTCTAGGGAGTACGAGAATAGGTACAAGTTCAAAAATTACAAAGATGGAAGATAAGTATATATTAAGCATTATGGGAAAGCTAAAAGGTCTAGGTCATCAACATAAGATTAGTCAAACTAAGATATATAGAAAAAGTGAGAATTGTATAAGCAAGAAAGGTAAAGAACTAAGAGGAACAACAAAGGTCTGAGTTTACTAAGTGTAAAAGATTGAGAATCATAAAATATCATCTAAAAAAATACAAAATGCAAAATTTATATTTTTATAGAAAATTTATTATGAAACTTGATTTAATATGAAATAAAATAATTATAATTTGTGATTTTTATTTTTATTTGAATGAATTTTAGTAACATGTAAGAAGATGTGATGATTTTAGATGCACTTCTTTATTTTTTGTTTTCTATGCAAGTGGGTGTGAAGTTTCTTGTTTGTGTTGTGTTTGAACATGTGTATGATAGAAGGTAAATAAAAGACATTTAATAATGTAAATAAAGGATATTTTTTAATTTAAATCTAAATTTAACATGCAAATAAATGTACTTTCATTATACTTATTATAAATGGAACTACAAAGAATTTGAACAATTTTCAATGAAAAGAGTATGAAAAATGGATTATTTTATATTTTTTTATTAATTATTATAAATTATTTTTAAATATAGTTAAAAAAATAATTTAATCTAATAAATAATCTAATAACAGGAAATCAAACTAAATCCCCCATCCTGACCAAAGTAGAGGGTAGTTGGAGAAGAAGAGATTGATATAATATTGAAATCAAATAATACTCAAGTTGATAAATATATATTTATCAATAAATAATGACTCATGAATTATCTATAAAGAGGAAAACAAAATATAATATAAACACAATAAAAATTTGATGAAATAGATAATTTAACTATGGCTAGTTTCTTACCTATAATAGAGTGTTATGTTTCAAGCTCATGCGTTTCTTTCTCTAATTCATTTTGTTAACTAGAAGGTTGATATTGAACCTGGAATGAGTTATTTAATAAGATACCAAAGGTATACTATATCTCTCTAAAACTTGTATGATCTAATCTTAATGTGATTTATGGATCTAAAAATCAATGTAAAAGGGGTTATTTATAAGGAAAATGAAGAGGTTGCATGTGGGAGTTAATGGAAGCTTAGCTAAGAGCTTGTTGGAGTTGAATTAGAATTGGATAAATTTATATTATACATGACTAGGAGTGAACTAAAAACTTATGAAGGAAAGTGTAATAGAATAATATTAATAAATATGAGTTGAAACATGCAAGAACACATCAAAACATGTGTCCCAGGAGTGAGTTTCAAAAAGCATGCAACAATGGAAAAATCACCATTTTTTTAGGTGTAAGTTACACAAACATAATTATGATTGACAAAACTACCATGGTGGTTTTAAAACCATTGGGATAATTACAAAAACCACCATGTCAATTTTATTCTGCCACACTAGACTCCAACATTTGAAAGAAATAAACTTAAAAATTACAAATTTAACACTTAAGTAAGACCTAAAGAGTGGTAAAGGAAATAAAAATATGAGAATATCAAGTCTAAGCATGTTTTTTTTTGTGTATATCCTTGCATCATCATCATATATCAAAAAATGTTGAACAATGAAAAATTTAGATGCATACATATTTCCTCCTCTGGAGAAACACCTAGCCATTAATTGTGAGGGTGTTTTTTTTATTAGTGGCACACTAAAAATGAAAAAGAGGATTATAAATATTACTTACTTATGTAGCACACCAAATCAATCTGAGATGCCTTTGTGACCTAAAATATATAAATAATAATCGATTGTAAATTTATGATGAAAGTATAAAATATGTTAGTTGATTAAATCATAAACAAGAATTAATTATCGTTTGTGTGGGGATGAAAATACTACCTAAACCATTCAATTGAGAGACTAATCTCAACATCATGTTAGGATGTTTCAACATATTTTTCATTAAAACTATGAGAATAAAAACATTAATTTTTTTAGTATTTAGGCTGTGTGATATTAGTTTAGATCTGAACACTTAGGAATTTGAAAAAACATGTGAAAATGTAGCTTGTAGGAGAAACTTTGCCAAATTAAAATTTTAGAAAAAAATAGTGAAATAAGTGAGCTATAAAATTAAAAACCTTCCAAATTTGGAAATCATTTTTTCATTACATCATTTGTAAATTTGACCTTTGGATTTCTTGTGATAGAATCACATTAATGTATAGCCAAAATGAAGAGTGAGAGGAGATGATGGTAGGATTACGAACCATAGTATGGTAGGGCACAAACACATGTAATTTTTCTTAATTTTTGCTCCAAAACCCTAGATTTTAGATTTTTTTGAAAAAGCACTTTAGGGTTAGTAAAATTTGAAATTTATACTTTGGATAGGTTTGTTGTAGTGTGAAAGTCAATAAAATGCTATTATTTTTTAATTATTAAAAATTTTGGAGTGTTTTTAGGTTATTTTTTGGTAAATGGGTATAATGGGTGGAGCTACCTATCATGAATAAAAATTACTAGTCCTCATAGAATAGCAATAATTAAACCACATATCATAAAGATTATTAGTTTTGCACCATTGCATCGATTATGCCACAGTTGCAATGATTGCATAATTATTGGTATCCAAAGGATAATGGTTCAAAAACCACCATGATGTTCCATAACCACTACCTCCACATAGTGGTAGTTTCTCTGTGGTAGGGGATAAAAGCATGTTGGAAGTAAACTAATTTATTTGGGTCCCATATCAACTATTATATGTGGCATATATAAGGTTAAGCAAGATTTATTATGAGTGGCTCCTTAAGGTTAATATTTTACTTATTTAGGAGGTGATTATATTTATAAATATGGTAGACAATTTGAGTACCACACAGGTGGAGATAGTTTCCCCAACCAACATGATTATGTATGATGTATTTACCTATATAGATGTAGACTAGAACAAATTTTGGTTTCCATCGGATCTTAGGGAGTGGACCATTACTTTTGTTGATGTGTATAGTATTTTTGAGTTTACAGTGACATGGACGACTATCGCACTAAGAGATGATACATATAGAGTTAAGTCCTAAATATGGGAAAAGTATTTTTGTGATGTTGATGTACTTGATATGGGTGATAATTAGGGTGTTAGACTTATAGGGTTTGAGATGGTTTCATTCTTAAACCTATAAATATTTAGTGTCACCTATGGTTGCTTTTGTACATCATCCATCTTACTCTTGCTATAACATTCCTATAGGTATTTTTAAATATAACTGACTAATATGTCTTATTTATCTCATTGAACTCATTTGTTTACAAGCATATAAAGGTAAAGTTGAGATTAGATACTAATGATACATGACATAGGGGGATAGGAATAGGCACACAAATTATAACCATGCATTAAGGGTAATGTGTATGGATTTTTAGAGTGAATTCATGCAAAGTATTCATTAAAGAACAAAAAAACATACATTGAAAGAAGTGGAAGTATTATGTTTTTAAGAAATTCAAATTATATTCAATATGAAAGAATAAGTAGAATGGTATAATGTGTTACATTGCATGTGTTACAGATGAAATACATAGAACATTATATATATGCTATGAATGTGTATTTCATCAACCATTAGTTAGATGCGTATTTAACATATTTATACATGAAGAATACATGATCAGTTACAAATATTGTTAGTTACAAATAAAATGGCTATAAGTTGTTTCATCTACCTTACTAGGAAGTGGTTGAGCTTCAAGGTTGGTGGTGACTAATGGTTTAACTAACCAATTCCAAGATATAAAGTTTCACCTAAAAAGCCACATGGTCATATCATGTTGGCACATGGATGTGATGGAGTGAAAATAAGTGTAGGAATGAAAGTATATGAGTAGTTTCTAGTAAGGCATGCATTACTTTGAGCTAAGGAGTGCATAATTGAATGTGTAGGCTATGACCTGGGGTGATCTATACATGGAAGTCTGTGAGTAAGTGTGGGACTTTTATATATGATTGTGAGTAAGCTTCATGTAGATGAGTGTTAAATATTTCACAAGAGGCTCAATTTATGTGTAATAAAATAAGAGAGAAGAATATTATGTTGAGTATGGGATACACATAGACCACATGATGTGTTATCCTAGACCTATAAATATTTATATAATGTTTAGAGATTAAGAGCACTATCCATTAGTCATATGGCATTCATCATGTGCTAAGCATATGAACATGTGATCCCTTATCAGAGGGGTTTTGTGATTAGGGTTGTGGAATATATATAAAATCTTATAGGTGCTAGGGTTGGTTCCCTTAAGAGATGTGCCATGAGAAATGAGTACACTAATAATGAGAGACCTGATTTCACAACCATATTATGGCATGACATGGAGTGGGGAGATAATTCCTTCACTATATTACCTTGTGAGCACATAACAAGTATGTTATAGGCATGTAAAATCATAGTCTTACCTAGTTTATTAGGTTACATAATAGATTGATTTATATTAAGTAGATAATGTTCCCTTCCCTAAGTTTCTTTATAGAGAGGATCGAGAAGTTAGGGATGAAAATATTAGATAGCCAAGTTGGCATATGTTGACATTAGACACTTCTATTACTACACTAGATAGAATTAGTAGATGAGGAGGTGAAGGATAAACTATTCAACAAACTATAATAGGAGGAGGAGGTGTAGTTCATGTTCATGTACCAATAATATTGGTAGTATAATAGGAAGTAGGTGGTGACCAACAATAATAGTGTAAACCACATTCACAAGCACACCCCTAATAGTATCTTCCATTAATGTTTTTAATAGAGTGAGGGGAGGTAGGATTCAGATAAGAGGGGGACAAACCTATATATGAAATGAGCCCATGAAATAGGGAAAGGATGAGGTAGAGATGAGCTCTGATGAGGAGTATAAACCTAAATGGTAGGAGTGGAATCTATGTAATTTAATGTTTTATTTGAATTTTTACCAAAATTCAAAAAAAAATCTTACTTTATTGAATTTATATACTTGATGATAATATTTATAACTTACTTTCATGTGTGCATGTTCTTAATAATATTTGATGGAGTGGAGAAGGAATACCTAAGACTCCTTGGTGGACTTTGTTCTATATAGCTTTAGGCCTCAATAGGGAGTAACTACCTACTAAACCGATTCTTCTTGTGAAGGTGGGTCAACATACTAATGTGTTTTCCACTTATTAATATGAAGTGTAGGAAATCATTAAGAAAAGAGTGAAAATAAATATCATATCGGCTGAGGTATCTAGATAAGAGTCTTACATGAAGACTCTTAATGATTTATTCATGATGAGAAGTGGACATGCCTCATCCAACTGTTAAGAAGTAGGAAAGAATGATTCTTAGGTGGGTATGAGTTGCAAGAGACACAAGAGCATGATCAAGAGTCATTTCCATTCTAATATCAACCTTATCAAAGAAGGATTTGAAACCCTGGACACTATACTTTAAGAGGATCCTAGTAGTAGGGTTGACTTAGGACCTAAACCTTGCACTATAATTTTTGTGATTGACTTTATTTTTGAGACACACATTCCCTGTTGATGTGGATATCAATATACTAGAACTAGATGTATATGAAACATTTTACATATGTGAATATGACCTATTATTCTTTTAAACATTGTATAGAATATCTTTTTTGCTTTTCTAATGTATGTTTTTCAATTTATACACTATAGATGTCAAGGAATGGGATGAAGTGATATGGATCTTTTTCCTCTTAAAATGTTATGGACATGTATATATTTTAGTTTTACAACAAAATGTATGTAAATATAATATGATGAATACTGATAAAGTACAAATGTGGTAACAATTTTTTATAGGTAATGTCTGAGATAGTTTATCCATGTGATGAGTGATGTTCAATTTGTATCACAGAATGAAGGGAAGATGGGATATATGAAATAGTGAAATAATTAATCTAGATAACAAAAATATTCATGAAATTATAGGCTAACTTAATCCTTATGAGTTGTGGGATAATTATACTTATATAAAATCTTAGGAAAAATAGTTTTATTAGCTTTGTGTAGATTTAGATCAAGAGATGGACAACTATGGTAAAAACATCTATACAGGAGAGGTTCTCATTTTTATCATAGACATTTTTAAAAAAAAATAGGGATTTTATTTCTATTTTATTTTTGGACACTTTTTGTATTGATTTTGTTCTTGATTTTGATTTTGTTTTTGTGACACGCTACACTTAGTGTCATGTGATTAGAAAGACACATCGAATCATAACCAATTACTAAGCATATGAGAGTAAGTGCATCTACCCTTAATGCTAACCCCACATAATAATAAGATGTGAGGGATCTGCACCAAGGATTAGTAAAGGGTGAAATATGTAGAATTACCTTTTGATTTTCATGAGAATAACTTTTTTTAGCATCTCTCTCTATTCCTATGAAGGATCTTATCCTAACCATAGCCCTATGCAACTAGTAAGATGCAAGGGCTCATCACCAAGGACTAGAGTAATTAGATAAGATCACACGGATAGAGAATGTAAATTTTTTTAATTAGAGGGAACTATAAAAATGGATTCTTGCATGGAAAAACTTATAAACTAGGTTGTAGGCTTGATGATCTAAGTTTAAAAGAAGATGTATGGGAATGGGGCATTTAGTACCGATAAGAATGAATACAAGATTCCTATTTTATGTTGATTTTGAGAGTAATTTAAAATAGGGAATAGTTTAATATGAAAAAATGAAATGATATGTTGAATTTTAATGTTTTTGTCATGTGAACTCATAGCTAGACAATTATCCTATCAAAATAACTGAAATGCAATAAGAAACAATAATGAAAATTATATTAAATAAAAGAAGATAATGAGATATTTGATATTTATATGAAATAGATTTTAAGGTGAAAATATTTAATATATTCAACAAGCTCCTTTCCCTTTAAGGTATATAATTGAATAGCTTTATTTTGAAAGACTTATGTTACCAGATATGGGCCTAATCAACTAGGTATAAATTTTTGAACATCTCCTTTATTTTTAATAAATTATTCTATCGAGTCTTAAGACAACAACATCCAAATGGATCTAGTTCTCATGAATATTATTATTATACTATCATCACATAAAATCCATGTAAGCAACATGGTTTTAAGTAGCTATGAGTTGATATTCATATAAACACTTTAGCTCATTTAGGCATGCATTTCTTTACTCTTCTTGATCGAGGAGGCCCTTGAGAGAAACATGAAGGATCAAAATTTATACCTCTAAAGGAAAAAATGAATTTGATATAAAAAAAAAGAATAGGTAGTTTCCTGAGTGTGTACATGAATGTTCTTCCTATAAATCCATAATATAGGATAAAACTGATGATGTTAGTCCCTTTTATTGTATTTTATGGTATTGACCAATATTGGTTTTAAAGTTTTATTTTGTGTCCTCAACTTGACCATTGGCCTAAGGATAATAAAAATCAGCCATGTAATGAGATACAACCAATTTATTATATATTTCACATACCTAAAGTTTCTTAAAATGGGATCCATTATCAGTGATTATGATTTGTGGAACCCCAAACCTATAAATGATTTTAAATTACAAATCTAGAAACAATGGTTAATGGCATTTCTTCCACCCACATAGTAAAATACATCGTGGTTGTGATAATGAAATGGTGGACATTTTAAGAATAAGGATAAATATTTCCAATTAATTTTAGACCCTAATTAAATAATTTCCATAGCATCACAATTGATTGAAGTAATTTATCAAGAATGTGGAATTTGTGAGATAATTTTTGAAATTTCTCTCACTTCCTCATGCTTTCTACAACATCATGTTTGATGACAATAAAAAATATCCCATCTTATGAATCTTTTGAGTGGTTTCATGGTCACCTAAATGTCCATCATAAACACTACTATGACATTAAAAAAGGACCTCCTCATAATATTATTGATAAACAAATGTAAGGAGCATATCCTCAAAAGCCTTTTAATATATAAATTTGATGAGAATCACATATTTAGATGAAATGATTTGGAGATGTTGGCCTTATTGTGATTTGGTGCCTTTGGGATAGTTTCAATCAACTAAGTAATTTATTATGTCATCATACCATAGATAAGAAATAACATGTTATTTATATGTATAAAATAACATCCTATAGGAAATCAGTGTCAACCTGATCACCAAATTTTAATGGGGATTCTACCAACCAATAATCAATGATTTATCATTTGATAGAATTTATGTTGATGTACATTATCTTAAATCATTTAAAAGTGTGATGAAATGGAGAGAATTTCATAACATGGCTAGTTGGATCAAGAATGTATGAAGGGATTAAGATATCAAAATAACCCTCGTTTCTTAATTAAGAATGTAATTACTCAATAATTTAGTCATAAAAAATATATCTAAAAACTCTTTTTCTATTTGAAAATATTATTTCTTGTAATTAACAATAGTGAAACTAATGAAATAGATAGTTCTTTATTTTCCATTATCATCCTCCTTGGATAACATGTAGAAAAGAGATAACCACGTTTCCTTGAAATAAAGTATGGGGGGCCTATCATACTTAGCTTCCATAGGTTGGTGGATCTAGAAGGAAGCATTTTACCACCTTGAATTCATCTTGGAAATTTTGAGTTCATGTGAGATCACTCAAATTCTTAAGAAAATGATTGATATGATGATCATTCTAGGTGTTTTTAACCTAATTTATATTATTGGGTCACACAAATACACACAAAATGGAGCTCTGAAATGTGATTTAAATCAATAGATATTATATTCAAGCATATATATAAATTTAAATGATTGATATTGAGTTTAATAATTTGATAAATGGTAGATGCTAAATATAAAAATTACCAATGAGATCAATATACTCAACTTTTATAGTTGACTACCTAACTGTGACTAAATTATGGAAGTGAAAATCAAGGATAAGTAAGCATGTAGTTCATTCAATTTTAGATTTCATTTTTTGTTTACATTTGGTGGGTTCTTCAGGGTTGGATTAATATTTATAGTAAATACTAACCTCTTGGTTCAGTACTAAACTATGTGAAATTTGGGAAAATTATTATAAATTCACCTATAGCTATTTTTTCTTACATTATGTTTGTGATCCTAATCCCTAATGATGCACACAACTCTAGAGATTAGTCTCCCTTTCCTTTAAACACTAGGTGTGATTTTGAGGGTTATAAAATTAAAAAATAGGGGAAATTGTAATGGGTTGAGATTTATCCAAGTACCCTATTTTGATGATTAACTTTTTCTTACGTATATAATACTATAATGATGGAAATCAAGTTACATGTAGTTCTCTGATCTAGTGTGATTGTGAAATTGTGATCCTTAAATTTATATATGTAATTAATAATGTGGATTTGATACTTGTCAATGCTTGATTTGACTTGGATTTAGATTTATTCAAAATTGGATTGTGATTTATCCTAGTGATAAGTTTTAAAATTTATAAGGATGGGTAAAATTGGTTTAGTGTGCAATAGTGTATAGATGTAGTCAGATAAGTCCCAACTCCCTTATAAATGAGACATTGATTTATTTATATATGGATCCAATTAAATAATTTCTCACACCACCCACATATGAGGCTAATGGGATCAACCTAAGGATGGGATTGGTTTTTATAAAAATCCATTACTGGGAGAGGGTCAGTACCAACCAAATCATGCCAATATTGATTGGTGATACTAATATATATATATATATATAGAAGAACTAACATGTATATAGGAGAACTAAAATAAGTGTATATATATGTATGTGCATGATATTTAGTTGGTCTTAAATAGTTTGTGAGGTTAATGTAGGTGTATAATGGAAGAATGGAAGGGTTGAATCATAATATAGCATGTAAGTGTGAGAGAATGGTGAATTTGGACCTTGTTTTATTCCTCAAGTCATGAATGGTAAATATGTGTCCAAATTTTCAATATCAAGTAACAAATACCAAATTTTAGTATCTACAAATTTCCCACTTTTATTATAATAATGTAACTTCTAGAGTAAACGGATAAAATTTAATAGAGTATGTACAACACACTTTGTCTTTGATAGGAATCTCCAATTATACAAGTCACTCAATACCAAAACCTACAATCACATGTAATCAATGTCCATAGAATAACTATTTTAATATAAAAATGAGATTTTAGAATTTTTAAAGAATAAGAGTTAGAGTACACCCATGCATTATTTAAAACCATTTTGCATTTGAAACTTCTTTGAGATGATGTTTACTTGTTGAATCATTATAGAACTTGTTCTTCCTTATTGAAGCATGTGAAGAATTGAGGTAATCATGCTCCAAATTAATTTAACTATGAAGGATATTGAGTTTCAAAGGTGACATTCCCCAACCCTCATGAATGTGAGGAAAATTAAACAATGTACTAACCCAAATAACTATGAAGAAAAAAGTGAGAACTAGTAGGCTAAGTTCACTCACTGAAATAATAACATAAGTAAATGAGAGAACCATCAGGCCAAGTTCTCTCAGAGAAATGAATCAACCACTAAATATGTATTATAGATAAAATTTGCATGTTTCACTCAAGTTAAATCAAGTTATCTCCATGTAAAAATAGTAACATGATCGAAAGGAAATGAATAATGTTCATACCCCCATCATGTACACAAGTTTGATTGAGTAGTTTTTCTCAATGTAGAATATAATGCATGATCAAAAGTGAATGGACCATGCCCATGAACTTATCATAATTTTAAATTTATTAAGTGGGAAGTCGAATGAAAAACCATTTTAAATTAAATTATAAACTATGATGTTGTGTATGTGTGCATGAAACTATATCATGCCCCTTGAATTTTAAATGTGTATATCGATACTTGTAATTTCTATTCCTATAATTTTTTGTGCATAATCCCATGCATATACACCCAAGTGTGTATTAATATATGATCAAGTGTCTTTAAAGTGAATTCATATGCATAGTATATGCCCCTATAATATGTATCAATGTGTCAATATTTGTCATGTATTTAAACCATCTGAATCTATGAAATATCTAAACTCTTTACTATAATCTAATTTTATGCTCCTTGAAGATTATGTCTCTATGACAAGCCCACTATAATTCCTCATTTTTTAAATGAGGGACATATCCATGTAGACACCTCAATCTAGTTAGGATATTTTAGAAACTATTTCTACATTATTTCAAAAAAATGGGATTCTCTAATATCTAAGAATATTTCAAATAAATGGGGATCATTGTGAAGAAACATAACTCATGATAAATAAATGAGACTCATAAATTAAAAAAAAATACATTAATCTATCTATTTAGATTTTTTATCATGATTAATTAATTAATTAACTAGTTTAATACAATAATAAATTAAATAATTAAATATAATAATGAATTTTATAATTTATTTTAATTCATAGAAAATAATATTAATTAATTATTTTTTGATAGATAAATGAGGGTTTAAAGGGTCCCTCACCCACAATAAGGATTGACCAAAATCATCACCTGTTTGCCTTGGTTGAAAATCCATGAGGGAACAAAAAGCTAAAACCTATCTAAAATAACCCAAAAACTACCAAAGGGAGGGGGAAAGCCCTAAAGAGGGACCTAAAAATGAAAAATAATGACACATTTGATGAATAAAAAACCCCAACCAAACTCAAAACAATAAAAATAAATAAATAACCACCTATGAAACTAGAGGTCATCGACACATTTAATTTAGGGGCCAAGAAAAGGCCCAAAGATCGAAACATCAAGACCAATTCTTCCCTTTTCTATGATGATATCTAAGATTAAAAGAGGGAAAATCTAGACTAATCCAACCCTCCCCCTTTTTTTGAAATATAATCCACTCATATAAAATGCATGAACTATCTACAACCTTGATAGAAGATGTGTGTTTACCCACTATACTCTCTCTAGAATAATTGTCCTTACTAGAAAGAATCAGTCCATCAAAATTTGCATCCCTATTAGCTACATAGGTCCACTCAATAATAGGCATAGATGATTTATCCACACTCAAATTAGGTACCTAAAGATATACTGTGGGAGGTCCATCACCAAATGTAGGAATAACTTAAAGGTGTGAAATAATAGCATAATTCCACCAAGAAGAACCTATTTTGTGCTTGGAAGAAGAATAAGAGGATGTCAGGTGACTAAGATTGAAGCATCAAGTAATCACTCATAATCTATGGATTGAATTCAATTCTTCTCATTAAACCTTAATTCAATGGAAGCTAAGAGATTTCATAAAACATCTAAATTGACCAAAATCCAAGTGAAGGTGGTGTGGTAGAAGCTAGAAGTAGAAGCATCAACTTCCAACATATTGCCCAAATAACCACCAATTATATAGAGATAGGAGTTGTCCTAGAATTGATGTGGTAGGAAAGATAATCAAACCCAAGTAGGATTGACCATAATATTTTCAAGAAAAGGATTAAAGGAAGGGCTCTAGGGTTTCAAAAAGAGAAGATGTTGATCCCAAAAATAAGTTTTAGTAAGAGCCACCCTATTTCAATCAGACATGCTATCAAAGACAACAATAAAAAATCCCATAGCATAGGCTTAGATATCCAAGGTATCTTATAAGAAAGTTTCATGAATCAGAGATCCACTAGTGTAGAGCACAAAGGCTTAGCCAAAGACTGTCGAATCTACAAGTAACACCTTGGGAGGCAAACCAAGCTTCATTTCTAAGCACCTATTACATAGTTCAATCCTTAAAAGACATCACCAATGTGTTATTATCTACTATAAAAATATTAACACCAAGAGGCTCAACCTACTCTCCTTGAAATAATATGTGAGTGAAAGATTTGGGCCCACTTGGTGAGGTTACGAGACAAATCCATGAACTAAAAGTCCTATCACTATTGGGGAAACCCATGATCTACACTTGAAACCCTAATGTGGCATGAGAATGGCCTCCTAGATCAATCATAAATGAAATGACCAAAAATCTTGAATTCAAAATTAACTATTGACTTGAGGCAAGAACAAAGGAGAATAAGGAGTTGCCTTACCAAAGTTGTGAACTAATGAGGGGGATGAAGCACCAAGAGATTCAAGGAAGATTGGTTTAATATAGAGAGAGCTAATTTTTTGTCATTTTTTGGTAGTTCCTTCAATAGTTGAGATAATTTGCATGGAAATATTAGTTAATTATTAAAAATAATATTAAATAATTATTAATGATTAAATAATATTTATTAAAATAATAAAAATTTATATTAATTATTTACTAACTATTAAAAAAATAATAAACTAATATTTAATGAATATTAGTAATTAATCAATAAATAATATTAAGTACTAATAAAATAACATAATACTTTGGAGCTCATGAAAGTTCAAAAAAATCAAATTCAATTTCAAACTAAAGAGACACATTACAAAAAAATGGGACTTGTGACAAATAAATGTGACTTACAAAAGATGACTAATAACAAATAAATGGGACTTATGATTTTTTAAAAAGAAATTAAACTATATCCCATTAATGGATCAATATCAATAGAGATAAAGGGAATTAGTAGGTCTAAATTGGTGTGGGAACCACCTAGGCCAAGCTAGTTTATGTTAAATTTTGATGGTGCTTATAAAGGGAGTTTGGGTGCTTCAAGGATAGGTTGTGTAGTGAAAAATTGTAGTGGGTCACTAATAAGCTCAATCTCCATTAAATTAATGGCCATAAATAATAATGAATTGAAAGCCCAAGATTTTTTGGAAGGGATGGAATTGGCAATCATTTAGTGGAGGATATAGTAATCAAAGGGGATTCCCTAGTAGTGATTCAAGATATAAAGAAACAAAATGTAAAATCCTAGAATATAAATAATATTCAAGCTAAAGCATATATATTATTGAGTGAATTCAAAGAATGATAAGGGGGGTCATTGCTTTTGGGAGGCTAATAAGGTTGCATATTATTTTGGAAAATATAGGAATTGATCAAAATTAAGAAATAAAGAATGATAATTATAGAGATATGTGGCATGAATGTGTAGGGGTGGAAAAAATTGAATTGCAATTATTTTTGATGGCTTAGGGTTCATGTGAAATCAAAGAGCTCAAAATAATTGTGATGGTTATTAATAAATTCATGGAATGAAGGTCTAATTAGTGCATAATGATGATGGTATTTGAATACATAGGAATGATGCTTTAAGTTCATTTGAGTTGGGTGGTCATGACTACTAACAAAAGGGAGGAGAGATGAAGTAGATGGCTATGGAATCTATAATGTGATTATTGGTGTTTAGAAGCTGCATAAAGAGGGAAATGGGCTTCATTGGTAAAGTATCTCCATCCAAAGTGAAACATGTTTTATGGAATCCCTTGGAAGAAATGGCATAAGTAGTGGAACACATGCTAGGGGATTATGTCCTTAGGAAAATATGAGATATGAAGGTAAATTATGAACTCATAACATTATTTGAAAATAATTTATTAATTTTGGTCTTAGATAAGCCATTGGTGATTAAAATGGTGGAATTTTTCATTTTCCAAGAATATAGGGTGAATCAATTAGCAACAACTGATAAGGTGGAGGTTATGCCTTTAAAATAATTTCCCCTCTAAAAGAAAGATGGACTCAGGGTGATTCATTTATCTTCTTTAGGACACTATAAGCAAGGTTTATGACACTACTAAATTTGGTGGAGGATTTGGATGGGTTGTGTTATGATCAGACAAAGCTAGAGATAGAGTGTTGGGTGATCCTCATAGATGTGGTGGAACTCAAAGAATCCATATTGGAGTTGAAGGTCTGTAGGTCCCCTTAGAGGGTAAAAGAGATCAAATTTATTTCATAGGGCTATACCATGGGTATTTTTCCTTCATTATGGTGGATGGGAAAATGACAGTTGGTAATTTCACTATTTAGAGTGGGTAAGTTGGAGTCTAGGGTTTGGGAGGCACCACTAGTGGTGGAAGCCCTAAAGGAAGTGGTGGAGGCGCATTTGGGTGTCCTAATGATCCTAGTAGTTGGAAAGAAGGTGGGGGTCATGGGGGCAAAAGTAAACATGCTACTAGACAATGAAGTGTTAAGTCTCAGTTGGGGAAATAAACCTTTCATTCTTCTTGACTAATTGTCTATTTGTTCTCTAGTTCCCTCATTTTGGTGGCTTAGTGTGCATTACATATGAATAATGGTAGTTTTTTTAATAATTTGTAAAATGTTGTTAGTCAATGACTAATAGAATCAATATAATTACTAGATATTTTATGGTTTATTTTGAATGTCATGGTCAAACAGTTTATTAGATGGTTATATCAAGCCAACCCAATATTCTTCTTTTCTAATTTTATTTAGGCAGGGGCCCCACCAACCCTGATACCTATCCAAAAAAATAAATGAAACTCTAATTATTTAAAATTAGAAAATGACTTAATTAAATTAATTATTGATGAATAATATATAATAATAAAAAATAATAATTAATAATAAAATAATATTAATTAATTATTAAATATATATTAAATAATTATAATTAATTAATCATTAAATAAAATTAATTTTTTATTTTTAATTAATAATAATTATTTATTTAATAATATTTTATTATTATTTATAATAATTAATAATTAATTGATAATATTTATTTTTTGTACTTAGTCCCATTCTTTTGAAATAAAATTCAATTTTTTAAGGATTTATATGATAAGTATTTTAATAATAAATGACACAATAATTTTATTAAATTTAATAATTATTTAATTAGACTAATTATTAATGATTACTATATATCAATAAACTAATATTAATTAATCATTAATCATTAATAATAAAATAATATTAAATAATTTTTAATAATTAATAATTAAACAATCTTATTCACTATTGATAAAATAAAATTAGTTTATAATAAAATAATATTGATTAATTATTAATTATTAAAAATATTAAATAGCTATTAACAACTAATCATTAATTGATAATTATTAATAATTATTTAATAATATTTTTATTAATTAATGATTAATTTATATATATATATATATATATATATATATATATATATATATATATATATATATATATATATAATGATTCCCATTCCTTTGAAATAAAAATCAAAAATTTTGGGGACTTTTATGATAAACATATTAATAAGTAATGACAATAATTTTATTAAATTTGATAATTACTTTATTAAACTAATTACTAATTATTAATATATATTATTAAACTAATATTAATTGATAATTAATTATTAAAATTACTAATAAACATATAAAATGATGTAGATGGATAGAAGAAACAATGCCCAAACCCTAGCATCATCCATAGAAAATAATATTTTTGAAGATCCTACAATAGGGTTGACTGTGTTTGACTGTGTCAGATGTCTTTCTTATGCATAGGGATCATGAAAACCCTAAGTTAAATCAATAGTAGTGGCAGATGAAGAAAGATTTTTTTCTTTTACCTCATGATGGCCTTGATGGGTCGATGGGTGTGGGGGAGTTGTAAAGAAATAATCCTAGCATAAATGGTTTACCCTCCTTTCTATTTATATGGTTGATCTAACATATCATGATTTGGATGAGGGAAGAGGTAGTGAAGAGGAATGTAGCCTTAGGGAGCTAAGGTGATGGCTAACTGCATAAATTGGTTGAAAGTTAGAGCGTATGAGGAGAGGGCATCTTGGTGTTAGTAATGAAGGTGGGGCTAAGGATGAGTTTTTAGGTAGTGATTCAAGATATAATAGTGGTTTAGGATTTAAGGCAGCATGGATATACCTAAAAGGGCCACAAATAAGTATTTAGTTTTTGTTGAATGCCAAAATAGTGCAAACCAATTTCATTCATGTGGATATTTTTGCAAAGTAAATATTGTCGATTTGAATTTTGATCTCTCACCATAGTTAATTCCTAGAAGTTCTCTCCCTATTATTGATGATTATAGAGTAAATGAGGCTAAGTAAGGGTCAGATATAAGTGTGATAGGTTCGTTGGACTTTGAAATATTGAATCAACAAAATGTTGAACTGATTATTTTGAGAGATGTTCCTTAAATATTTTCTAATGAACCACCCATTTTGGAGATTGAGGATTATTTTATTTTGGATATCATCAAGGAGTTTTGGGGAAAAAACCTAATTTATAGTTTTTTGGGTAAGTGACCAACCTGAGAGAATCTCCTTTGTTGGACTAAATCTATCTGGCCCCACCTTTCTGAAGTTTATCTCTCTTCTTTCAAATGGTGTTTTCTCTATCCTTTTCCAATCACTGGAAGAGATTAATTTTTTTGTGACAAAAAGTTCTATGGTTTTTTGGCATTCTTGGTGGGTTCATGTGCTCTTGGGCTCATTTTTTTGACCCCTCAAACTTTGTTATCACAAAAGTCCCCCTCTGGGTGTGCCTTTACAATCTTCCTCTAGTTATGAGAGACCCAGGGCTGATTCAACATCTAGTTTAGAAGATTAGGGTTTTTTTCAGCATTTATTTGGATATAGTGAATCAACAATGATTTTTTAGGATCTATATCTAGGTTGAATTTTCAAAACCTTTCCATATTATTTTTTTATTTGATCCTCTTATGACTCTTGGACATAGTTTGTCAACTATGAACAACTTCCTTTTAGATGCTTCAAATATAACCAAGTCAGATTCAAAGTGATGAACTATCAAAGGAAGCATAGAGACGGATCTAGTCCCCCATAGTTTAATAAATAGGTTAAAAATATTGGCTTCCCTAGTGGTGATCTTGTGGGTAAATTTCAGAATTTAACCACTTCAAGCGGTTTTTCCCCAGATTGTGGCTAAAACAATCTTGGTTATTCTTCTCTAGTTGTAGGGAAGGAGTCCTATTTTGAACCTCATGATTCAATTAGAGTGGTCCCTTCAAGTGGTAATTTTAATATAGCTCCTATTAATACTATATCCTGTCAAGACTTTAATCAAGAGGTTCAAGCCAATGAAGCTCAACAGGGCAATTTTGGTTTAGGCAAGGAGAAACCTACCTTGTCTAGGTTGAAAGATGGCGTGGATGCTATTTTTTTAGAGTGCATAAATCCTTTAAATGAGGTGGTTACTAAGTGTGATAAAGGATTATCAAAATTTTAGTGTGATAATATTTCTCCTTCTAAAGAAGTAGGGTCTTTGTGAGAAGAAGATCTTGATCTGGTGGCTATAAAGTTTCCTATTGATGAAGAAGAGTAATTTCATTTTAATTTAATTTGGTTTATCTCTCAGCATGACTATTTGCATTCTAAACCAAATTATGGATAGAAAGGTAAGAGGGGTAGAAATACTTTAGTGTAACATTTATAGTTGGATTATTTGAGTTCCATTAATGGAGGCACTTAGTGGACTTTGGAAGCCCTGGTTTCCATTAGGGGTAGAATAATACTTGTAACTCTTCCTTGAGGCAATTTTTTGGGTGATTTACCTTTCTTGTTTAAACTGGGAATCAATTTTGTGATTTCATGTTTTTTGGTTGTTGAATGATTCTTCCTATGGGTTTGTTTTATGTTCTTTATTGAGGGAACCTTGCTTAGGTTTTCTTGCTTGTTGTGTTTGGTTCCTTATACATTGGTGCGTCCTTTAATTTTTTACATTTTTTCTCATTGATTGAACCCTTAGTGTGTCTTAGAACCAATTGGTGCTTTGGCTAAAAGAAGTCATCTATCAAAAAAATTATAAGTAAAATATTATTAAATAATTGATAATTACTAAAAACAATAATGAAGTAATATTTATTAATTATTAAATAGTATTTATTGATAGTTAATTAATAATTATTAATATACTTTATATATATATATATATATATATATATATATATATATATTTGATAGGTTAATATTAGGTTTTACAAGGACCTAAAAACCATAGTTTAGTACAATATAATAGATGAAACAAAAAGTAACAAGGACCACATGGCCTGAAAAAACATATTACTTCACCAAAATATAATAAAAATAGAAATAGAACCAACTAACTAGACATATAACTTAGTTAACTTTCTTTCAATTAATTTTCCTCCTGGTTACCTCCCACTAGGTTCTTCACACTATTGTTCAATATTATCATTTTAGGCCTCTGGCATCCTTTTGGGTTCCTACTCTATCTTGTCATACCATTGGTTTTGTCACTTTTAGTGTTGTGATCCCCATAGGTGCTAGGGATAACCTCTTTGCCTTTGTGGGTACCCTTTCCCCTTCTTATCATTTGTTGATCCCCAATCGCCTCCCTTAACTCATCAATTTCTTGTTTCAGATTATTCCATTGATTCATGTACATAACCATCTATCTACCCAATATTTTTAGGTTTTCATGAAGTTACAATAACCTCTATTCAATGCCCTCCATGAGTTTTATGGTGTCATCATTCCTCATCCAAACTTTAGTCGACCTAAGTTCATGAAGCTCAAATTTTGGGTTTTCAATGTCTTTTTGGATTTGGAGGCTTTTGCTAGCCTTCTTACTAGTGCTTTTTTGAGGGGGAAAAAGATCATGAGCCTTTCTCTTTTCCTTCTTCCCTCCCTCTTGTGAGGTTGGGTGGGTGGAAGGAGAGGCATCAATTATTTTCCCCTACAAAGAGGCCTTTTTCAAGGGTTTCCTCACTTCTACTTTCTAGCAAGTAAATCTCCTTGCTTCTCATGGGGGTTGCCCATTTTATGATAAAGAGGATAATCTCTTTATGGATAATGTCTTTAGAGGGTATTTTATAAATCCTAGGATAGTGACTTTAAGGGACATGAGAAAATAATTGAGCAAGCTTATCCTATTGCCTTTGAAATGATTTAATAGTAAAAATTAATGATATAAAATGTGTGTAAATTTCCCTTCAACAATGTGATACTTCATTACTTGGAGGCATATTTTTGGCCTTTTTTTTGAAAGGTCAGCTTAGGGAAAACCCTTCTTTCCTATGTGGTATACTGTGTCAGATTAGAAAAAGGCTTGAATAAGTTTTTTCTTATGTCATTTTTTCTTGTATACCTTTGTACCATCACAAGTCATCCTAGTCACTTTTCCTATAATTTCATTAAAGATAGTTACCATTTCCCCCATGAAATTTAATTACTTCTAATTCCAATTGGTTTTAAATTCTCTAACAAGGATCTCATCATGACCCTCGATCCTAAGCATGAATTTTGTAAGGTCACCCTTCTAAAGCTTTTCCATACTTTATGATTAGTCGATATTTATGTGTAAGAGATAGGCTCGTACTGGTCCCTATCTCACCCCATGATGTTTTTCTTGTTTTTTCAACTGTGTTTTGAGTCATTGGAAAATTATCTAGACATAATTCCAATTTTTCTCTCCCCCACCATTGGGAAATACTTTTTGAAATGACATTCACACTCCTCAAGTTTAAACTTCATGTCATTTTTATGAATCAAGTGGATTTAGGCCCTTTATAATTAAAAAATTATAGTTCTCATGTGTCTCTTCACCACCATCCTATGGTTTTAAAATATTTTTATTATGATTCAATAAGGGTTGGATATGGGTGGTATGTTTTAGGGCCTGATCTACATGTCCAAGTCCATATTGGCAACCCTTAAGTTTGCCAAGGTGTCATCCACTTTATTCTCTTTGAAAAATATGTGAGAGATGGTATAGAATCAAGGGAGGATTCATCTGGGATCAATTATAATGTGGTTTATGATAGTGTGGGAGGGTTGAACTTTCTCAACAAGTGTGTTAATGATGTTGATTGAGTCACCTTCAATAGCCAGCTTTAAGATGTTTAATTTCACTATAATTTAAATACCCTAAAGAGATATCAAGACTTCTATAATGTGGTTGGTTTGAGTGCCCATGGGATTGACATAGGTAATAATTGCCTTTTCGAACTCATCTTTGATGACACCTCTTCCTCCTAGCCTTCTTGCACTACCTTTAGAAGCTCTGTCAAAGTTAATTTTAGGCCAACCCACTAGGGGCGGTCCCACTTCATATGTTTTCTATCTAGAAAGGGGTTTGGGGGGGGAAGTGAGGTTTCATCTAGATAGAATGACCTATTCCTCCTTAGAAGCTCTCACTTTGTCATTCATAACTATCATCCACCAATTCTCCACAATGGTGAAGAGGAGATGATTGAAGGATCTCAAAATGCTAGAATGTTCACAACCAAAGATGTAGGCATTGTGCTCAATCTAAATGGTCCAGTAGAAATGGGGGAGGGTAAAGTGCCAAACCAAAGCTAATGAAGGGATTTTCAAGGGGGTCTCCATTTAATAATTAGGTCCATGATAGAGCTGGGTTTGATCCAATTGTGGTTGAAGCACTAAAAGAGATGGTTCCAAATTTGAGCTCTGTATGAACAAATAATTCATGATTAATTAATAAAAAATAATTAATGAGTCCCATTCTTTTGCAATAAAATTCATTTTTTTGGAAACTTTTATTATATGTATTTTAATAAGAAATGATAATGTAATTTTATTAAATTTAATTATTAATTAATTAATAATTGTTGATGATTAATATATATTAATAAAATAATATTAATTAATCATTAATAATTTATAATAAAATAATATTAATAGAGTATTAATCAATAAAAATATTTAAAAAGTATTATTAATTATTAAAATAAAAACAATAAAATAATTTCTAATAAATAATCATTAAACAAGATTATTAATTACTGATAAAATACTATTAATTAATAATAAAATAATATTGATTAATAATAAAATAATATTGATTAATAATAAAATAGTATTGATTAATTTTTTATTTGATAAGGTAAAAGCTAGGTTTTATAGGGACCTAGAACCACCAGAGTGTAGTATAAGAATATCAATAGGCCATCAACAAGGTCGAGAAGCCAAAAAATAAAAAGTTACAGTACTACAAATGAAAATAAAAATAGGAAGCCAAAATAGAACTAAGAGGAGAGTCCCTCCTGAGGGTATTCAACATCTGCAGTGTCTTTCATAGGAATGATCTATTTTTCATTTGAAATTTTAGCTTGAGTGTAGTTCCCAAGGTCTTCAGTTGATTCTCCAAGGAAGATCATTTTGAGGTGCTTTTTCCTGTAGCTTGCATGGGGGATTTCTTAGGGGGCGGGCCTTGGGGGAGCCTTGAGGGGGGATTTTAAAACATTTGGTGATTAAAAAGTAAGGGACTAAGTGGGTTGTGCATAAAGGATTAAATCCTAAACAATGGATTTAGCCTATTTGTGGAGTGAATTCCATTCCTAAATGAGTTTGGCTAGATCAAAACCTATTTGTTGTACATTTGAGTTGAAATTCTCAAGTTATAGTTTATTCTTTTCTAGCTCATCTATAACAATGTCTTTTCCTTTCCAAGTTGTCTTCATAAGGGTTCCTAGTTATAAAGTAATAGGTTTTAGTTTGTGGATAAATAGTTTAAGTGGGAGATCATCAGGGGAGGGACTTTGATAAATTATCCTAGGGGGTATGATGAGAGATTTGGTGGGATCCCTCAGTGGGATCCTCCATCGGGGAGTCCTCCTCATAGGAGGAACCCTTGAGGGGGACCTCCTAATTATAGAGATCTTGTCCATGTTTAACTAGATGGAGAATCAAGCCTTAGTGAAGGATGGGCTTTGTGACATTCACTTGGTACAATAGGATGATACTCTTAAGGGACTTTAGGAGAAAGTAGGGTAGACTAATTTTATACCCAATGAAATTATTAAGAAGTAGAAAATGGTAGGAAAAAAGTGTATATTTACCTTCAAGTGTCATTTACCACATGATTTGAAGGCAAATGTCAGGCCAGGAACACATAAGATCAACCTATGGAAAGCCTTTTTGTCTATCTAGACAAAGTCATTTGTTCTAAAAAAGTGATGAGTGACTCTTGTTTTTTTTATTTTAATATTTAAAACCCTTAATGCCTGCACATGACATTCCAGTTGCTTCACTGATGAAATCCTCCAAAATGTTAATGGTGATGTCACAAATGGTCATTTTATACTTATTCCAAGCCACCATAAAGTCATGGGAAATCTCATAATTATGTTTTGTAACCCATTCCATGAATTCTACAAGTCCCCCTTTTTTAGTTTCTTCCATACTTTTTTCTATTCATGGACCTCCTTGAAGGAAGTAGGTTCCAACCTATCCTTGTCGCCCCCCATGTAGACTCTGTGAGTAGAGCCAAAATGGGTGGAATGAAGTTTTTGTATGTAAAAAATTTGAAAAGATCACAAATGATTTATAAGTCCCACTAAAATCTCATAAAAATAATTAAGACCCCTCTCTTTGGAATAATCATGGATCTATCTAATTGAGATCTTCCCCTTCAAGATTAGGGCATACACATGTGGATAAATCATTTTTTAAACTTGCATTGGTACCTTTAGCACATATGGGATTTAGTACATTAGATGAGATGTTGTTTGCATCATGATAGTTAGTTAAAAGGTAGAGATCAACTCCAATGCTAACAAAGAGGTCAGCCACCCTGTTTCCTTCCTTATAGGTGTGTATGAGTGAACATGAGGTACACCCTTTAGGAGATGCTTAACATCATCAATGATGCACTTAATGGTGTGTGAGGTTGTATTATTTCCTTTAAAATCATTTATGATGTTCATCAAATTTCCCTCAAATATGTAAAGGAAGATCACAAAAACATCAACTTACCAAAATCCAAATTATTTTGGCCTCATCTAAGGGAGGGAACATATTCCCCTTACCATGAGTAAGTTATATTTTTTTTCCACCCTATGATGAAGAGAACTTCAAACCATGGGTAAGAAAAAAATTTACCTCCCAAAAGATCTATATTCATGTAATCACCTAAAAATGACACTTGAGTGCTAAGAGTACCACTTGAGACCACCTATCCCTATCTTAGCCCTAAACCTATCTTAAGGCCTATTTTTACACTTATCCAACATTTGTGTGGGCCATAGACATCCATAGTCATCCCTAAAGTAGTCTTAGACCCTCATTCTTGCCTCAAGGTCTACCACTTAGACACTAGTGTCATAATGGGGATAGTAGTGCAACATGGAGCTAGTGTCCCAATATTGTCACTACTATCATTTCCCTCCTTTTTCCATAGATAGATTTATTTCCAAACTTTAGACCTTCTAGGGTTGGCTTAGACCTCTTTTATCACCCACACAAGCACTAAAAAAGTATATATACATGACTTTTAACTGTTCAACAACTAGATGGAAATTATATACAAATCACAGATACAAACTTAGAACAAATTTTGCACAATTAAGGCTATTAATCCCTATTTTTTCATGATTATACATAATACCATCTATAATATTATTAAGATCAAATTACTCATATTTATAGTATAAATCACATTCAAAACACTCAATTCAACCATCATACTAGCTTCACTTAGACTTGCACCAATACTTAGGTGCAGAGAACTACATCATGCTTGATCCTTCTTCTAAGTATTGGTACGTATGAAACTCTCATCATAGTGGGGTGTTGAGGATGTCTAGACTTCCCCATGAACAACACACTTTTCTTTTTGTATCAATTGGAAGCCATAACAACATGGAGGATTAGGGTTTTCTCATAAAATTAGTCAAAATATATCATCTATAAGGTTTTATACTCATACACATAGGAGTAGGCCTTACAAACCCAAACACATGTGCACCTATAAGATTGAAATAGTAATTCACAAAGGATACTAATACCCAAGCAAGGACATTAGTTCCATATAGAACTATTATCCAATTAGGGAACTACTCTTCAAAAAGGGTTTTGACACATAAATCCTTTTTTGACAATCAAAATATCCTCTACTTCAATTTTTAGCCTTTAGATCATCCTTCTCAATAATTTTCCAACTAAGTTCTTATTTACATTATTTATTGTTATTTTTAGAAAGGTCAAATTTGGTCAATTTTATAACAAATTAGTGGTTATAGTTATTACATATTTTTACCCTAATTTACTATACTCAGCTCTTTAACAATATATGATTTACATTCATATAAGTCCTAAAGGTTAAAACATTTGGTTAACTTGACTTACTTTGAATATTATGCAAACCCTAACCATAGATGCTATTAGGGTTTGTATCCTTATTTTTCCTATTTTAATTAGATTTTTTAAGATTTTAAGATTTCATACATTCTATTTTAGTATCCCTATTTCACTTTTTTTACCATATGCCATCTAAGAAATTTATATCTCTTCCATTAATAAGAAGTGTTAGGATTAGCGTCAATCTTATTGAGCATACTCATATTCCTTCTATTTAAGCTTATACCATGGACAAGGGACCAGTTAAAACTCCCAACATTGATCCTTCGCACCTTGACTATGTGGAATTTAATTATAATACATATAAATATTATCAATATAATCAAGATCAAGATGATACACAATGTGGGAATTGGGACACTCTCCCCCCACTTAACAGTGAAAATCTAATTATCCATAAGGATGAGATTATACATAACTTTAGAGATATTATTTAGGAACATCCCCATGATCATGCACTAAGTTTATAATCTATAATGGAAATAAAGAACAAATCAAATAATGGTCCATCTCCTACTCCCCTAGATAATAACATTGCTACACCTACTTTGGTGTTAACTCAGCTAGCACAACAACTAATGTCAACCCAATAACCTTCAATGATAACTACACCTCCTATGGATAGTTCCTCCTCTCTAGATGTAAAATCCCTTATGCTAGAGGTTCATACTCTACATGCTAAGGTGTTACATCTTGATAAGGGATCCACTAGGCCATCACATGCCTTAGATTCTCA
This sequence comes from Torreya grandis, assembly GCA_037957365.1. NCBI lineage: Eukaryota > Viridiplantae > Streptophyta > Pinopsida > Cupressales > Taxaceae > Torreya > Torreya grandis. The sequence goes on along the minus strand of JARHVA010000922.1, from coordinate 1,877,439 downwards.
TATTCATTAACATACACTTTTGGTACATCATATAAAAACAAATCCTTTGCCCTTCAGATTCATGAAACCTAAGCTTAAATTATATGATGGTAAGGGTAAAATAGATTACCATCTCAAAGCTTTCAACATGTTTGGACTATGTGTTTAATTATTATCTCCTCACTAAGTTATTTCCATGATGTCTAAAGGATTATGATTTATAGTGGTTCTATGATCTATAAATTAATTCTATCACCACATTTAATCCATTGGTAGATAATTTTTTATCACACTTGTTAATAAATATCAGTGATAAGATCTCATATGCTCAAGTAGAATAATTGAAACAAAAATCAAATGAGCTTATTGTAGAATGTCTTGCAATATAAGACTATATTGGCCAGGTTGACTAGACCCATAGAAAATAGAGGGCTCCAAGACATATTCAAATAGAGCCTACTACTGGCATTAAATAAAGCTATATTGTTTAACAAGTTTCCAACCTTCATAGATTTATGCCACATAATGAAAGAAAGAGAAGTCAATCTTCTCTCTATGGGTAAACTAAAATATACAAGTGGATTAGAATCAACTAATAAGAGTTGTAGTAAGCCTCCATATAAGGTAAGGGCCATAAAAAATAAGAGTGATCCAAAGGCCACAATTAACACAAATTTAGGTGATCCAAAACTCAAAAGTTTTGGTTGATAAATATCACAATAACATAGAAATAACACAATAACAATGAATTCTCTGAGAAGAGATGTAGTATTACTCAAAATCGCAATACAGAAATATGCTTATCTCTGGGAAGAGATGTCTCTCTTCACATTTCAGGTTACCTCTTCTTTTATACACAATTTGAAAGCATGGGAAGGATGTGGAAGGTCACCAATCTCGAGGGAGATGAAGTGGTATGACTTCCAATATTTAAAACAATACATAATTCGAGGAATTACTATTTTTAGAAACTTACTATTTTTAGACAGCACTATTAAAATTGCAATTTGAGGCACTTCCGTTGGGTTTTCGGGGGTCAAACTTCATTGAGCAGAGCTCAATGCCATTTCACGATGTTCCCCTCGTTCCTAGCTTTCCAACGGTTCAAACGGCGAGTCAATTGGAGCTACGGTGCAAAAGTTATGGCTCCCGGAAGTTCCGTCATCAATTGGGGTGGAACTGTCACCCGAATTGTCGCCTGAATTGATGCCTGGATCATTAGGGCTATCTCCTCACCTAGTTTTATCAACTCCTCCATGAAGAGTTTTCACTAACCTTCTAGAATCACCAACACATGTTTTTAAAAAGATCCTAGAATGAAATGCCATATATCTACCTCCCATAAAAGAGGTTGATATGACACAAATTATTAAAAATAACTATGATTTCAATGAATTTTGATAATATCACAAGGCACCAGGCCATATAATAAATTTATGAATCAAACTAAAACATAAAACACAAGATTTGATAGAGGCTAACATTATTGATGTGGACACACCCACAAAGGCACCCAAAGTTCAAAAAATGGAAGCTAAGGCATTATTAATATTCTTAGATATATTTATAAATGTATTCAATGAGGTAGGTGCACTTTAGGTGTTCACTACATGTATCAGGGACATCCATCACTACCAGCATATCACACTACTATAGAGGACACACACCCCTTACATAATATCATTGGTGTGTACCATATGACAAATCTAACTAGATCAATCATCACTTTCTTAAAGTAATATATTGTTGATGATGATTCATATTTACATACACTCTTAGTATGAGCCTACATAGATCATCATCTTATTCAAAATTTTATGGTTGACAATGCATTATTTATTGACATGTGTACTATCACACTTCTACACTATTTGGGGTATTTAGAGTAGGTATATCTCCTACAGACATAGTTATTCATGGTTTTAGTGGCCAAGTTTAGAGCTCCATCAAGGAGATTTTAATTCCACTATATTTTGGACTAGCACATGTGGCTACTAGACTCTTAGTAATACTTGGTGCAAGCACATTTAATATGTTATTAAGTAGGCCATGGATATAGCAATTATAAGCTATCCCATCCATAATACATACATGCCATAAATATATACATGAAAATTAGGTGATCATAATTGAGGGTTTTTTGTATGAGTATCCTCTACCTATCTCATAATAAGTTATGCCATAGTTACAGTTATAATGTAGTTACTAGTTAGACAATAATTACTAGTTATTGCTTAGTTATCATTTACATCTTAGTTACTAGTTACACAAAAGTTACCAATTATAGATTAGTTATTAGTTATATCTCCAACCATAGTTCATATTAGTACACCATAAAGCTCAGTGGAAACACTTGTGAGGATAAGGTCTACTCCTATAATCTTTCCATGTATGCATACTCTCCCATAGAGACCATTATTAGGTAGACCCATGTGTCATAGGTATGTTACATATTTTAGAGGGCCTCCCTCTACTAAATTTATTATGATATTAGTATTATTGAGTTCTTAGGGGTTTTAGTTCACAAGACACCATAGTCAGTTTCACATATTCCTATCACCACTTCATAGGTAGTGCTAGCTAGATATCACTTTGTGAAGTAGGTTCTAGGAATACAGTTACCTTTTTATAAAGTATGTGTGATCACTATTCCTTTATTTAACATAGGCCACATTGATAGTGAGTCTCCCATGAGACTCATTAGTTAGTATAGTTTATCCCTTCTTGTACATACTTTCCTTCTCTCTTGATCCTTGTATATTTTTTCATTTTATTGTTTCTTGTACATAGATTATATCTAGAGAATACAAAAATAGTATAATATTTTAGAAACATAAACATTCAAATATTTTACTCAAAAAACATAAAATTATAGATTTTATGCATTTCCATGTTTACACTTCTTATATTTTCTAGATAGTACATATGATATATATCTTAGTATAGTCAATTTATCATCCATACAAGCTTCACTTTTCTTGTTGAGTGTTTACAAATTGTTACAAGACTTAGGTCCACTACACCAATCCATATTTCCTATTATCTACCCACTAGGGGTAAATACATAGATACATAGTTTATTTATTTGACACATTTAAGGGCACCCTATACATATTTTTTATTCCCAGGTTACATCTTTCTATACTCTCCATCAAATATTTATCATTTTTATATCTTGATTATAATCATATTACACTTACTAAAGTTTTTTTTTGACTAATACTACTTTAGACTCAACATATACATGTTGAATCTTACACAGATTTATATTACATGTTCATACATACTTTCATTTCTAGCTTTCATATTTTAGAATTGATTATATCTCTATGCTTATTTTATTTGAGGGTATTTTAATATGCCATTATTATTTGGATCTATGCCACTTATTTTTATCGTATGTATGCTTTGGACATATTACAATGTCCTTGTGTGTTCTTTCATGATTGTGTATGTGAACATTTAAATATGTCCTTCTATGTGGATCTAAGACAAATTGCTTATTTTTTGCATATGTGGACATTTGAGCATGTCCTGGTATGTCTTACTTTCTCATATTTAGTGATATATGCCCATCTCCCTTGTATTATGTCTCCTTGGCCTAATTTTCATACCTCATGTATGTTTTATGTATGCTTTCTTGTATGTGTCATGACCATGTTACACACTCCAATTTTATATGCCACAAGGGACCTCATGCATCTCTTTGAATATGCCATTTCTCTTTAGCTCTATACCACTTATTTTCATAGTATGTATGCTTTGGACATATGACCATGTCCCTGTGTGTGCTTTCATGATTGTGTATGTGAACATTTAAACATGTTATTCTATGTGTCTCTAATCCATCTTTATTTCTATTTGTGTATGTGTACATTTTTACATGTCCTTGTATGTCTTTTTTTCTTAGATTTAGTGGCAGGTGCCCATGTCCCTTGTATTGTGGTCCCTTTGCCTACTTGTGTTTCATGTCTGTTTTATGTATTCTTTCTTATATGCATCATGGCCATGAAACTTTTCTCTTACATGTTACACACTCCTATTTTAGATACCATGAGGGACCTCCTACATCTCCCCTTCCTACTTATGTTTAATGATGGACATCATGCCCCATCCCCCTAGGTAGCTACTTAATTATTACTCATATTTGTTCTTATATACATTATTATATCTATCTTGACAACCTTGTGAATTATATATATAACACACATTGCACATTAAAAAATTATTCTAATATTGAAGTTCGTTCTAATTTTATGCATGCACATTATATTGGATTATTACACAAATAAAATATATGCTCTGACTAACACACATCTCGTAGAGATTTTTATTTTGAGGAAAATTTTTGCATAGGTTCAACAACTCCCCTCAAAAGAGGGGGAATTCATAAGAGTTTTTCATAGATATCAGACTCTCTAATTCACTCACAATACATTTTTCATCACACATGCGCAGATTATAGAAATCACACTTAGGTAAAAATAGTGGAAATAATGACATAAAGATTAGTATAGTTACATAAAAATAAAAAATGTAAGACATTACCACCAAAATTAGGACACTATCACCACATGGTGCTAGTGTCCAAGATATGATGCTAGTATCTATTAGTCTCAATTTTAGAAAAATCTAGATTGGATAGAAAATTAAAATAGGTATAGTTTAAGTTTGCACCAATTTAGTAATAGATTTACCAAATTTGCTTAGCTTAGCTCTAATTCATACTAGTTTAGCTCAAATTCATAATAATTTACTCATATTGGGGTCATTATGAGTGGCATGACCATTCCCATTTATAGTTCAAATACTCAGATAAAAAATTTTACAAATCAGTCTAGAATCTATATGCTCAAATATCAAATTTGGGGGCATGTGCATGGCATATTGTTTCCATTTTATCACTTACACATCAGTTCATCAAATAGAATGAAAAATTCCATGTCAATATCTATGTTGTATACATTAAACATCATATTCTAGGTTAAACACTAGTTTCATGCCTTACTCTATTTGTAGTGGTTGGCATTCATGAGTGTTCTTGAGTTGCCTAATATACCTAAGTGGCCATAGAGTTGGCATCTCTAGTTAAATATATAAAGTTAGACATTCCCAGTTACATCTCATAATTTTAATTTTAGATGCATATAATACACATGGGTAGTCAATGATGGAATCATATTCTACTCTATTTCTTGAGCCACCTACATGTGAGGGTTGGATACACCATCAGTCCAATCCAAGCTATTCAAAGGTCATGATCCACCAAGAAAGGGTAGGTAATGATGGATCAAAACTAGATTGAGTTCTTGAGCCACCCATACATAATTATTGAGAAAACCATAAAATTATTCCAAGATATTAAAAAATTTATCACTATATACACACATAGAGAGGTTATCACTAGGTTTGTGAATTTGTTCACATACCTAGTGAGGTGTATTTGTTACTTTCCTCTCTCTTGTCCCTTTACTCAGTTTTACTTAGTTTTGATTCTTTACTCAATTTTGTCTTTACTTTTGATATCCCTTAAGTAAGGACTAATCAATGCACATTTCAATTATAGGACACATAATGGAGCATACTTCACATACTCAAAGCTAGACTCACAAGCTTCACCTCTTAAGTAGGTCTAGGTACACTTATTTTTCCTTTATCCTAGTCATTTAACTTTGATACATTTATGGAATAAGGGGGGATGTAATCACCTAAAAGTGACACTTGAATGCTAAGTGATCTACTTGAGATAACCTATCCTTAGCTTATCCCTAGACCTATCACATGGCCTATTTTTACACTTATCTATCCTTTGTGTAGTAAACATACATCCTCAGTCATCCCTAAAGTAGTATTAGACCCTCATTCTTGCATCCTAACCATTTGTACTTCAGGTTATGCCACCTAGACACTAGTTCCATAATAGGGACAATAGTGTCACATGGTACTAATGTCCCAATAATATATATATATATATATATATATATATATATAGATAGATAGATATATATATATATGTATGTATATATATATGTATATATATATGTATATATATATATATGTATATATATGTGTGTGTCTATATATATATATATATATATATATATATGATGTTTATCCCTCTAACCACTAGATGGAAATTAGATGAAAATCACACATACAAACTCAAAAAAAGTTGTGCATAATTAAGGTTATCAATCGCTATTATACCCTCTTTCTACATACTATCATCTACAACATTCATAAGCTTAGATTAGTTAGATTTCCATTCTCAAGAAAATTCAAAGCACTTAATTCAATGATAATACTAGTTTCATTTTCACTTGTACCAATACATAGGTGGGGAAAAATACATCGTACTTGATCCCCTTTTTGAGTATTGGTATGTAGGCAACTCTCATCATAGCAAGGTGTTGTGGATATTCAACTTATGTCTCTAACAACACACTTTTATTTTTGTATCAACTAGATGTCATAAAAACATGGAAGATTAAGGTTATCTCATAAAATTAGTCAAAATAGGTCATCTAGGCAGTTTCAAACTTGTGCACATAGGAGTAGGCCTTACATACCCAAACATAGGTACACCCAAAAGCTCATAATAGTCATATATAGAGGACACTGCCACCAAAATAGGGACACTAGTGCTATATGGTGCTATTTTCTAGAAGGGGTTTTGACATTTAGATCCTATTTGTGATAGAGGCCAGCCTCTCCCTTAGTTTTTATCCTCTAGATCATCTATCTTAGTCATTTTTAGCTAAGTTTTCATTTACTTTTTTTAATTCTATTTTCAAATAGGACAAATTTTGTCAATTCTGTAACAAATTAGTGGTTGTAGTTATTGCATATTTATACCCTAGATTTCTATACTCAACTCTTTAACAACATATGATTTAAATTCACATAAGTCTTAAAAGTATAAAATAATTCAGAGTACTAGAGAACACAATAGGCTAATATAATGACTATATTCACAATACCACACACACACACACACACACACACACACACACACATGAAGAAAACCATAGTTATATTGATAATTAGTCATAGAAACAATTTAATATGTGACACTATATCCTACCATTTTATGCATAAACTTATAAATGATGGATATTTAGATATATTAAATTAACATATTTTGAATGAGTACAAGTCCAGGCTCTAAGGTATGAGGATATTTTTATTATTCATAACACAAACCTATTTTTCAATTGTTATATAGGTTAAGGACTAAACATCATGGTTATTGACAAAATGACCTTCCTCAATTTTTTGTAAGGACACATAATGGTTTATTAGAGTGAGCGTGCAAACCAAATGTTCACAATGAAGGTCAAACTTCTAATATTTGACCTTACTATAGATCATGATCATCAAAACCTAGTTAAGTACTACTAATAGCTAGGGATGTATAATGTGAAGGGTGTACTTGATAATGTATGTAGGTAGCCTTTAGTTCAAGTAGGTTTAGCATAAAACATTCTAGTAAAATAGGAAACAAATACCTAGAAATTAAATGATAACTTTGATTTTCATAGTGTACCATGAGATATCCAATAAAATACATTCTTTAAATAATTTCCATCTCATGGGCTATACACATGCTCTAGAAAGCTATAGGTATATAAGGTAAGATTAAAATTTGATTGAGGGAGTTTTTACCAATTTGACATCTTCAAGGTCCATGCTTAGTGCCATTAGATTAGTCAAGAACAATAATTATTCTACAACAATGATTATATAAATTCTAAGTACACATGTCACCAAACATCATCAAGAGAGAGTATTTATCACATATAGGAATTTTTATTTTAAGGAAAGTGATGATTTATATTATAGCTAAAGAAAGGAATAAATAAAAATTATGCTTTATATTATTAATTCTTATTCTTATCATTTCACAACATTAGTTCAAAAAACAAAGTTTTTAAATACATTCAAATCTTCCATATGTTAGTTATTTAACATAGGGAAGATGTCAATATTTAAAAAAAAATTATATCTATCTCACAAATATAATAACATTAGAATAGAGAAAGTGAATATTTAATACACATGGTAAGGTCATCTTTGTATGTCCTATTGAGTCATGTTCAACATATATAGGTAAATTTTAATTCCAAAACTTATGCATGCTACAATCATGTCAGAATTGTATGAGATAATTTACCTCATGTGTTGAGACACAACCACTTACATATATCTTATAACTACCTCTAATTTCCATTGACTATTCTCAATATATAGTTACATATACATATTGAGATGTCAATACGATGTAATTCAAGGTAGTACTTAAGATAAGATCAAACAAGGGATTTCATATAAAACTTTATTTTATATTCTTAACACACCTTCTACCACTAGGGAAAGATTAACATACTTATTTATTATGTTTGAAATGGAACTTAGTTAGTTTTACTTGGAATTTCATCATATAAGGGCCTTAAGCAACATGATAGTACCAAAAAATAGTTAAGGTCCTTTAAAATCATGATATTTAGGGAAATAAATTAAAATAACAACCATTTTTTCATCACTATAATAAATTTTAATTCAAGAGGTAATTTAACATTTAACCTATTTTTTAGGTAATTATCTCAATTTCCTATGAAATTGCTTAAAGAGAAAGGCAATTATTCTTATGCTAAGGGGAGGGAATATTTTGTCCTTTCATAAGTGGGAACCCTCAAAACCATGGAGAGGAATGATTTTTTTGTCATCATGGGTAGATTACTATTTTTAAATCTATCATAGACTATAATTTCATGGTAGTTATGAATTATGTGTAGACATGCTATCATGCATGAAAATTATCAAAGCATAATGAAGGTACATGAAATATTTGATATAGTTTCAAAGTATATTAAAGGCATATTCTATTAAAAAAAATCATGTGCCTTAAATATAATTCTAATTTTTTCACTAATTTATAAATTGAATTCAATATGATGAATTTTAAAAACATCATTTTTATTAAAGTCATCACATTCTTTGAGGTAACATTTATTTGAGGCATTTTTTCAAAAAATCAAGAATTATGTCACATAGTCATCTTCCATGAGTTTGTGTAAAATATGTCATAAAACTATTATATTTTCAATATGTGTACATTTTATAAAATATTTTATGTGATTTCAACATGCTTCCTAATTTTTTTAACATGTCTACCATGGCATTTGAAACTAAAAAATATGCACTTTCAATTACTTTTTAATGAATGTCCATACTCTATATTTGTGCATGTCAAAAGCCTAAATACATTTATATTATAATAATGCATGTTAGAGCAGATGTTTTTATTGTGAATGCCTTATGAATTTTTAAGACGTCTTAGTTGTGAATCCATTGCTTTAAATGTATGTAAAACTAGGAAGCATATTCAAGGCACATGGACTATTTATCACAATTTAAATAAATATACTCTTATCCTCTATTGGTATTTAAATTCATCTTATCCATGGTTTTGAGCCCTCCCAACTATGGTGAGAATTAATTTTGATCACCATGGTTTAGATCCCTCCCAACCATGGTGAAAAAAAAATTATCACCATGGTTAGGAGGCCTTTCAACCATAGAGGGGAAAAATGTTTCCCTTTCCATGGTTTAAATGTCTCCCAACCATGGTGAGAAAAAAAATATTCTCTCAACCATGAGGAGGATAAAATTTTCTTTATCCTCTCCATGGTTGCGAGGGATCCCAACTATTATGAGAAATATGTCTAGGAGCCCTCCTTAAATTTTCTTATCTATGCCTTACTAATTTTTAAGATGTTTAAATTTTGAATAATTTTATCCTCTCCATGGTTGGAAGGGATCCCAACTATTATGAGAAATATGTCTAGGAGCCCTCTTTAAATTTTCTTATCTATGCCTTAGTAATTTTTAAGATGTTTTAATTTTGAATACCTTGTTAATTTTTAATATGTTTTAGTTTTTAATGCCTTGATAGAAATGTATGTAAAATTAATAAACATACTCAAGGCACATGGATTTTTTAACATAATGGAAATAAATATATTATTATCATCTATTAGTATTTAAATTTTAATCATGCATGTCAAAACTCTAAATTGAATCAAGATTTAACATTCCATGTCATAATTCTAAATAAATAAATATTTAACTATTCATGTCAAAATTAGAGATAAATATTGATGAAAGTTTCTCAATGACATTATGATAGAAATATATTATAAAAAAAATCACATTTCCAATGCTTTAGTTATTAATATACAATATCATTTCCAATTTCATCCCTAAAAATCTAAAGATCAATGTCATAGAACTATGTAGAGAGGTTCAGTTGAAGGAGATGTTATACATTTTGTTTACTACACATAACCACACTTTAAAATCTCATAAATAATTTCAACTATTTCAAAAGAATCCCTTTTATAAGTTAATAAAATTAACTTCAACATTGCCAATGAGATGTAGAAGGATTAGTGAAGTGATTGGGTTGTGCCCATCCCCGCCCATGTTTGAATCTCATATGGTGTTTATACTCTAGATGTGGTTTTTTACTTGATGGTTTCAAATGTGATCAAGTGTTAACCATTTATAATGGTTCAATAGTTATCCCAGGGACTAGGCCCTCAGTTTTTACCCAAGAACCGATTGTAGCTCCAGTCAAAATCTAGTATCGATTAAAAAAATCAAAGTCAAAACCAACGAGACGGAATTTAGGTTTTTCACACAAGAATTTTTTTTTAAAAAAAAACCTTTATACACATGTATGAAAAGTGTATAATTTTAATGGATGCTTACAAAGTGTTTGAACAAGTAAATGAAATAGACCTCTTCTTATGGAATAACCAAAATGAAGCTAACAAAATATAGGAATTAACATTTTTTAGGTTGATTTCCAAGGTATACATGCATGTAAAATGTGAAAACATACATGAGGCATATGCAATATACCCTAGAATGTGATGAATTAAATTCAAATGGTATTTTTATATGTCACTATATTAAATGAAATTATATACAAGTGCACAAAATATATAAGCATACATGCATAAAATATAACATTTAGTATTAGATTTACTATAAAAATATAGTTTATATTTACAAGATAAACATTAATGAATTTTGTGATGTGAATCTTAATTTATGGATTAGTATTTTTGATTTCATCTACAAATTATAAGATTGAATCACATCCAATTTTTTTCATATCCTACAATCATCACATTCCATGAGACCATATTACCTTAGAGGCATCATCTAAAAAAATCAAGTTGTTTATTAGTGCAGTCACAAGTAAAACATCTAAAAAAAGGTACTTTAAATAAATATTTAATGGAGATATATACACTCTTCCAAAACACTTGTTTTGGAATGTGTTTGATAAATTAGAATAAAAATTGGGTATGGATTTACAAAATTCAATTGAATTTTGTTAAAAATATCAAATGTTTTTCCAAAATGTCTATCATGTACATATTTAACATTTATATTAGTCCATGAGATAAAATTTTGTGAGGAATTTATTTGAAAATTTATTAAAACCTCAAAAATAACATAATTTTGAGAATAACATGTGAGGCATTTCCAACCATGCATTTCAAGAAAAAAAAAAAAAAACCCTTTCCAATCTATTTTGATGGATGCCCATACCTTGATGTAAATATCCCCATTATATAGATGTGGAATCTATCCTTACACCTACCAATTTATTAATAAGAGTATTTTTGCATCCTTTAAATAACCTTATTTGCACAATCTCATGAGATTAATATTCTAATTGGCAATCGATGACATTAGTAATTGCATTGTATAACAATAATTAAAGTGTTGGAAATGTGATTAGGGAACTTGAAACTAAAACATATAAAAAAATCATATTTCCATCATGATTTGATGGATGTCTATACCAAGTTATAATTATTTTACTTTGGAACATGCTTGAAGTATTATAGAAATGTTGAACTGATTCAGTTTCAAACATGTAAATTAAATTTTATCAAACAATTTTCTCATTACATAAGACATTGTCTCTTTATTTAATTTTATTAAATAAAGAGATTTTTTTTTTAATTTAATGTTATGATTCAATTAATGGTTATTGTAGGAATGAATACTAATTTTTAACATATATATGTTTGGTTTTATAATATGTTGAAATAATTGTAAGATCTCCCATATATTCTACGAAGGTAACACAATGGTAGACACCCTGGAAAACATGGGTGTACTCTACTTAGACTTTGTCATGTGGGAAAGAACCAATAATATCCACCCCATATCCAAAATTTACTAAATAATGATGAAAATCTACAAGTTTTGTAGGCTTGTGATGGGGATGCACGTGAGAGCATTAATCATTATTAGAAAAATTCTTAAACTCATTTTGTGTCATGATAATGACATGACCTTTGAACTCAATGGTGTAATACATAACTTCAAAAAGGATTATAAAAATGGTTTTAGAATATAAAAAAACATTATAATTTTGATTTTCTACTTGGACCATGACAACCCTCAACATAGTTGTAGAAACAAAAACATCATGGGAGGGGACAGGGACTTCTATGAACCAATATCCTACATTGAAGTCCAGGCCAGCTATAAAGTTTGAAATAAGTTATGGAAGGGTGGTCAAACTAATTTAATTCTAAGGATATAAGGGTATGATTACATTCTAGATAGGGACTTCATGGTGGGGTAGAAGAAATGGCATGTGCCCTTCATAGGGGCGAGTGTGGAAGTCTTTGAATAACTCATAGGGGAAGTTGTTGGCATGTCATGCGAGGGCATGAAGGACTTAAAAGATAAATTACATAAATAGGAGATTATTAAAGTGTTCTTATAGACATATAATATCTACCATATGGATAACAAGGGCTTCTCAAGGGCTAACCTTCAATGGAGATGACCTGATTTCTACCTACAGGTAATGCATTACCTTGATTTGGAAGGTAAATTCACCCATATTTTTTCACACCACTTTTTTATGTTGAACCACTTAAAACTCCATAGGATTAGTCTACCATACTATTTACTCATTTATCTTGAAGCCACAATCTTATATTTTTAGGAAAAACCCTTAGTTGATATAATCCAGTAGGGATTAATCCTCCTTTTCACCAAAAGAGAAACCCCAATGATAAGTCAAGAATTGCAGATGGTGGAAAGAAGTAGAGATAAAATATTTGACATTGAAATTATTTTATATGGGAAGAAAAAGTGAGGCCTCCCATTCCACCCATTGGGCTCATTCACAGGAGGGAACTAAGAAGGAAAAATGAAAATTCCATGACCCATCTCCCCCACTTAAGAGTTCTAGTAAGAAATTCAACACGAGCCTTTAGTTTCAACATGGTGTGGATAACCCCAATTTTTAAATCCATGAGTTAAAGGAAACATATGTATATAGGAGTGATGAGGACCCATCTAATCATCTGGAGGAGAGATAAAAATTTGTGAAAATTGGGTAGGTAGTTGGTTCATAAATGGAACAATGGGATGATTTTAAATAATAAACTGATGAGTTGAGGGAAGGGACTAGGGAACAATAGGTGATATAAAGGGGTAAGATAAAGGGAACCCCAAAAGTAAATTAAATACTCATCATCACCCCAAGGAGTTAAAGAACAAAGAAAGGTAAACCATTAGTAGAGAATGCTAGAGGCTTAGCAAATCAAAATAAAATCATGGCAAAAGGCCAAGGGATCAAACTAAAGGGATTTTGAGCAAAAATGCAAAGAAATAGATGGGTGGCAGTAGGAAGGAGAGTTAATTCAAGGAAAATTAACATGTGGTTGTGTCTATGTGTTTTGGTCTAGGTATTTTTTAGTAAGTTTGTGCTAATTTTTGGCATCTGATAGGCCGAGTTGGCCTCATTTCATCTTATTTTGTTTGTACTTTTCATGTTGAACGACGGTTTTCACGTTCTTATAAATCTTGAGTTTAACTAATCAAATAAAAATAAAATGTTAAAATTTATTCAAAGGTTATGTATTTTATTAATTGTCCATACATTATGAATTTTAACATAAATATTAAAATATGATTAAATCATGTTAAATTTTAGGGCTTTCTTGTGAGATAAATAATAACCAAAATGGTTAACCAAAAATAAAGTATTGTTGGTTCAGGAATATTGCAATAGAATTTACACATTAAATATAAGTATTTATGACCACCATACACCAAACCTTCATGATAGTTTTTATTTCCTTGCTAGACATGTATGTAAAATTTGAAATCCTAATGAAGGGACATGAATCATCTAATACAATGCAAAAACATATTAAAAGAACATTCTATCAAATAGTTCATTTGCCTTTTGTATGATTCTAATTTTTTTATACATATACATCATTTCAAAAGGTTTAACATATTATCCATAACATATAATTATATTTGTCAAAATTATTACTACATTAAACATTTAACTTTTCATATCAAATTTATTATTTTTTAGATTTTTTAGTTGTGAATACAATGCTATGCATATATGAAAAATGATGAAACATAGTGAAGGCACATGTAATTTATAAAAAAAAGTAAATAAATATATTTTTATCATCTTTTAGCATATAAATTTTAACCATGAAATCAAATTTAATTTTTCAATGCAAAATTTTACAAAAAAAACTTAATATACATTTATAACTAGTGAAAACATTTAGTGGATGCTCAAACCATGTTTGATAAAATTATTGAAAGACACAAATTATAATTTAATTTAACCTCAACATGGTTGGTAGTGATCCCCAAAATTTTAGGAAAATAAAAATTATCACAAAGGTTGGGATGGATCCCAACCATGGAGAGGACAACATTTGATTTATCCTCTCCATGGTTGAGATCCCTCTCAACTGTGGTGACATTTTTTTTCTCACTATTGACTTTTCACTCTCCATGTTTGGTATCTTTCCAAATCATGTTGATAATACTATTTTATCACCATGTTTTGGATCCATCCCAACCAAAGAGAGGGAAATAAAATCCTATCCATGATTGGGAGGGCTCCCAACCATGGGTAGGATAAAGAAATCTCAAAATGGTTTGGAGTCCTCCATACCATGGAGAGGAAACATTTTTCACTGTCAATGGTTGGAATGGATCCTAACCATGGTTAGAAATAAAAAAACATTATCACTAAGTTTGTGATCCCTCTCAACCATGTAGAGATAAAATTATTCTTTATCCTTTCCATGGTTGGGAGGACTCCTAACTAAGGTGAGAAACATTTTATTAATCACCATGGTTGGGATCCCTCCCAACCATGGATATGAAAAATGGTTTTTTTTTCCTATCCATGGTTTTGAGTGATCCAAAACATGGTGAGAATGTTTTTATATTTCCATGGTTGGGTTTCCTTAAATATATGGAGGGAAAAAAT
The DNA here is from genome assembly GCA_037957365.1 of Torreya grandis. Lineage (NCBI taxonomy): Eukaryota > Viridiplantae > Streptophyta > Pinopsida > Cupressales > Taxaceae > Torreya > Torreya grandis. Next base: position 1,862,102 of record JARHVA010000922.1, on the reverse strand, counting down.
TTCTTTTTCCTCTCCATGGTTGTGAGGGCTCCTAACCATGATAAGATTTTTTTCTCACCATGGTTGGAATCCATCCCAGCCATGGAGAGGATAAAGAATTCTTTTCCCTCTCCATGGTTGGAATGTCTCCCAAGCATGGTGAGAATTTTTTTTTATCACCATGGATAGGAGCCTTTCCAACCATGGAGAGAGAGAAAAATTTCCCCACCATGATTGGGAGGGATTCCAACCCTGGGAGAAACAATATTTATCACCATGGTTAGGATCCCTCTGAACCATGGAGAGGACCACAAAAATTTGATCCATGGTTGAGAAACCTCCGAACCTTGGTGATATTTTTTTATTCTCACCATGGTTGGGATCCCTTCTAACCATGGTAAGGAAAAATCCCAACCATGGAAAGGACACAATTTTCCCTCTCCATGGTTGTGAAGGTTACTAACCATGGTGATATTATGTGTTTCCTCTTCATGGTTAGATCCCTTCTAGCCATGGAGAGGAAAAAAATATTCACTCTCCAAGGTTGGGAGGGATCCAAACCATGGTGAGAAAAAACAAATTATGACCATGATTGGGATCCCTCCTAAGTTAGAATTATTTTTTCTTAACTGTGATTGGGAGACCTACTAACTATGGAGAGGGAAGGTTATCCTCTCCATGGTTGTGATGGATCCAAACCATGGTGATATTTTTATTCTCACCATGGTTGGTTGGGAGATTGACCTTAAAAAAAATCTCACTAAGGTTGGGAACCATCCAAACCATATAGAGGATTTGTCCTCTACATGTTTTGGAGGTATCCTAATCATGGAGATAAAAAATATTATCACTCTTATTATAAGCCCTCCCAACCATGGAGAATGAATATTTTATCCTCTCCATGGTTTGTATATCTCCCAAATATGGTGATAAAAAAATGTCTTCATGGTTTTAAGTGTAAAAAAATATTCCCTATACATGGTTGGGAGGGCTCCCAATCATGGTGATATATTTTTTTCACACCATGGTTGGGATCCCTCCTAACCATGGAGAGGGAACTCTAAAAAATGGAGAGGAAAAAAAATCCCTCTCCTTGATTGGGAGGTGTATAAACCATGGTGATATTTATTTATTTTTCACTATGGTTTGGAGACCTATGAACCATGGCAAGAATTTATTTTCCTTACCATGGTTGGGAACACTCCCAACAATGAAGAGGGAGGTTTTTTCCCTTTTACCAATCATGGTGCAACTTGTTTTCCCCTCCCCATGGTTGGGTGGGATCATAACCATGATTTGAATGTTTAAGAGGGATCCAAATCTGTTAGGTTGTGGAGCTAAAAGCTTCAACACCTTGCAAACTAAAGGAACAAAGGTTGCTGAGATCCAGGAGCATCGGCATCGACAGCAGGACTGACATCAGTTGAGACCAGTACAGAAGGCCACCAGCGATGGCAGGAAGTCGGCTGACATCGGCAGGACCAGGCAAGCAGGGACCGGTGTCGGTCGCTTGTGTGTTCCAAAACTGCTCATTGTATGGACAGTTAGTTAAGTGAATGAAGAGTTTGCATGTTAAGACCAGTTAGAGTCTTGGGCTATGAGGATAATTGTCTAAATTAAGAGTCTAAGTTATTGTTTAAGTTAAGGATCTATTTATAGACCCATTGGCATGTATTGTATATGCATGAGATAGAAAGGAAGAGTTCCTCCTAGTTGTAAGATCATTGAGTTACAGGTTGTTGCAAGCTCATTGGGGATCTACATGTAAGTTTGGTCTGTTGAATTACAGGTTACAGGTTCATGGGAGATCAACTTGAAGTACTATAGAGTGCTTGGTGTACCGGTAGGGTTATTACTGACTGGTTGGTGAGGTGAACACCAATTTTGTGTGTGAGTTGGTTGTTGGGACCCTTTTTTTGTGTAGGAGAGTGTGTGTGAGAAGAATTACTGTACACTTGAGGTGTGGGAAACCTTTGTAAGGTGGAAGAGTGTGGCAGCTCTTTATTGTATTCTTTTTTGTAAAGTGTTAATACAAGATAGTGTATTGTCTCTCATATTCTGTGCTATTGGTGAATTCTAGTTAATTGTGTTTCTGGTTATTTTTGCATATTTAATTTCTTATATTTGGTAATCATACTGTGCTCTTTCTGAGGAGAAAGATCCTAACAGGTGGAATCAAAATATTGTGTTTGTTCTTGGATTCCCCCACCTCCCTACAACTAGTATCAGAGCTTTTGGTTGGGATACTAATAGATTGGTTTAGATCTGGGTAGTGTGTTTTGATTACAGGTTACTCACAGGGTTTCTGTTTGAGTGGGAGTTGAGCAATGGCAGAAGACAGTCAGCTACGAATGGAAAAGTTTAATGGCAAGAACTACCAATTATGGAGGATGCAGATTGAGGACTATCTCTATCAGAAAGATTTGTACTTACCGTTGGGCAGGGTTAATAGCAAACCCTCGGATATGAAGGATGAAGAATGGGAGGTTCTTGATCGAAAGGCTCTGGGATCTATTAGATTGAGTCTTGCATCATCTATGATTTCTAGCTTATCACAATGTAAGACAACGGTGGAGTTGATGGAATCTTTGGCAAATTTGTATGAAAAACCCTCAGCTTCTAATAAGGTATTTCTTATGAAGCGTTTATTTAATATGCAAATGTTGGAAGGTGGATCTGTTCATAGCCATCTTAGTGATTTCCATGGTTTGGTAAACCAGTTAAGTTCAGTCAATATTGTATTTGATGATGAAATTAGAGCTCTCTTAATCTTGTGTTCATTACCTGAAAGTTGGGAAGGTTTGGTAATGGTAGTTTTTAATACTGTGTCTCCTTCAAAAGTCTTAAAAGTGGATGATGTTGTGAGTGTGATCTTGAATGAAGAGATACGCAGGAAAAGCATAGGTGAATCATCAGGACATGCTTTGAGTGTTGAAGGTAGAGGAAGGCCAAGAGAGAAGATAGAGCGTGGGAGATCAAGGTCGAAGATAGGCAGAAGATCCAAGTCCAGGTATGGCAGAATAACCTGTTAGAAATGTGGAAAGCAAGGGCACTTAAAGAGAGATTGTAGATTGGGTGAAGATTAGCATGAAGGACATGGAGAAGAAGCAGATGTTGCGGATTACATTGCACAGGATGCTCTGGTATGTTTTTTGGATAAAGTAGAATCTTGGGTTTTAGATTCTAGTGCCTCTTTTCATGCATCCCCACATAGGGAATTTTTTCATGAGTATGTCCAGGGAGACTTTGGAGAAATTTGTGTAGGGGATGGTAAGCCTTGTCAGATTGTTGGCAAAGGAAAAGTGAAGCTAAAATTGTAGACAGGTGACACATGGGTGTTAAAGGAGGTCATGCATGTCCCAGTTCTGAAGTGGAATTTGATTTCTGTTAGAAGTTTGGGTGATGAGGGTTGCACAGTAACTCTCACAGCGGACTCTTGGAAGGTTACCAAGGGTACACTTGTTGTAGCTAGAGGTAAGAAAGTAGGTACGCTTTATCTATCTACTTGTATTACTGATTCTCTTTTTGGGTTATCTACTTCAGTTGTAGATTCAGAGATGTGGCTTAATAGGCTTGGTCACATAGATAAGAAGGAGATGCTTGTTCTTGAGTCAGAGAGTATGCTTTCAGATTTGGAAGGCATGGATCATGGTTTCTGTATGCAGAAGAAGAAGGTGACGTTTCTTGAGGAATCTGATGTTAGTGACAAGAATAGGAAAGCCTTGGTTTTCAAGGAGAAGGTGATGGACAGAGTTTAGCATAAGGTGCAAAGGAACTCTGAGCAGAGCAAGGGTGATTTGGACAAGGGTTTGATCCAAAAGGAGCTTGCACGAAAAAGTCAAGTCTCACTAGAAAAACATAGAGACCGACGTCGGCATGAAAACCGGTGTTGGTGTCCAGACAGGGACCGACGTTAGCTATGTGTAGCCTGACGTCGGTTACTCAGGGCAGGTAATGACTGGCGTCAGCTAGGGGAAACTGACATCGGCAAGGTGGCAGTCACAGGAAACTGACATCAGTCGGCTGTAGACTGAGATGTGACTGGCATCGGTCACTGAGATGGATTTTGGGTGGACAGCCAGCTGTCATGGAGTCTCAAGCACCCATATGGAGGACTGAAGGTGTAAGTAAGTTCTTAAATTTGTCATTTCCCTTCTTTACACTACTTGTTGCTCACTTATGGTATAGAACCAGGAAGTTGTTAAAGAAGCAGAATAGGTAGATCGAGGAAATAGTGGGAACTTGGCATGGATGAGGATGTGATTCCTTAGAGGAGAACCAAATAGGTGTTTTGGGTAGAGTTGCCAGCTGGAAATAAACACTGAGAGATGAATGGATGTTCAGGATGAAGAAGAGCGGAAATGGATACATGAGATGGAAGATCAGGGTATATGGTCTTGTATCAGCTGCAAGGCAATGGAGGTTTGATCATTGTGTTTCTCTTTACCAGGTTGGATAATATTAGCTACATTATCCTATTTTTGTATGATGTGCTTGTTGCAGGGTTACATATACAGGTATTGCTGAACTAAAGGTAAAGCTAGTTTAGGTGTGTGTCATGGAGAATTTGGGAGCAGCAAGATTCTTTGGCATGAGTGTGTTCTAGAGACATGGAGGTCTTGTTGACTTTGTTTTAGGATGATTGTGTGAAACCAGTTAGCAAGCCGATGGTTAGACAGTTCACAAAACAGGTGTCTTCATTCACATAATGAGGTTGAGTGCATGGTATGTACTAAACCTGAGTTTTTCCAAGCAGTGGGAGTTGTCACAAGTTTGGAGTCAATCCAGGAAAGTAATACTAAAGGGCAGTTCAGTGGGACTAGCAGCAGGTGCACATGCTATGCAGGGTCAAGTTCTTATCTACATGGTTGTAGATGCGGATGTGGTAGGTAATTTGGATGACAAGTTTTGAACTATAGGTTTTGTGGTGGCTGGTCTTCAAGAGTGATCTTGAGGAGGGATACATAGCCAAGGGAACAAACTAGATGGGGTATAGGTACAGGTATAGGTTGCAGCTATTTATCTCTAAGTGGGAGATTGTTAGGTTGTGGAGCTAAAAGCTTCAACACCTTACAAACTGAAGGAACAAAGGTTGCTGAGATCCAGGAGCACCGGCGTTGGCAGCAGGACCGACATCAGTCGAGACCAGTGTAGAAGGCCACTGGCAATGGTAGGAAGTCGGCTGACATCAGCAAAACCAGGCAAGCAGGGACCGACGTCAGTCACCTATGTGTTCCAGAACTGTTCGTTGCATGGACAGTTAGTTAAGTGAATGAAGAGTTTGCATGTTAAGACCAGTCAGAGTCTTGAGATGCAAGGATAATTGTCTAAATTAAGAGTCTAAGTTATTGTTTAAGTTAGGGATCTATTTATAGACCCATTGGCATGTATTGAATAAGGATGAGATAGAAAGGAAGAGTTCCTTCTAGTTGTAAGATCATTGAGTTGAAGGTTGTTGCAAGCTCATTGGGGATCTACATGTAAGTTTGGTCTGTTGAATTGTAGGTTGCAGGTTCATGGGAGATCAACTTGAAGTGCTATAGAGTGCTTGGTGTATCGACAGGGTTATTACTGACTAGTTGGTGAGGTGAACACCAATTATGTGTGTGAGTTGGTTGTTGGGACTATTTTTTTGTGTAGGAGAGTGAGTGTGAGAAGAATTACTGTACACTTGAGGCGTGGGAAACCTCTTTAAGGTGGAAGAGTGTGGTGGCTCTTTATTGTATTCTTTTCTGTAAAGTGTTAATACAAGATAGTGTATTGTCTCTCATATTCTGTGCTATTGGTGAATTCTAGTTACTTGTGTTTCTGGTTATTTCCACATATTTAATTGCTTATATTTGGTAATCATACTGTGCTCTTTCTGAGGAGCAAGATCCTAACAGGTGGAATCAGAATATTGTGTTTGTTCTTGGATTCCCCCACCTCCCTACAAAATCATGGTGGGAAAAAATAAATACCATGTTTGGTATCCTCCCAAAAATGGAGAGGAAAATTGATTTCCTCTCCTTGGTTGGCAGGGATCTAAACAATGGTGAGAATTATTTCACCATATTCATTATTAGGAGGGTTACTGACCATGCTAAGAAAATAAAAATTATCACCATGGTTGGGAGAGATCAAAACCATGATGGTAATTATTTTTATTCAATGGTTTGGAGCCCTTGAAACCATGGAAAGGATAAAATTTTCCATGTCCATGGTTGGGAGCACTTCCAACCATGGTGATAATTTTTTTCCCACCATGGTTGGGAGCCCTCCCAAAAAATAATGGAAAACCATAAATTTGACATATATTTTAACATAATAGGTAAATTTAAACCTTGAATTTGACATCTATTTAACCATCATAAATAATTTTTTCTTCTTGCTTGAAGAATTTGGTAAAAATTCATAATATCTTGGGCATATGGTGGAGTTTTCAGCCCGTTTATCTTCCTCAAAAAAATGTTTTAAGCCCAATACATTGGTGTAATAATGTAGATAAATTAAAGCCATTTATCATGAGTGAATGTGAAATTTATGGATAATTTAATGAGTTCATTAATCAATGTGTTATGTGAAAAATATGAGATAGGAAGCTCAAGATTGATATTTCTCAACATTTTTTTAATAGATGTATTTAAGATATATGTACTAGTAATCCTTCAATTGTTCTAAAAGAGATAATTGAAATATGGAAATTTTATATTATGATTTAGTTAGACCCTAAAATAGTCACAATGTCTAAGATGATTCTTATTGGTATTACATGTTTCTTAAATAGTGAAAAATAAGAGACCTTATAAATCAACAGATCATTTTTAAAAAATTAACTTTGGCATGGGATTATTTACCCTTATTGAATACCTAAGAAGTCTTGAATCCATATTAGTATCCAATAAATTTTTAAATATATATTTTGGAATACACAATATTCTTTTTATCTTATGATATACAAATCTTAGTATTATGATTGTTTAGTTAAGTTTAGTAATTAGATACCTATGACAGATGTTGAAATTAGAATTATTACTTAAGATTATGTTTTTTGATGTAGGAGAGATGATTATGAAATTATAGTTCATGTAAATCACCAATTATTATGTATTTTATGTAAAAAATATATATATTATAACCCACATATAATCACCAGTTAATCTTGAGTAACCAAACAATTTCTTTGAAGAAAAGTAAATCTCTAATTTACTGTGTGATGTATACTTCCCTGATAATTGTGGTTATCAAGTAACTAACTTTGATTACTCACCAATAATTGTGGTTATAAAGGCATGACTAAAAAATGACCTAAGTATAGGGTAAACATAAGTAAAGTTAAAAATATGTTGTTTATATTTCTTTTGATCTTGATTTTCTGCTCTGAGTATGCTATTTCTATTAGAAAATGTTGTAAGGATTCATTACTATTTGATAATGTTGTAACTTGTAGGCAGTTATAAACCACATGTTTTGATGTATCAATCACTTACATGCTTTGAAAGGTTTTCTATTTGAGGATTCATCATTTTTTGAACTTGAAAACTGAACTTATTATTGCCATTTTGTATAGGGCTCAAACTTTGAGAGGTTCAACATACTGTGTCACTATGACAATCATAATCATACTAACTATTCCTTATAAAATAACCTCCTACCCAACCAAGATAAATTTGGATTCATAGTTACTAAAATTTATATAATAGTATCTACTTTTGATTTGAAATTGAGGTCTAGGTCATCAAATACATTGGATCATTTAAGTTGGAAGTCTTTTTTAGTTTTCAAACCAAACCAAGTTTTGTATTAGATAAATTGATCAAAATATACATTAGTACATCACCTATACCCATTGGCATAGAGTGGCATTTGATAGTTGGAATATGTACATATATTTAATGATTTTTAAAATTGGGATCCTACAACAAGTGTTTATCTTGCAACCTTAAAAAACACATATCTATAAAGATTGTAAATTTTGGAGTAACCACAACCTAAGAGGTAGTGGATAAATAAAACATTAATGGAAGCATAGAACATGACAGTGAAACTAAAGTTATAATTTAGGACAATATAGGTTTAAAACTTGTTGGATGTCCACTACATACTCTAAATATCCCATATTTCCAATAAATGTAGGGTTGATTCTGAGGTTGAATGTTAGTGGCACTAAGGTCCGATTTCTCATTCTATAATTTTTTCTCCTTCACCATTTTTGTTAGTATTACATTTTTGAGAAAAATTATTGCATTTGGTTCAAAATAATAAAGGAAAATTAAACTGATTATTACATTTTTAGGTTATGTTTATTACCATGTAAATATATAGTTTGGGTGAAAACCACTATAGGTTTAAAATCTATTGGCCAATATAATGAGAATGCCTTCCTTTTCTCCTGATCATGCCACAAATACTTCAATATGATTGATAATTTGGAGAATATAATATATGTCTTACATTTTATATAATATTTTTTTCATTTGGTCTAAATAAGAAATATAAACTAAAAAAATTATTGTGTTTTATATGTAAGAAGAATTACCATACTATCTAGTTCAAACTTAAATGTAGTTATTAGATGAATATGTAATTATAATGCATGCCACTATAGGTTTAATAAATATTTTCCAAATTAAGGAGAATGACTTCTTATTTCGCTGAGCATGCCAAAAAAAATGGAATATTATTGAAATTATGGAAATGATGATATAGGTTACAATCTACTCATCTTAAAATAATTATAAGCATGCTATAAATTATTTATACATTTAAACATTACCATTAGTTAATGGAAATTTTATATATATATATATATATATATATATATATATATATATATATATATATATATATATATATAATTTCCATCAACTAATGGTAATTTTTAAATGTATAAATAATTTATAGCATGCTTTTATATATATATATATATAGACACGCACACACACACACACACACACACACACACACACACACACACACACACACACACACACACACACACACACACACACACACACACACACACACACACACACACACACACACACACACACACACACACACACACACACAATATAAGCATGCTATAAATTATTTATACATTTAAACAAATATGTAATTATAATGCATGCCACTATAGGTTTAATAAATATTTTCCAAATTAAGGAGAATGACTTCTTATTTCGCTGAACATGCCAAAAAAAATTGAATATTATTGAGATTATGGAAATGATGATATAGTTTACAATATACTCATCTTAAAATAATTATAAGCTATAAATTATTTATACATTTAAACATTACCATTAATTGATGGAAATTGTGTGTGTGTGTGTGTGTGTGTGTAATTTCCATCAACTAATGGCAATGTTTAAATGTATAAATAATTTATAGCATGCTTATATATATATATATATATATATATATATATATATATATATAATATGTGTGTGTGTGTGTAATTTCCATCAACTAATGGTAATGTTTAAATGTATAAATAATTTATAGCATGCTTATATATATATATATATATATATATATATATATATATATATACTTATACTTAACATAATTTTATTATTTTAAAATAACCAACTCATTTTCACTTCTTCATTAGAATACCATTCTGGTAACTCCCTCCATCC
>JARHVA010000922.1:1725000-1845000 GCA_037957365.1 Torreya grandis | reverse complement strand
CTTATTTTCATTATTTATTACTCATACTAGGGAAGACTAAGATTATGAATATTAGACTCTGTTAAGGAAGGCATATCTACTTTTGACCATCTTATTTTTTAAATAAATAAATAAATTTGAGGGTCTCATTGAGGAGGCATATTTGAATTTAGTAAGAGAAGGGAAATTTAAAGTGAGAAATATGGGGTAAATTTTCATTGAATGTAGGGCTAGCTTATAGGGAAGGTAGATGAATGGTGTGTATTTTTAGGGAAGGTAGATGATTGAATTTGGAGATAAATTATTTGTGAAAGTGAACATGAAAACACGAGACAAGAGTATGAATCCTAGATCATAGCATTTATTTTTGGAAGAATTGAGAGACCTTTTTAGAATTATGAAAAAGTTCAACTTGTTCTTCTCATTATACTTATTCATTATGAAAATAACATATTATAGGTTCATATTATATAAAATCTTTAGAATAATGTAGCCATGGTGATAAGGATATACATTTTTTTAACACTAATATGTCCACTAAATATTGAGTAATAAATAATGAAAATAATTTGGGGGAAACCATTGTGTAGGAAAAAGCCACATGGAATTCATGGGTGGTTTTAAAAATAATAAAACTGAGTAATTCATTATTAACTAGACAACATGTGGGTAGAATTGTGACATGGGTGTGGTTTCATGGAAGAGTTTGAGTATTTATATAATGTTTAATAACCAAATTTCCACTAATAATACATTAACATACTCATGACTTCTTCTTTGGGTGTATCATAATATTTTTATGACTTGTTCATAGACTAAGGTCAAAATTTACTACATAGAGCTCATGAATAGACAAATGTAAGAAAAATTGATATTACAAGTAGTGGCACCAAAGGTGAAAATGATGTTTGAATGGATAGAATTTTCTATTTTGGTAAAGTGTATTTTTATAAAGGGAAAGAGTAAAAATTGGTACTCATACTTCACTTTAAACCTATGACCTTTAAACACATCTCACATTTTATACACGACATGATATGCAATAATAATATAATATTTTTGGTAGATGTGATAGTGAAAAATGAGGTTGTGTATTCCTTCATATGGAATGGAAATCAGCTATGTAGGGAGGAAACATTTCATTTTACAGTGAGCTTGAGCAATGGTGAAGTGATGGGGAAGGGGAAGGGCAAATAAAACATAGAAATGTTAAAAGATAATATAAATTATTATAAATATATTATTCTATTATAAATAAATAAATAAATACATACATACATACATACATACATACATATATATATGTATATATATATATATATGTATATATATATATATATGTATGTATATATATATATGTATATATATATATATATATATGTATATATATATATATGTATATATATATATATATATGTATATATATATATATGTATATATATATATATGTATATATATATATATATATATATGTATATATATATATGTATATATATATATATATGTATGTATATATATATATATATATGTATATAGATATATATATATATATATATATATATATATATATCTATATTTAATTATCATAATAAAAACATAATATATAGTTATATATAATATATTAATATTATAATAATAATAATAATAATAATAATAATTTTATTATATATTTTATTATGCACACACACACACATGGTAGTAGTAATTTATATATTTGAATAACATTTAGTAATATGTTTATTTATTACTACATATAACTCAGATCCAAAATGATTCCAAACCTTGAAACTAATAAAATTTCAATTACATATATAGCTAAAAAAATAATTTCTTCACTAACAAGGCTTCTTAAGGATTTTCTCAGTTGGGAGTGAGTTGTCTACAATTAACATTTACCTAAAGAATAGTTAAAAATGCTCCCCTTCTCAAATCAAATCATTACGAGAAGCACGTTGAATTCCATGTCTAGAATTGGCAATAAATATAATGTTTCAAAAAGATCCTTCAACCTAAACTAAGTAAATACATCATATTTTAAATTAAGAAAACAAGGAAACACTTTTAGACTCTGAAATAATGCTATACATAGTAGATACACTAAACTTTGTTTATATTAAGTTAGAGAATATTTTGTTCTAAACAATGTAATAAATCACCTCTTACATTTTGAGAGATATCCAAAATGTAATCTATTTATGGCTCATTTGAGGAAATTAATTATTTATGGTTGTCTTCTTCCTACCATTCCTCAAGCTCAAAACTAAAAAGAAAAATTTCTCTATACAAGCAATGTTATTTGGGTTTTGAACCTATAACCTATTAGATTCCCATTTGATATGCAAAACATAAAAATGTTAATAATCTGAGAAAGACTAAAATAATTAATTATATCATAGATAACATATATTATTTTATAAATAGAGAACTCATTTTTATGAGTTCATGTGAATTTAAAATTCCATGTGAAAATAAGAGGAATCAAGACTCATTGCAATTAAATATTATAATATTAGCTAATTATAATACTTAATAGGTCAGGGATCCATCATTCAAAGATTGAGTTGATCTTTAGAACCATTTGATTGAAGGCTAAAATATTATCAAGGCATTGGGATATGGAATCATTACATTATCAATATTATTGTGATCAAAAATACCTTCCACACTACATATTTTAATTTTTTCCACAATAAATGAACTTAAAATCAAACATAATTTTAGGAAATGCTTTGATAATTAAAAACCATTGAAAGTGAAGAGGAGAGAAAATTTTAAAAATAAAATCCATGATCTTATTGAAGTCAATTTTAGATGTTAACTTATTGCCATTTATTATATGAAATAAATACTCTATTGTTATCTACCCATATCAAATTGAAGCCCACTTGAAGTAAAACTAAAATTAATCAAATTTAATGCACAAGCCTACATTATAATCCTTTATTACTTCATTGTTATACACCCATTAAACCTAAATTCTATTTCAATTGATTGTCTACTTAAAAAAATCCAAAAATAGTAGAGGGGATATCCAAACACTTGTAAAACTACATGGAATAAAGGTGTCACCTATCCTAATAGCTATAGATGACTATCCATTGATAAGTTAGGGAAATGTGTCTTATGTCTAATATATATATATATATATATATATATATATATATATATATATATATATATATATATATATATATATATATATATATATATATATATATATATATATATATATATATATATATATACCATCTGGTGGAGCATTTGATTACCAAAGATTTTGGAATTTCTATAACTTGAGAAAGGTTTCATTTTTGGAGGATGGAAACCTCAATCAGAGAACCTAAAACCTTTTATTATATAATATAATATATTATTACACATATTTGATACATTATTTTTTATTATAATAGTATATATTATTATAGTAATATATAATGTATTATTATTATCTTATATAGTATTATAGTTTATATATATATATATATATATATATATATATATAAAACTATAATACTATATAAGATAATAATAATACATTATATATTACTATAATAATATATACTATTATAATAAAAAATAATGTATCAAATATGTGTAATAATATATTATATTATATAATAAAAGGTTTTAGGTTCTCTGATTGAGGTTTCCATCCTCCAAAAATGAAACCTTTCTCAAGTTATAGAAATTCCAAAATCTTTGGTAATCAAATGCTCCACCAAATGGTCATATCTTTCACCTAATGGGTTGAATCTCAACTTCAATAGATTAATTAAAAGTAATCCAGGAAATGTTTGAGGTGGAGGGGGTATTATCAAGGATCATAAAGGACAATCTATGGTGGCTTATATAGGTCCCCTTAGTATCCAAACCAATCATGTGGCCAAAGTAATGGCTATACTTTGGGGCATCCAACTTGCCTCTCGAGCAAAATTTTCCAAATTGGTTATTGAGGGGGACTCACTTAACATTTTTAATGATTTTTTTTTATAAAATAATCCCCTTCCATACTATTAAGCACATTATATATGATGTTATTTGGCTCACAAAATCATTTGGTGAGGCCTGTATCAAGCATATTATTCAAGAGGGAAACTTTGTTGTGAACTCCCTAGATAACTTTGGAGTTGGAGCCACCTCATTGGTCACATGGGAAGGAGCCTATAGTCTCCCAACTCATTTATTAAACATAATAAATAATGATCCAAATTTCCCATCATCATAATTTTTACATCTGATTACATGTGAGAGTGCCATACTTAGGCATGAAAATATCTAACCCCCTTGGTATAATTATTTTAATAAACAAAATTGTAACTCAAAAAATGACATAACCAACAAATTAGATTATTCTCAAAATCCAAAGACTGAGGTGTAGAAGACCAAAACATCTACCCAAAAATGGAAGAATAACAATCTAGAGGAAATGGGAGGCAATAGAGATAAATTAAAACCTTTCTCTTGCATGGAAGTATAGGGAAACAAAAGGGCCTGGAAGAAGCTACAAAAGGGAAGATTAAAAGAATTTATGCAAAAAATCATAGGGCATAATAGAGAGGTATTATTGACTAATTTTATCACAAGTCAAATTAGGTCAACCCCCTATAGTTAAAAACTTGATATAGGGGTCTAATAGGGGTTAAAAAGTGTACAATAGTCCACATGAGGTCATTTAATGTGTTTTAGCCTTGATCATATTCATTTTTAGTCTTTGGTGTCATTTTATGTCATGTAAGGTCATTTTGAGTCATTTATGGAAATAATACTACTTTGTTTTAATAGAGGGACACATTTTCTAAAGTCTATGTAAATGTACCCCATGTTAGAATATGTTAGAAGAACTATTTTAGAACTAAAAAAATATAGGTGCAATGCCAAAATAAGAAGATCAATGGTAGTTTAAGAAGTTTTTAGTTGTTGTATAGCCTATGTTGAATATTTGGAAATTGGAAAAACTTCATGTGTCTATTAAAATCACTTAAATTAACTCCATGCTTTATAATCTTTTATAATATAAAAAATGGCATAAAACCATTCTATCTCTCCATCGCTCTCCTAGACAAGCATAAATGGTAAACCGAACTTTGCATGGTACAAATAGGAGGAGGTGAGTTGGAGATAGTTAACTTGGTGTATGATAGTGGCCTATGTGTACTTGAAATCCATGTAAATAGTTAGATATTGGTTTATTTTTCTCTATTAACCTCTTCTTGGAGTGCTAGTGACTTTTATTTTACTATTCATTCCCATACCCTTTAGGTTTCCTCTTTGTTTGCATAGTTATGTGAAAACAAGGTGGTATACATGATCCAAAAGAGAATGATAACCTTTCTCATGTTATTATACTTTTATATTGGCATGTGTGAAAGTGAATAAATTGATATAATCACCCCATCTTCCTAGTGAAAGGCTCAACTAAAGCTTGCAAGTAGTGTCTCACTTATTGTAAGGATTGTTTTCCTGTTGATTTTCAGAACAAAGGCATAGCATTGGTGTTTATAAAATATTATAACATGTATTATTATAATTACTATTATGGTGTGGTATAGGGAGTTTTATATATGATTTCAAGAACACATTGACATACATACATAGTCATATTGAATACGATAGTCACCTAAAATCAAGTCAGCTTTAGCATTGACTAGTCATGGTGATGAAACAAGGAGGTTTCAACATGTTAGGAAGAATAAAAAGTTTTAAGTAGTAATATGGAGCCAATAAAAGGTTATAAAATCAGTTGTGAACCCCAATTTAATGCACATCATCTATATAATGCATGTTCACCCACATCTAACTCCACAAAGATATAAGAGAGTTGGAATACAAGTGTTTGAGATGGTTTGAGATATTCATCAAGTCTAGGGGAATTAATCTGGGGCAATTAAAAGAGTCATTATGATAGTAGTAATTTATTTTCATGAATACATGCCTAGGTACTTATTCTTAGATGAAGAAAGTTATATTTAAGAAGACTTACCTTAAATTTCCCAAATATGGTCTTGTTCATACATTAGATCCTCCCATGGTGAAGCGTTTTGTAGTATATATGGGTCTAATTTTTTCCATCATGTATCCAAGTCCTATAGATAGTGTCCTAACATTAAAATGAGGTTTTTGGATCAAAATAGGATAATAAAATCAATGTTAAAATGTAGACAAACTTTTACCTGTAAATATTCAATGATATTTGAAACAAAGAGAACCTTGACAATACAAACCTATAGCATGATGATAGTTATGGGGTGAAAACATAATCTCAAAGCAAGAACTGATCCATTTTAACTATTAAATAATGATAAGACCTCAAATTTAATTTATATAATTTCAGCTCAATGTTTTCACATTGGTAAGAACCTACATGAGCCCCTTTTATTCTCAAAATAACACTTACAACATGACTATAGACTTAAAGGGTTAATGATAAGAAAACAAGAGGTATGGTCTACAAATATAGATGTTTAATTAAGATATAAGTATTCTAAGATCTCAGGAGGACTAGAAAAAATTAGTGAATCACTTAGGCCCTATTGAACATCTATAGAGTCCCCTTGAAACTTTCCTTGACTATCACCTATAGATGACCTAATCAACATAGTCTGCAGACTGACCTAGGCTAGTGAAGAGATTAGTTTTGAGGTTATCATGGGTATATGATGGATGTATAAGATTTATATTTCCTTTAAATTTTTCAAATACCCCTCTCATGAGATGCTTAGAGCATGGAAATAGGGTAGAGTAAGGACAAGTTTCAGACCTCAACTATAGATAGTTCTATACCCTGCATAGTCAATAGGTTTGAAAAGTTTATCTTGAGGTTTTTGCATAGTTGAAGGATTTATTGGTGTGATAAAACATTTAAAATTGGTACATATATTCACTAGGACATAATGAGGCCCTTCATGACTTCAAAATGGTAGGGAAAATAGGGGAGATACCCTCTATTTTATCTCAGATAGAGTGCACTCCCAAGTAATCTAGACTATAGACATGGTGAGAAGATGGTAAGACATTTTGTTATGAGGTCTTGTAACATTAAAAAAGGGTGTGAAAATTTGTGTTGAGCATGAATAAAGGTGGATAAATCCCTGTAGGCAACATTGACAGTTAGAGGTGGTCTTGGGCAACTAGAGCACACTCAAGCCTATTCGGTATAGACTAAGCCTAAGTCCTAGTAATGAGTCTTAATTTCATTTATAATACCAAATTAATCATCCAACCTAGTTTATAACCTTTATGGGAAGTTATAGGGTTGATTGAAGACATTTATCTGCAAATAACTTCTCCAAGTTGGTCAAATTCATCGTATTTCACCTCATAACTATCCAAAATACAAGAGCAAGCTTAAGAGACCATATTCAATATATCACACATGTAAAAACACATTTAATTGTGATCCAAAGAGTTAATAATTATTTCATGAGGTCCTTAAGTTGATTTCAATGGAATTTGATCAAGGTTTCAATGTCTAATTTTTATGAACAATCCCTAAGAACCAAAACATGATAAAACCCTCATAAACCCTTATCAAAGACCTGATTAGAAAGATATGGATGGGAGTACATTAAAAAGGTGTTATTTTTTCAAGAAATTTTTTTTTAATTTTTTAATATTCCAATAGGCTCCTTTGCATCAAATTGGTTTGTACCCTACTTGTATAGATATTGGAAAAAATAGGGGTTTTTAAAAGTTTATGATTGTTTTGTAGGTATAGAAGAAGAGGAACATGTGAGAACCATTCTATGGGATTAATTGGGACCTATTATAACTCTCCATATCCATTTATCAAATTATAAAAACCTATAAACATCTCTACTAATTCATTCATTTTAGGCAATTTTTTATTGAAATTAAAGATAAAGAGTGACTACCTAGTGAGAAGATGAGAAGTTAGTTTTTTAACCTTTTTAAGGTCTAACTCATGGAATGGGAGGTAGATGGACCTTGAAAATGTGTCCTAAAATATATTCCATGGATTTTTTTTAGAAACTAAAGGCCATTTTGGTGACAAATGTCATGAAAAAGGCCTAGAAGACCAATAAGTGACTACAGATGGTGAGTGCAAGTGTCTAAAAGATGGCTAGTAATTAGGGATGCATATTATGGATATTGAATATTATTTATATACCACCTCATATTTTTCACATGTTTCAAACTTCCCTAGTCCAATTTCAAGCACTCAAAATATACCTAATCATGAAGGTAGTTTCAAGAAGTAAGTTGAAGGATAACTATGCCAGTTTTGGAGAGTTTGATGCTTTAGATGGACACTTGTCAAATAAAAGCTTCCAAAAATTTATCATTAACATCATCCTTATGAAATTTAACTATTTTTAATTCCTTTACATGTGAAATTTTGACCTTTATACTTCTTTTTTCCTCTTTCCTTTCACATGTTCTATAAATGCAAGCCATTTTAGCTCTTGTATTCTAATTCTACACCTAATATGTTGAAGCCCTATTATTTTGATATTATAATTTACCTTTGGAATAAGATATTAAATATATTTATGAGTTAATATACTATTTTTTTAAGTATTTGAAGTGTTTTATAG
Organism: Torreya grandis; assembly: GCA_037957365.1. NCBI lineage: Eukaryota > Viridiplantae > Streptophyta > Pinopsida > Cupressales > Taxaceae > Torreya > Torreya grandis. Next base: position 1,836,466 of record JARHVA010000922.1, on the reverse strand, counting down.
TAAAATTTCAAGTTATTTATGTTTATCCTTGCTTTCTCTTAATGCTTCCATGTATGATGCAAGTTATTTCCAATCTAATAGGTTAGATGAAGTGTTTTAAATTGAATTGGTCTATCTTCAAGTATTAATAATATTATTAGTGTCTTAAAATTACATTTTTTTCACTCACCTTGAGTAATTACATGCATATCACCCACATGTTTTAAATACTATGATAGAGTAATTTAGGATTTTAAGGCTAATGTTGTGAGTCATGTTTCATAGTGCAGTGGTATGGTAGTCTAGTGGATATGTTTATAATGTATCACCCTATTAAATTATCTTATATTAATGTTTACTTATATCCATTTTCATCTAATAAAAAAATTGGTGTAGGTGATATGCACTTAAGGATCAATCTAAGGAAATGGCCCGTAAACCTAGAGGTCTAACTCTACCATAAGCAACCCATGGGCCTAGAGGTATTAAAATGTTGTCCAAATATTATATTAGGATTGGAAAAAATCCTATAGGATGATATATTTGGTGAAAATATTTATATCTTCCTCATGGGATCATTGTCTCAAATACATCTTGTCAAGGTGAATATCGGTCTTGATAACATCACAATTGCATATGGTGTTGTACTCAGCATTTGGTCACTCCATTCAAGGTAATATCTAGTTGTAGACCAATTTTTTATTAGTTATTATTTTCATACTTCATGTTCCTTACTAGGTAATATTCTAGTAGAGTTTTCAATCCCATAAACCCATCCCCTTAGCCTGAACATCCTCTTGGAGTTAAACATCCTCAACCTATCTTGAAATTTGAAGAACAAGAAGACTTTACAAGCCAAGAGGATCAAGAAAGTGAGGAAGAGATTGAGGAAAATATGGATAGGTAACATTTCTTCCTAGATTTTAACATTAAAAATCCCATCCATCTCAATGCATAAGATGTTATACCCCCTAATGTTACCAAAAGTGTTCCCACATTCAATTGTTAAGGTCATGTCACTCTTAGTGAGCATATTAGGGATATCTATAACTTATGCAGTTTTCAAAATGTCACTAAAGTCAATATTTCCATTATATTCCTTTACATGTCCCTTATAGGTAAATAAATTGATTGGTATAGGACATTTACTAGAGGTTGCATCATAACTTGGGATGATTTTGGAGAATTGTTTACATCAAGGTTTGAAGACAAAAGTGATCACACATCACTTATCCACCAACTCAATGTAATTCAAAGTAGTCCTTAGGAGAAAATACATGATTTTAATTAGAGATTCCAAGGACTTGGCATAGGTGACCACCTACTAATTTTATGTTCCCTATATATCTCAGAGCTAGGAACTAACATATCCATAATTTTATAGTCCATTGGTGATTACACCTTACCTAAAGCATATGACCTTGCCATTAGATCTGAGAATGGCCTAATACAAGGTGGGAAGTTTCCTCTAAAATTTTATATACCTATACTTCCAAAAATTTATACTGATACTGCAAATTTTTCTCAAGTCCCTAATGCAAATAGTAATCCTGGAACTTCTCCTTAGAAGGTAAAAGATGCTATTGATAAAGATGCAAGGATTAAGGACTTAGAAGATAAGCTTAGGAAAGTAAATCTACAATATGGTGTGAATAAAAACCCTTGTCCCTATCCTAAATAAATATATAAGTTCTTAATTCAAAAATATGGTTAGGGGAGAGGTCAAGGACAACCTAAGTTTAATAAGCCTACCAATGCATAGAATCCAACTTCCACCTCCAACATAAGAGCCATGGTACCAATTCATAGCAACTTGGTGCATGGAGATGAAAGGTATCAAGGGTATTTTATGGATGAAAATGAAGGTTGGGATAAATCTTAGGTTGTTTAAGTTATATTTATTCCTCAAATATCAATAGAATATGAAGTTCTCATGTAATCAAATGAAGGATGATATCCCCAAAAGGTGAAGCTTGTAAACTTCCTAATAGAAAACACATATGTAATTAATCAAAGTATTTTATTTTTAGATAATATAAGATAAAATATGAAGGATATATGATATATTAATGGTGTTTATGAAACTTCAATTATCCGTCCGAGAAGGTAGAAAGGTATGACTACAAGTGTGGCAGTCCCTATAACTTTTGTATCTCCTTTAAATCAGAATGTTGGAAGGGATACTCAAAGTGTTAAAACACCCCAATATCAAGGCACTTCATTGCATTTAAGAAAAAAATAAAAGGTAAATACTCCTACCCTAAACATTGTGGAATCTTTGAAGAGTGTTAAGGAATCTATGTCTATTGGGAAATGCTTCACTTGCCTAGTCAAAAATAGCTTCTACAAGAGTAGCTATCTCAAATCCACCTCAACCATCAACCATAAATTCATATTAATGTTTCCATAACCAATTATCCAACTCATATTTTGGAAACCTCTTCCAAATCTAAAATTCCTCCACCCTTATACCTCACTCTCATTGTGGGGGATAAACTTGTTCAAAACTACATAATGGATAGTGGGGTTAGTATCTCAGTTGTGCCCAAGGTTGTAGCTAATTAAATTTTGTTTGAAATATGAAAAATAAATTAAGAGATTACTTTAAGTTGATGGTAAACTAGCTAAGTCGGTGGGGTTTTTTAAAGGGTTGAAAGTTTTCCTTCATGATTGTCCAAGATTCCCTATTCTTCAAGACATTGTGGTTGTTGACTTGCCTACTCACTTTAATATCTACCTCTAAATGGATTTAAAATCCAAGATAAAATTCTAAATCTCAACTTATTATTTCTTCTTGTCCTTTAATACAAGCTATGGAACAAAGGTAACTGTCAGGATTCAACCACTAGCTAAGTTTCACATTGAGCCCTATGTGGAAGTAAGCTCTAATCTGAATTACACAATCAATGATAAAGAGGAGTATGTTGTGGATGATGGAACATCATATAATATTAAGGTAATATGTTATTTATTTTTATATGAGTATGGTATAGACACCTATGACCATGATCCATATAGTTACTTTAAGCATACTAATCTTGGCACATACATCATCCATAAGAGAGCATATGAAAAATTTGAGGTAAGCTTTGATGACTCTTTTCTTCAAGCTACTGATGGTAATTACATGATTCATTTTAATTATGATTATATTATTCAAATTTTGGTAGATCAAGGTGATGAGAAGAACAATGTCATTTTTCCTACACAAGATGGAGGATTCTATAAATATGAGAGTCATGAAGAACAAGATGACCTATGGTAAAGGTTTCATGCCATACATCAAGATTTTGAATAAATAAGTCTACTTATCCTCATAGGAAGTGTATATATGATGGTAATATTGTTGATGGTCTTAACAAGAATGAAGGAGAATGTCTTATTAAACATGAGGTTGAGTGTCTAACTACTGTCATGAAGATTGCATTCAAGGAGGAGTCTAGTGAAGTCAAGATAAAAAAGTATATGTGTGAATAGCAATAGAATGAGTAATAATATTGTATACGAGCACCATATGTAGATGTGAGACCAATAGAAAATAAATTCACCATGAAACACTATATATACCATGGGAAAACCTCATGAAGAGTTAAAAAACCCACCAATATTATTCATTATTTGAGAAATAAAATTTACCCAATACAAGATTTCTCTTCTCACTTTTTTTCATTGCATCTTACAATATAAACTCTTTATTATATAGGCAAGGTAATTTGACCAATATAATGTGACATTTTCCAACCACCACATTAATGGTTCCAACCTCTCCAAAGGTCATTAAATATATTTTATTATTTATTTACACGAGGATAAACTCATGATAAATAATAAAATATATTATTATTTAACCAATATAATTTAATGTATTAAGGATACATAAATAACACCACTTAACCATTAATTATTACAATACTCTCCTCTAATGTTATGTGGGGATACATGCCATAATCACCTTTATAAAAATGAAGTTATACTCCATGAACCATCCACATGATGAGTTTTAAGAGCTAATAATTGAAGGAAATATCCTTCATCATGCCGTAATCACATTTAAATAAAATATGATATGTAAACATTGTCACCCAAAGGTATTACACTATGTAATTCAAAGGTATTACACTATGTAATTATATATACACAAAGGTATTACACTATGTAACCACAATCACATAATCACCTTTAAGAGAATTACACTATAAAACTATAGATACCCAAATGTATTACACTATGTAACCATAGTCACATAGTCATGTCTAAAGGAATTACACTATACAACTATAGATACTCAAAGGTATTACACTATGTCCCCATAGGAGCCTTTAAAGTAATTACACTATGTTACCCTAAACCACATAGAGTGAGTTTAGTCTAGAATGATTGTGAGACTACATCCCACAATGAGAATATATCCAAAAATTTCTCATGAATAATCAAAAAATCATATTGGAGTCTTTTATAACATAATGACCTCCATGTTACTATGTGTTAGGTACTATGTAGACTTCCATATGAATTTTACAAAAATCACATAAAGTGATGTATTATAATGCATTATAATGAGAATAAGTATAGAGAGATAGAAGAAATAACACACGATCAACATGACTATGAGGAAGTGAGATTATCATGTACACTCCCCCTCAATGGTAACTTAGATAGTCCCAAGATTGAATGAACTTCAATAGGTTTTAGTTCGTTGGTGCTATATTTGATTTTTCACCAAGGCTATACAAATTTGACTATCACCAAGAAGGTTAGTACAATGATTAACTTCCACATGATGTTATTGTAACATCCTTCATAGCCACATGGCTTCTTTATCAACATCCACATGAAGTGCTCTAAGTGACAGCACCTACACAAAATGTAAACACATATCCAGAAGTAGACTCATCAAGTATGGTTAGCATCATGATAACAAACTAAATGATCATAATCAAAAGGAAAATAATATAAAACAAAGTTTAAATTTCCTTTTATATATCAAAGTATTCACTTTGATAATTTACAATGATCCAAGTATGGATACTTAATGAATCTGGAAGAAACACCCACATATTATGAAATATCTATCCTAGTAATTGTTAGATAAATCAAACTACCAAAATATGTTTGTAAATATGTGTTAGCTTTATAAAACATAGTTTTTGTATCAATCTTTAGCACAAACTTCAATATAAGTATATGTAATCTTGCAATAAAGCATGTAAAATTTAAATGTAGGTTATGTGATGTGCATACACTAAATTCACTAATAATTTCATACTAAGTTAACCAAACATTACATATATTATTTTTAATAATTCATATTATAATTTGAGTCATGAAAATTTCTTATTTTTTTTAAAGTCAACATTACAAGTTTGCATTTTATACTAATCTAAGAAAAAAAGGCTTAAAAACCAAAATGTTAATGTATTTTATAATTAATTTTATAATAAAAAAAATATTCTAGTGAATAAACAACACTAGCCACTTAGTTGATTGAAAAAAATTTCAAAATACACAAATAACCATAATAAGGGCAAAAGTTACAAGTGTCACAAAGATAACTTATACACTAAAATTCATATTAAGAAGCTTAAAATCAAACAAAATGCCATCTCAATGCATCCAGAACATGAAAAAATCTAAAGATAGACTAGTCACATGACCATCTTCAACAAAGAATATGACAAGTCAAGGGTGCCCGAATCATGTATAGTAGACCACCTAGTCAATTTGACTTGTTTACTAACTTAACCCTATCAAACCCCTAACTTAACACATTTGACTAAACCATTTAACTCACCCCTTTTAACTTGATTTATCCCATTTTATTTTGGCCCCTCAACTATTGATGGTCAGCCTAACCATTGATGGTTGGCTTGACCATCAATGGTTAGGGCTCCAACCCTGCTTTAAAGTTTTAAAGCATTGACAAATTTGTGCAAGATAAATATCTCCCTAAATGATAACTTTATTTTAAAACTAGATTTAAATTTTCATGAATTGACAACTTTATCCCCTATCAAATTAGTAACTTCCTCCATCCCAATTAGAAACTTCATCTTACAAAAGGAAAAGAGGAGGAAGTGAAAATGGGGGATAATCCACATTCTTGTATCCAAGATCTCTTGTATACAAGTATCTAACATCCTTTAAGTGAGCAAGAAACATCATCAAAGACTCGAAGCACTATTAGAATCACTTTCAAAAGCCAAAGTATTGTCACTTTCGACAAATTATTTTAGCCTTCCACCATTGATTTTTAGGTATCTTTCACTTGTTTTCATTGATTTATCTTATTTCTAACTTCCCTACCCTATCAGATCCATCAGCATCATATTTCCCACCACTCAACCCTGTAACAAACCTCTATTCACTCAAATACCCAATTTGCATTTTTTTTATCATTTCTAGATTTACATAGGTAACCACCGATGGTTAGTATAACCATTGATGGTCACTTCAATCATTGATGGTTCATCTTACCACCAATGGTCATTATGGCATAAAAATATAGCAATTTATTTTTAGCCCATCACCCCAGTCAAACCCAACTTTCTCTATTTCTACCTGAATATAATACCTTTTTTTATTTTCTAGACCAGACCCTAATGATTTTAGCATAAGTATTTACCATATTTTATAATTTTTTTTATTTATCTATTAACTATCATTATACTTTCTTTGTATTGAATTTTTTTTTATCTTATATGAGTAGATATTTACTTTATCATTTCTAACTTAATTTTTATAACAGTTGATTGACATCCTCTTATCAAGTAATACATTTCTTGGATCTAGCTCATGCTAAGTAGTCCACTCATCTACTTGCTAATGAGCCCCCTTTTCTAGTGTCTTTCTTATATGTAGGTTATTCCTTCATAGCTCAATAGGAGTTCCCATCATCACCTAGATTCATGAGAACACTTTTCTAAGTATTCTTCTACACACCCTATTACTAGTTTCATTATTTACTTTTAAAATTAAGAAATGAGTGAAAATTAACTAAAACACCCCTCATTACTAGGAGGAACTAAATCTTAGAGAAATGAAGGGAAAATCTATAAGTGCCAAAAATAAAAACCTCAAGGCACCACAATAAAAATCCTTACAAAATCCTCCTGTTAGGATTTAACTCCATAAATAGGATATCATAACTACCCCTAATCAAATTCAAAAAGGAAAAGCACTACTACTACCAATTCAAACAAAAGCATCTATATTGGGATACCATCCTTCAGCAAGACTAAAAGCCACTATCATAGTATCCTCTTCCAAAGATCATGTATCATCACATAAAGATTTTCCCATCATGATAATGACAATAAATAATCTTTTAAACCCCTAATATCCACAAGGTTTAGGTGTAAGGGCTTATTCTAAGCACAAAGTACATGTTGTAGGGTATATTGAAATAACTAGTTTGAAAAGTCAAGGTTTGAATTCAAATACCTCTTCCCTACCAATGCCTCCAAGGATTGAAAAACCTAGTTTAGATCCATTGAAGGGGTCTTATTCTAATATCATTGATCAACTTCTCCAAACCTCCCTTTTCACTCTACCACCTATAAAGCATGTTAACCCTCATGTTTAGAGACCAATAAAGTATCGATAAAATAAGAAATGTGTGTATCATTGAATATCAAGTCATGACAAATAAAATTATAGTGCACTAAAAGTTGTGGTCCAAAACTTATTAGAAAAATATGATCTTCTAATGGAATAGTTATATCATGACCATTCCCATAGTCAAACTACTAGGATCACGCCCACCTAAAGAATTAGAATACTACCAATAGTATTAGAATGAGTTGTTAAAGAAGATAAAACCTCTGATAGATATCAATATCAACCCCTCCTCAACCCTCTATATGTAGATGAATTTAAGAACATGACAAATCCACATTTTATTTTAGATAGACATTATTCACATAGCTATGCAATCCCAAACCTAGGGTCATAGGACCCACAATCATGATAAAGACAAAGTGACTATTACAAAATCACTAAATCTTACCACAAATTGTCTTACAACACCCACCTTAAAACCCACTATTTATATTTTAGGGAAATCACAAAATAATAATGCTTCAAAACTAATATAGATATATGTTCTAAAGTAGCTTCATCAGCTCTTGATCAAGATGTCTTTATATGAACTTGTCCAAAATTTTCCATAGCATCATGAGGATATGATAGAAGACTTGAAATCCATTGAGATACATGCTAATTAACCCTAACCCTTATCTAATTTCATCTCATCACATCAAAATCCATTATCCATAACATTGCATGATTCAAAAATATCACCCTTACGACCTGATGACTAGAATCCCCCACTATTTATCACTAGCCAAATTGATCAAACTCAAATAAAATGAGTAATGATTGATAATGGTACAAATATAAATATAATCTCCTCTCATTCATTTAAACAACTACAATTAACTAAAACTACTATATCTCAATCCCCTACCATTTTATGAGCATTTAACAATATTATCGCCCCTACACTAGGAATGGTAATACTTTAATTTTAAGTAGGCATGCCTGGATATGTGGTATGCATTGTATCCCCTCCACCTTTAATTGATGTATTAAATTATAACATGAAGGTAAAATCCATAATATCTTGACTGATCCCCATCCATTTAAAACTTGCAATCTCATCTTTCAACCAAATAATTTTTTAATTCCATAAAAAAATGCTACCCCATCATCATCTAACAAGGTGTCATCTAATATGATAATTCTTGCATCAAAGATTAGAAAAGATTAAATTATTTTATGTAATAGAAGGGGAGTTTCAATATAATATTTATTTAGGGCATGCCTGGATACGTGGTATGCATTATATCCCCTCCACCTTGAATTGATGTATTAAATTATAACATGAAGGTAAAATCCATAATATCTTGACTGATCCCCATCCATTTAAAACTTGCAATCTCATCTTTCGACCAAATAATTTTTTAATTCCATAAAAAAATGCTACCCCATCATCATCTAACAAGGTGTCATCTAATATGATAATTCTTGCATCAAAGATTAGAAAAGATTCAATTGATTCCACATTTCAATAAATATGAATTGGATAGTATTAGTTATTGACACTCAATACTCTCCCCACTCCCCAAGAGTATGGGTGTCCAAATAAACAAATTACATCTTTTCTTAACCTCATAGATATTATTCCCTTCAACCCACCTTTCCTTCACACCTATTTGATCTATAGGGGAATCAATCAGCCTTCTTTATGTCTTGGTAACTAAACCCATGCTAAACCATTCACCTCAAAATTTTCATTCCTTGATAAACCCCACTTTATAAAAATATACCTACAATGGTGTGCTTGGAAGGGTTTTGGCATAGGACACTATGAACAAGGACCCAAAAGGGTTACATTAGGATATTTTAGGAAACCCCATGAAAATCATAGCCTCAATTTTAACAAAAATCCCAAAACTACCCTAGAAGTTTCTCTTCTTCTTATCCTTAAAGAGGACTTTCCATCCTCACCATCCATCACCCCTTCTTTGATATATGACATCATATCCATTCCCCCCCAAAAAAATTATTCAATGCCATTACTATATAACCTCTCATTTATCATTACAATGGGGAGGTCAAAAATATTCCTCTATCCTACCGAAAACATGATAGGGTAGAATTTTCCCACCATCCTTATTCTTCAATGCCAAGATTATAAGTCAACCTTAAATCAATTAAGAATGGATCACTCCCGTATATGTAAATCCCTTTCATCTAAAACCACTAGTCTATTAAATGACCCTACCATTGACATTAACATAGGATATCATGAGACTTTATAAATAGTTAAGGTCAATAAATATTTATATCCCTAGGAGAACCAGGATTTTAATATATTTCTAACAGATCAAGTGAAGCGTTCACTTGGTCCTATAGTGACATACCTAGTATCAACCTAGATATTATCATCCATAACATTATCACCTTCATTGATAACAAACCTATAAATCAAAATCTTCATAAAATGCACCCTCATGTTATACTCTTAGCTAAGGAAGAGTTACAATGTCTCTTATCTGTTAAATTTAGCTAGCCTATCGATTAGCCTTAATGGCTATTTAATATCCTCCCTATCACATATCCCATAAAGGGACTATGCATTTGTACTAAATTTTGTGACCTTAATCTCGCTTATCCTAAGTTTTATTTCTCTATCCCTAATATTGACCAATTAGTGGATTTAAAAGTTAGTCACATAATGTTGTCACTTATGGATTGTTTCTCTGGATATAATCAATTACTTATTGCATGAGAAGACCAACATAAGACTTCATTTATTACTCCTTATAGGACCTTTTGCTATCAAGTTATGTTTTTTGGCCAAAAAAAAGTAGGATCCACCTATCAAAGAGCCATGACTTACATCTTCTATTATATCTGTAGACACTAGAAAACTACACTAAATGTCTAAATGTCTCAAGATACCTTAGGGACCATTTAACCCTTCTCAACCCAGTGACTAACAAATCAAACCTTGAGTCTAGTTAGATACTAAGATAACTAAACTCATTACCCTACTAAATAACCTTAACCCAACCCTTTTAACTCACTTTGACCTTTTTTCATTTAGACACTTGACCACCGATGGTCAACTTTATCTACAATGGTTGGGTTGACATTGACAGTTAGGTCTTCCTCTTTCATATATAAATACCAATTATACAAGATAACATAAGATAATTAAATATGTATGTTTCACCCATTATTAATGAACTCCTAGGCATTAAATTTAGTAGGCCAATATTGATTTGTGGAGCTAAAATCTTCACTAATGAGCTAATGTGGAGGTTGCTAGGCTTACACAGTAATCGACATCAGTTAGAACCAAATGACATCGGTTAGGGGTCGACCAGCATCGGTTAGAATCAACCGGCATCGATTAGGGGTCGGCCAGCATCGGTCATCTTCAGACTGACACCGACTTTTGTGTATTTCTAGACGTTTTCAAAATTGTTCTATTTTTAGCTGAATAGATTTGAGCCTTTGATTTAAGAGGTGGATCTAAGGGTGGTGAATGCATGGCTCATGAACCCTAGTGTTGTAGTATACTATATAATAGGGATAAATCCTCATAGTATAGACAATTCAGTAATTGAGTTGATTGTAATTGATTGAGAGAGAAAGAGAGAACTCTTGAGGGAGAATTATTGTACATCTGAGAGGTGTGAGGAGAGAGAGATTTCTTCATTGTATTTCCTTCTAGAAGAGTTTAATATAGATTGGTTGTCTCTTGTATCTCCTAATATTTGTTGTTTTTGATTTCTAGTTACTTATTGCTTCTAGTTTCAATTCCATGTTTAGTTGCTTATATGAAAGTAATAAATTGTACTCTAAGATCCTGACAATTGGTATCAGAGTGTGTTAGTGTTTGTTGATTACAGAATTCACTCACAGGGGTTTCTGATTGAGTGGGAGCAAATTAATGGTATAAGAAAGTAAACTAAGAATGGAGAAATTCAAAGGCAATAATTATCAATTATGGAGGATGCAGATTGAAGATTATCTGTATCAAAAAGATCTATATTTACCATTGGGTGGGGTTTCAAGGAAGCGCATAGATATGGAAGATGAAGAATGGAATGTTCTTGATAGAAAGGCTCTTGGATCTATAAGGTTGAGCCTGGTAGCTTTCATGTTTTCCAACTTATCACAGGCAAAGACAATGGTAGAGTTAATGGATACTTTGATAAATTTATATGAAAAACCCTCAGCTTCAAATAAGGTATATCTTATGAAGCAATTATTTAATTTGCAAATGTAGGAAGGTGGATCTGTATCTAGTCATCTTAATGATTTCCATACAATAGTAAATTAGTTAAATTCAGTCAAAACAGTTTTTTATGATGAAATTAAGGCTGTCTTAATCTTATGCTCTTTACCTGAAAGTTGGCATAGTTTGGTAATGGCAATTAGTAATACTGCATCTACTTCAAATATCTTGAAAGTTGATGATGTTGTTAGTATAATCTTGAATGAATAAATTCACAGAAAAAGCACAGGAGAAACATCAGGTAATGCTTTAAGTGTTGAAAGTAGGGAAAGTCAAAGAGAGAAGGGAAAGCAAGGGAAATCAAAGTCAAAGATGGGAAGTAGATCCAAATCCAAAAATGGAAGAATAACCTGCTGGAATTGTGGAATGAAAGGGCATGCAAAGAAAGATTGTTGGTTGAAGGATAACAAATAAAATCAGCATGAAGGTAACAAAGAAGCAAAAGTTGTAGGTATTGTTGCACAGGATGCTCTTATATTTTCTTTGGATAATAAAGTAGAATCATGGGTTTTAGATTCTGGTGCCTCTTTCTATGCAACCCCAAATAGAGAATTTTTCAATGATTATGTCCATGGAGATTTTTGAAAAGTTTATTTAGGGAATGATGAGCCTTGTAAAATTGTTGAAAAAGGAAAAGTGCAGCTGAAATTGTAGAATGGAAACACATGGGTGTTGAAGGATGTCATGCATGTACCCATCCTGAAGAGGAATATGATTTCTACAAGAAAGTTGGGTGATGAGGCTTGCACAGTAACTCTTATAGCTGAATCTTAGAAATTTTCCAAGGGTGCAATTGTATTAATAAAAGATAAGAGAGTAGGTACACTTTATCTATCTACTTGTATTACTGATTATTCTCCTTCTGTTTTATCTACTTCAGATGTAGATGTAAAGTTGTGGCACTGTAGGCTTGGTCACATGAGTGAGAAGGGAATGAATGTTCTTAAGTCAAAAGGTAAGCTTTCAAATTTGAAAAGCATAGATCTAGATTTATGTGAGCATTGTACTTTTGGGAAATAGAAGAAAGTGATATTTCTCAAAACTGGGTTAACAAAGAAGAAGCACAAGTTAGAGCTTGTTCACATAGACATGTGGGGACCAGCTTAGGTAGCTTCTATTGGAGGATCATAGTATTATGTTTCTTTCATTGATGATGCTATAAGAAAGGTATGGGTTTATTGCATAAAGAGGAAATTTAATGTTTTTGACACATTTAATAAATGGAAAGCTTTGGTTGAGAATGAAATAGGTTTGAGATTGAAGTGCCTTAGATCTGACAATGGTGGTGAGTACTACAGCAATAAATTCAATAGTTACTATTCTATGAGTGGAATACGTAGGGAAAAGATGGTTCCAAGGACACCTTAATAAAATGGAGTTGTTGAAAAGATGAATAGAACAATAATGGAGTGTGCACAGAGTATGAGGTTGCATGCTAGTTTGCCCTTACAGTTTTGGGTAGAAGCTATAGATATTGTGGTTTACCTGATTAACAGAGGACCTTTTACTATACTAGATGGTGGAATTCTAGAAGAGGCTTGGATAGGTAAAAAGGTGGATCTTTCAATTCTTAGAGTTTTTGGTTTTAAAGCTTTTGTGCACATTGATAAAGAAAATAGAAAGAAGGTGGATGTTAAATCTATGTGGTGCACTTTCATTAGTTATGGTTTTAGATATTTTGGATTCCAGTTGTGGAATTTAGAAACTAACAAAATTATTAGAAGCTGTGATGTAGTTTTCAATGAGAAGGTGATGTACAGTGATCAGCTCAAGAGGCTGAATAATTTTAAGCAGGGCAATCTTGATTTGGAAGAGGTTATGATCTAAAATGAGCTCACGGGTAAAAATCATCACTCACAAAAAAACATAGAGACTGATGTCAGTCAGATGTAAATCGACATCGGTCAGGTGGAAATTGACATCGGTCAAGTGGAAACTGATGTTGATCAAGAAGAACTAATGTCAATTAGGTGCAGACTGACATCGATCAGAGATGACCGGGATCGGTCACTGTCAAAAGAAAATTTAGGCAGACAGCAAGCTATAAATGAGTCTCAAACACCCATAAGGAGGTCTGAAAGGGTAAGTAAACCTCCAATTCATTATTCCCATTCTTTATACTACTTGTTGCTCACTGATGGTGGAGAACTAGAAAGTTTTGATGAGGCAATGTAGGTAGAATCTAGGAAACAGTGGGAGCATAACATGAATGAGGAAATTGATTCCTTGGAAGAGAACCATACGTGGGATTTGGTTGAGTTGCCAGTCAGAAAGAAAGCACTAAAAAACAAATGGGTATATAGTTTAAAGGAAGGAGCGAATGGACAAATGAGACATAAGGCCAGGTTGGTAGTAAAGGGATTTGCATAGAAGCTAGGTATTGATTTTGGTGAAATTTTTTCTCCTATAGTAAAGATGACTTCTATTCAGACTGTATTGTCTTTAGTTGTTATTCAGGATTTGCATCTTGAACAACTTGATGTTAAGACAACATTTCTTCATGGAGATTTGGATGAAGAGATATATATGGATCAGATAGAAGGTTTTGAGGTCAAAGGTAAGGAAAAACTTGTGTGTAGGTTGAATAAAAGCTTATATGGTCTTAAGCAAGCTCCAAGACAATGGTATTTGAGGTTTGATAGGTTTATGACAGAGCATGGCTTTAGTAAATGTCAATCTAACCATTATGTTTATTTTAACAAATTAGATAATGGTAGTTATATTATCTTGTTACTATATGTAGATGATATGCTTGTTGCAAGTTCACACATGTAGGAAATTACTAAGCTTAAGGTAAAATTAGCTCACACATTTGCCATGAAAGATTTAGGAGTAGAAAAGAAAATCCTTGGCATGAGTATTAAGAGAGATAGGAAAAATCATAGTTTGATTTTGTCTCAAGAGGATTGTGTGAATAAGGTGTTGGAGAGGTTCAATATGCAGGATGCAAAATCTGTAAGCACACTTATGGTTGGATACTTCAAGTTGAGCAAAGAAAAGTGTCCTAAATCACATGATGAGGTTGAGTACATGAGTAGAGTTCCATATGCTTCAGCAGTTGGGAGCTTGATGTATGTAATGGTATGTACTAGACTAGATATTACCCAAGCAGTGGGAGTTGTCAACAAGTTTATGGCCAATCCAGGAAAGGAACACTGGAAAGTAGTTCAGTGGATTCTCAGATATCTAAGAGGGACTAGTAGTAGGCATTTATGTTGTGGAGGGTCAAACACTTCTCTACATGGGTATGTAGATTCGGATATGGCAGGTGACTTGGATGGTAGGAGAAGCACCACAGGATATGTGTTCACTATTGGTGGAATGGTGGTTAGCTGGATTTCAAAGTTGTATAAGGTTGTTGTCTTGTCTACTACAGAGGTAGAATACATTGCAGTCATAGAGGCTAGCAAGGAAATGATTTGGATGACTCAGTTCATGGAAGAGTTGGGAAAGGAGAAATAGAGTTGCAGATTATACAGTGATAGTTAAAGTGCAATTCATTTGGTAAAGAATTCAGCCTTTCATTCAAGAACCAAACATATACAGCTTAGGTACCACTTCATTAGATAGGTATTGGAGGATGGACAGTTGAAGTTGGAAAAGATTCATACAGATAAGAACGCTACTAATATGTTAACAAAGCTGGTAATAAAGGAGAATTTGAATCTTCATTCAACTTTTGTTGGTCTTCAAGATTGAACTTGAAGAGGGAGAAATAAGGTAGAGATATTTAGAGGATGTTGTTGTACAGGTACATGTGCAGTTGTTTATCTCCAGGTGGGAGATTGTTGAGTTGTGGAGCTTAAAGGTTCACTAATGAGCTAATGTGGAGGTTGCTAGGATTACATAGTAACTGACATTAGTTAGAGCCAACCAACATTAGTTAGGGGTCGACCAACATCGATCATCATTAGTCAGAACTGACCAGCATCGGTTAGGGGTCGATTGACATCGATCATCTTTAGACTGACATCGACTTCTATGTGTTTCCAGACGTTTCTAGAATTTTTCTATTTTTAGCCAAATAGATTTGAGCATTTGATTTAAGAGGTGGATCTAAGGGTGGTGAATGCATGGCTCATGAACCCTAGTGTTGTAGTATACTATATAATAGGATTAGATCCTCATAGTATAGATAATTCAGTAATTGAGTTGATTATAATTGATTGAGAGAGAGAGAACTCTTGAAGGAGAATTACTGTACATCTAAGAGGTGTGAGGAGAGAGAGATTTCTTCATTGTATTTACTTCTAGAAGATTTTAATACAAATTGGTTGTCTTTTGTATCTCCTATTATTTGTTGTTTCTGATTTCTAGTTACTTATTACTTTTGGTTTTAATTTCATGTTTAGTTACTTATACAAAAGTAATCAATTGTACTCTAAGATACTGACAACCAATATACTAGGTAACCTTCTATTATCCATCTCTCTTTACTTATAAAAGGAGGGGAGTAGGAAGTGAAATCAATCATCATAAGCATTTTTACACACATGTATTCAAGCTTCTAGTCAGCCAACTAATCTTATTCTAGAAACTTAGTAACAACAATAGATATCCAAACCTCTACTAAAATATATCTCAAGACAAAGTACCATTACTCTACCAAAATTTATTTAGCCATCAACCATCAAACATCAACCATTTAGAAGCAACAAGTATATTTGTACTTTAGTCTTGGCATTCTAGTTTTTGACTTCTTTCCTCCATCAAAAACTTTTTGCATCTTGATTTCTAACTCCCATACCCTTAAAAAACCCTTACCTAATCAATAATCCAATCTATAACTCTTTTTTTAGTACCTTCAAAAATCCACAGGCAACCACTGATGGTTAGCACAACTGCCAATGGTCACCTCCAACCATTGATGGTTACCCAACCACTGAGGGTTAGCTTAACTATCGATGGTCAACTCAACCACTGATGGTTACTGTGATAATAAATAATAGTAAGCTATTTCTATCCCCTTACTTCTAACTAAATTTGACTTTCTATGTCTCTACCTATTCATAGAGCCTTACCTAATTTTTTAAACTTGACCTGATCTATTTTAGCAATATGATTGACCCACTTTTTCTATATTTAGTTATTTTCTCTATCAAGCATTTCTTTTATGCTTGTATTTCATTTTATTTCCTTTATATTATTTGATGCAAGTATATTACTTTTATCTCTTTCAACTTAATTGTTATCAAAGAGTGGATTGATAGCCCCCTAGCAAGCTCACACTTCTTGGATCTAGCTCACACTAGATAGCCTACCTAATTATATTTCTAACAAACCCTTTTTTTAGTGATTTCTTATCTATAGGTTATTCCTTCCAAGACAAAGAGGAGATCTTCATACTCATCTGCATTATGCATGTATAACAATCAGGTATTTATACCACACCCTTATTACTAGTTTCTTATCTTCTTCCAAAATTAAAAAATGAGTATAAATTAAGAAAAACATTTTTTCATGTCTGATGGGACCCTAAAATCATCTAGGTGCCCCTAAATTCCTTTATTCTATGCTCATATAAAGAAATCTAAAATTTCTTTTGGTCTTAAAATAAACCTTGCATTGTAATTCATCTAGTTAACTTAAAAGCAAAGTAAGTAATCATATTTTCAATCTTGTTATCACACACTTTACCAAACCACATAATCAATCAACACATCAAAACAAACTTGAGACAAGGCTTGACTAGGATTTCATCACCTAGTGGTAAGCTTACCCTTCTTAGGCAATCCTACTTGGAAGTTATTACCAAGGGGAAAACTAACTCAGCTCTCTGGTTGAGTATAACCTCTAAAATTTATTATATCTTAGCTAATCACCTAACACCCTTATTATTTTAGTGTGTGAAGTGAGGGGGTATGCCCCAATATCAAGCCACGTATTGAATGTTAATACATTTTTTTTGAGAGCCTTTAATATTTGAAACCATCATTAGACTTCCTCTTTAGTAACCAATCTACAAACCAAATTTATTCTTCATATTTTCTAAGGCATAAGCCAAAAGTGATCTAAAAATAATCTTAAGTCTTAAACACACTTTAGTGTATGTTTTTATTGCCTTGAAATTCTTTTCCTTTTGCTTGCTTTATGTTTGAGTTATGTGATTTTCATCATTTCTTTTATATTCCTCACATGGTCTTTACTAGACAACAATTGAGGAACCAAACCAACCAAGAACCATCTTCCTTTTCTTCCATGGAGTATACTTCTAATGTTGAGAGTTCTCCTCATCTTTCTCCCCCTCCTACCATGCCTCAGATAGTTGTCAAGGGTGATGTGGATTTCACTACCTTATTTGATAATAAACCCATTGCCCTCCAATATTACCTCAACACATTAACTCACTACACCCCTATTGCTTCAATTCCTCCTATGGATATACCTTATGGTATGCCTCCCCATATTATGGTTGGTGCTACCTCTACCCAACCTATGATCACCCAAGCATCTTCTTCCACCCATAACCCATCTTCTACCACCACCCAAACTCAATCCAACATCCAAACCAATTTCCAAACCCCCCCTCCCCCCCCCCCCCCCCCATACCAACCAACACCTCCAACATAAGGGAAACATCACCTCTTGTTACCCATACCTCATCCACCATGGGGGTATCTTCTACCCCTATTTCCACCATTTCCCTTATCACTATCAAGCCACCAATTTCTACCTCACTTCAAAATTTGGTGATTTGTATACCTCCTACCCTTCCACCTATTATCACAAGAGTTACCACTCAACCCCAACCATATACCAACCCATATATACCTCTAAATCAACCCATATCAATCCCATAACAAATACCCATGACATCATACCAATATGTTCCTAATCCACAAGGATACATAGCATCTTCTACCCAACCTTTTGTCCATATTAATCCTTATGTGGCATCATCCAAACCTTCAATTACCATATAACAATATGTGGTATCTTATCAAACTTATACCACTTATCCATATATTGTTTCCACCCAACCTCAACCAAACTTAACACATAATTATGGAGCTTCCTAACCTCAAACATATTTGGTTAAAATGTTAATGGAAAAAATGACCAACCTAGAGTTATATATCTCTGGGGCTCATAACCTTTTATCTTATGATCAAATATATAATGAACCTATTCACCCAACCATACATATTTGATCTTATCCTCTTCAATGGGAACAACCCAAGTTTTCCAAGTTCTAAAGCAAGGAGAACCCCCAACAACACTTAAGAGCATTTTGTCATTCTTGCTATTTGATTACATATGATGATGCTCTTATCCTTCGTACCTCTCCTGTGTCTTTATTAGGACTAACCTTAGATTGGTATAGTGATCACACCAAGAACTACATATTTTAATTTTCTCAACTTATGCAAATATTTTTATATTATTTCTTAGTCAATATATCTAAAAAGGTATTTATTACTGACCTCTACTCTATTGGGCAATTTGATGACGAATCAATTTCCAATTTTGTATCTAGATGGAGAGGTCTTATTAACCAAATTTCTTTCTCTTTACCCCAAATAAAGTTTATTGAACTCTTCTATCAATTTTGTGCTAAACATATTTCCCTTACTCTTCAAGTTCAAACTTTTAGGACTTTTTATGAGGCTTTCATCATGGCATGAAAATTAGAAATCAAAGCCATTGATGAGGTAAAATTTAAACTATGGAACAAAAATTCTATCTTTAAATATAATGACCCTTCCTCAACCAAAAAGAAAATCAATCTAACCATCCCAACACTAAAATCAAACCATTCACAAACTTGGTTATCCTTAAAACTAGTCTACTACCAACTATCAACCAACCCAATCCAACCAATTCCTCTAACTCTTCCAACCAACAAAACCAAAACCAAAACTAAGCATCCCCAAAATAATACACTCCATTAAGGGATTTTTATGCATCATTTTTGGATAAATTTCAAAAATCAAACTTCATACAACTTCCTCCCATAAAACCTCCCTAACAATTTGATACTTCTCACCCTACACCTAGTCGGTATAATGAGAATGATTTATGTGCTTTCCACCACATCATTGGACATGATGTTAATAGGTGAAACATATTTAAAACTATTGTTTAAAACATGATTGATAAGGGAGAAATTGTATTTGATAATCTAAATGGACCCCCAAATCAATCCCTTGGCATCTTTCATAAACCTTTCCCCAATCATGCCCCTACCACCAACTATGATGATAATAAACTAGAATCATCTCATGTTCATGACGTCCATATAGTTAATGTCATTATTAGTGAACCTATCATTGACGATACCATTACCTCAAATACCTCTTCCTCCATTCCACTCATTAAAGTGATGGACTCACCTTCTATTCCTTTAGACACTCAAAAATAATAAGCAACTACCCCTCTTTCTTTACTTTATGAGATCATGAACTTATCCACATCTCCTTTGATAGAAATACTAAAGGAGGCAACCATTGCTTCAACTACCTCTTCCCCCACTCCACTTATTTAAGTGATATAATTACCCACCATTCCTTTGAACACCCAAACAAAGAAAACAACCACCCTCACTCCTTCACTTGGGGCTATCACACCTTCCTCCCCTACCCTAGAACCACCAATCTCTCTTTGGGAACCATCCTAAAAGAAGAGATTACCTTGTCTACACCTTCCATGGAGGAGACATCCTCCTAAATCATGGAACCTTCCACCAAGGGAAAAGGTGAAGAAATTATTCCCTCAACTTAACCCATGGGATTAACCTTTGAAACCACTGACAAAGGAATTAAATCCATTTACAAGCCTTTTTCTAGATTAGTCAAAAGTCTAGAGTTTACTTCTCAACCCAACCTAGATAGAGCCACCTTTTGGAATCATCTTGGGATCCCCTACCAAAATAAACTTGACCCTTCAACCTCACTTACAACCATAATCAAACCTATCATTACCTCAATACCTTCATTAAACACTTACCCCTCCAAAACCATATGTGAACCATCCAACCCATCTTCATCCAAAATTATCAAATCACCTTATACCTCTCTAACCAAACCCATCAATAATCTAGGAATACTTCCTACACCTAACCTTGCTCACCCATCTTTGAAGTTGGAATTAATCCCATCTAGTCACCAAAGAGAAACCCAACCAAACCACCTAATAAGGTGGAGCCAACCAAACTCCCACCTTAAACCAAAGCTATACCACCTCCTTAAAACTTACCTTCTATCTTAGGATGACATGCTTGTACCATATCAGGAGCTCATCTTTCTACCAATAAGGTGAACCCTCCCACAACTACCTATTCCTCGTCTAGTAAACCTTTTCATTTTTCTCTACCTATACCTACCTCTACTACATCAAACTCCCCATCATTCTTAACTAACTTATCTATCTCTACCTTCCCACCTATCACCAAAAATTCACTCTCCACCTCTAAATATTCCACATCCAAACCAATCATAACCAAACACTCCAAAATAAAACCACTTATTATAACTTATATGGTGAATCTTACTCTTAAGAAATCTCCCACTCCTACAACTAAAAACCCAACACCCTCAACACCTTTGCTCAAATCTTATTCAACCATTCTACAAAGGTTGTTGAAAACTTATTCTTTAATCCTACCACCAATAAAACCCTTCAACTATTCACGTCCTAAACCATCATGGTTCAATGACAATTTGATCTACTTATACCATAGAACTCTTGGACATGACATGAAAAAATACAAAGTTCTCCAAACACTTATCCATAAACTATGGGATGAGGATGATCTATTATTAGATGAACCTCCCTTGAACCCATTACTAATCCAACCACCCAATCAACCTATCCAAATTTTACCTAATCCTTTACTCTCATTTGAAATTAAGGATGAACCAAAGCAACCATCTATCCCAACACCTCACTTAATCCACACTATCTATATGGTTACCCGATCTAGGGCCCAAAAAAATGTTAATGGAAAAGACAAAGTGTCCATACCATAAACATACCCTTCCACCACTCAACCTTCCAATAAAAACCAAGTACCCTCACCTTTACCTTCACCATCACAAAAACCCAAAATATCCATTTTGGTTGCCTCTCCCTCCAACCCTTCTGAATTCATCCAGTGAGTGGTTCTAAAATAACTTCACTAGACACTGATGAAGATGAGCCTTTATGAATTAATCAACCCCTCACCCCATCATCACCAATAATTTATAGAGTCCCTATAATTGATAGAGGTTCAACCAGAAGATCCTCAACCTCCTGCATCTTTTATTATATCCCTTCAACTATCAACCTCTGTAACATTCTAGGAGTTAGAAATACCTTATGTTCATTCTAAGGATCCTAATCCTCTCCTCTTCATCACTACATACATAAATCAAACCTACATCAAAAGGGTGATGATTGATGCAGGAGCTAGTATTAACATTATCTACTTTCATGCTTATGACCAACTCCAACTACCTAAGAAATCATGTCAAAAATTGCAACGATCCTCTACTCCTTCAATGATACTATGGCCACTACCTTGGGGACAATCATCCTCCACATCTTCTTGGGACCTCTCACAAATCTAGAAATTTTTTACATTGTAGAAGGAGAGTTCTAATATAACATATTACTTTTATGCCCTTGGATTTGCACCATGAGTTATGTCTTATCCACCTTACAACAATGTGTCAAGTTTGAACATGAAGGTCAAGTTGTTACCATAAAAAATGACCCTAATCCTTTTGTGTCTTAAAAAATGATATATCAACCCAATGACATTCTTATTCCTCCCTCATCCACCTCACCACTAACCAAAATCCACTTCACCCCTACCATCGATGATGTTTTAACTAGCTCATATATCCCTTCTTCTTAGATCCCTATAGAGGACCCCTTGGAACACATGTTCCAATGTCTCTCACTATCATCTTATAGCCTTGGATGCTTTCCATACTCTACAAGAGTATGGGAATCTCAACCATGATCTTAGTTATAACCCCAACATTATATCCATAATCATTTTTAGACTTCCTAACCCTCAAACCAAATTAATCTATGGGGGACTTGATCATCCACTTCTTGCTTCCACCACTACCTCTTCCACCCCACCATTTACTTTTAACTTCTTTTATCTTGAAAAATAAACATTTGCCAAATTATACCTTCATAGTTGTGATTAAAAGGAATTTGGCCTCATATACTATTAACATGGACCTCACGAGTTACCTTCATAGAGGTTGAGGATCTTTTGGCATCATGATCTATTTGGCCTTGGGTTCATCCCACTAGAAGAACCCACTGATTCACCAAATCCCATCACCACCATTAATAAAACATACCATCCTCACCAACTCAGTCTCTTTCAAAGTCTAAGGATTTCAAAATCATTCCTCATAACTTTTTTTATCAATACTATTAGTTTAGGCCCCCTAACCTATTAGAAGGATGGCCAAACTAAAATCCTTCCTCTCATTTATCTTGAAATGGTAGAAATTGATTCTCCTACCATCAACACCATCTAGCATCAAGATGATGATTCCATTCTCACCTAAATTAGTGTGGGGGACTATTCTATCCACAAATCCCTTCCACTTGAGAACCAAACCATGTTAAATGAATCCACTATCAATGTTAACATGGCTACTCAATATAACCCTCGCATTATCAAGATTGGTCACTCTATAGATTATATGGAGCATTAAGATTAACCTTCTTTCCTTTATGACCAAATCATAGAATTTTATTGGTCCTATCAATATATGCCTATAATTGACCCTTATATATCCCTCCATAACATTTTCACCCATCCTGATGCTAAGCCTATTCAATAAAAGCTTCACATGATGCACCCTTGCATCACCCTTCTATTCAAAGAAGAGCTTCAACATCTTGTGTCTATAGATTTCATCCATCCCATAAAATATACACAATAGGTTTCTAAAATCATTCCAATTACAAATACCATAGGGGTACTTCAACTCTATATTGACTTTTGTGACCTCAACCTTGCTTTCCTAAAGGATGACTTCCCTTTGCCTAGCATCGACCAACTTGTTAATCTTAAGACTAGCCATGAGATATTACCTCTCATGGATAGTTTCTTAGGATATAATCAAATATTGATTTCCCCTAGAATATCAACATAAAACTTCTTTCATAACCCCATGGGGAACATTTTTCTATAGGCTCATGCCATTTGGTTTTAAGAATGCTGGAGTAACCTACTATCTTTTGATGACCTACATATTCTATGATCTCATCCATGAAATTGTAGAGGACTATGTATATGATCTCCTTAGGAAATCCAAACATTTCAAGGATCACCTAGCCATTTTCACCATCATCTTTGACCACCTAATCCATTTCCACATTTGACTCAACCCTAAGAAATGCATTTTTGGGGTCCTATCTAGAAATCTCCTTAGATTTATCATCTCTCTTCAAAGAATAAAAGTGGACCCTACCAAAGTCAAATTAATTTTGGGGATTCCACTTCTAACCCACCTCAAGTAACTCCATATCCTATAGGGGAAGCTCCAATCCATCTATCACTTCATCTCTTAGTTATTGGATAGATGTCAACCTTTTCACCATATTCTCAAAGAAGATACATCTTTGAAGTGGACTAAGGACTTAAAATAATCCTTTGATTCACTCAAATAATACCTTCTTTCTCCACCTATTCTTACCCCTCCTAAAGATAACTAACCCTTATACCTTTATATTTCTGCCACTTACCATTCCTTTAGAGACAAGGATTGCTTATCGTGATGAATAAAATAAAAATCAAGCTATCCACTACATAAGTTGAACACTTATAGAGTATGAGACTTGATACACCAATTCTAAGAAACTTTGCCTCACCTTATTCTTTGTGGCTTCCAAACTTCATCATTACCTTCTCAATCACAAAAATTTCATCATCATTAACACTGACCCACTCAAGTGCATGCGCTCTAAACCATACCAAAACTAGTATATGACTAAGTGGCTCATGCTCATAATTGAGTTTGACCTAGAGTTCCTCCAGTAGAAATTAAATAAAGGGTAAGTCATTATCAATAAATTGGCCTAATCTCATTTACTATAAAATTAGCTACTTCTTCTTACATTTATAGATGAGTCCATCATGACTCTTTCTCAAGAAGATCCCACCTACCAGATGACCCTGTTCTTTGATGGTTCAAAATGCCAGTGTTATTCTCATTCTCCTTGATTCTAAACCTCTTCCCCTTTCCTTTAAAATTGATTTTGAGTGAACCAATAATGTGGTTGAGTATGAATCCCTAGTGATAGATCTCTAAATTGCTCTA
Source organism: Torreya grandis (assembly GCA_037957365.1). NCBI lineage: Eukaryota > Viridiplantae > Streptophyta > Pinopsida > Cupressales > Taxaceae > Torreya > Torreya grandis. The sequence goes on along the minus strand of JARHVA010000922.1, from coordinate 1,811,401 downwards.
TCCCTATTAATTAAGATCATTAGTGTCTTTAGTGATTCCTAGCTTGTAGTCAACTAGGTTAATAGATCCTACCAATGTAAGAATGATGTCTTTCAAAATTAAAAATTTCTAGTAGATGAACTCTTAACATCATTTGATCATTACCTTATCTAGTCTATTCCATGATCTAATAATAAGTTTAAGGATACAATGGATTTCCTTGCTTCCCAAATCCCATCTCAACCTACCAATTCTAAACTATTTATCACCATCCACCACTTTATCACACACTCTTATATCCATTCTGAGCTTCCTACTATTTCTAGTGTATAAGCATCTCCATTAGACATATGGTATGAGCAAACCTTCAACTACCTCAACCTCAGCATCATTCCTCCCAACCTCTATAAAATTCACAAAGAGATTTTGTTCAGAGTACCTCTCATTATACCGTACTAGGAGGAATAATTTACAATCATGGCTTCAATGGTCTCCTTCTCCATTGTCTACATAGTCATGAAGCTTCCCATGCTATTAAGGAAATGCATGTGGAATCTATGGGGGACACTTTAGTAGTTTAACTATCACTAAATGTATCCTTCATCTTGGCTACTATTGGCCCACCCTCAACTAGGACTATTTTAATTATTTAAAGATGTGTGTTAAATTATAAAAACATGCCAATTTACATCATGCACCTGCCCATGGCCTTTGAGTATCCAAATACTATTGGCCTTTCTCACAATGGGGACTCAATCTCATTGGGGAAATCAATCCTCATTATTCACAATGACACCAATCCATCATCATTGCCATAGAGTATTTCACCAAGTGGGTGGAAGTTATTCCTCTCATCTCCATCAAAGCTAACAAGACAGTTGACTTCATTAATCATCATATCATCTATCATTTTAGTGTTCCCCATAAGATCATCATCAATAATTTTCAAATCTTTCAAAAATAAGCACATCTAAAGTATTTTCAATAAATTTGGCATCAAGTTAAGATTTTCCTCACCTTACCATCCATAATCAAATAGACATGCAAAATCCTCTAACAAAACCCTCAACAATATGTTAACCAAAGTAGTCAGTACTTTAGGTCAGGAATGGCACTTACACATTGCTTTCATTTTATGAACCTTTCACACTAGCATTTGACCCTCTATGGGTGCTAGCCCTTTATATTTAGTTTTTAGAGTAGAGGGAATCTTGCCTCTTGAATCCCATATTCCTTCTCTTTGCATATCCTTTCAAGAAATCATTTTTGAGAGTGACTATCATCAAGAACATCTAGCCCAACTTGAGTTACTTGATGAGCATCACCTAGTAGTGCTTAACCATCTCCATGTCTACCAAGAGAGAATCAAGTGTACCTAAAAAACACCTAAAATAATGATAATATCAGAGACCTCATCTTAAATGGAAACCAACATGTAACCAATATGGAGAAAAGTAAAAGAGGCAAGTTTTATTTCAATTGGCTTGGACCCTACATCATAACCCATAAGTATGGATCAAGAGCTTACTATTTGTCCTCTCTTGAAGGAAAACTAGAACCTAAGCCTCTAAATGCTTCACATTTGCATCCTTTCTTTTTCTAAACAAGGATCAAACTCACCTTCTTGTATAACTTAAGCTTGTCCCTTGATTTATGAGATTTTCACAATCACTTACCTATCCCTATACCTTTGAGGATAACCAATTATAACATATAACCATGTGATTGATCGCCATAGTTATAGCCTAATCTTAAATATGGGTACCATGACTCTACCCATAGCATTGTTCTCATTCATAATTTTCATCTCTAATCAGATGGAATCCCATAGTCATTATCTCTCAAAACCACCACTTTCACCTATCATTAACCTTTTGTGCAAAAAGTGTTTCCCTCATAAAGGTAGACCTCTAAGCCTATATAGACTTGTCCATGTCTAAAAATAGCATCAGAATAATCTAGGATACCAAAGTATCACTTGGGTCACATGTCTCTAGTAATGCAAACTTCTCCCTTAAAGGACAACTACCTAAATAAATAAATTGCTTAAAAGATAGATTGCTCCATTAAAAAATAACTACCAAATAAACAAACTCAAACTTAGACCACTCCCTTAAAGGATGGCTAAGTCAAACTTGTCATATAAATCATTTAAAGTTTCCAACATCGATCAACTTCACAAACTTATCAAAAAAAATTCAGCAAAATACCCTATATAAATATTAGAACAATCTATCTCAAGAAAGCTATAATTGTCTTTCATTAGTAGACTTCCTACATTGATTAGTCTACACCTTGTATGAAGACATGGACTTATCTAATATGGTTATTAGGTTTCCTTACCTATTACCCATTAACACTTCACCTACCACCTACCTCCCCCTTATACCCTCTATAAATCAAGGGATTATAAGCTTAATTGACACAATGTGATCAAGATACATTTTTATCAACCACAACATGCTAATGTGAAGCATTTGAAAGGCTTATGTTCCCTAAGCTAATCTAAATTTGGTTTTTATTTTTTCTTTACCAATGAAAAGGCATCTAAAATTTTACTTATCTTTATAATTGGTTCATGTATATATATGTCTCATGATTCTCATCTCTTTTCTCACATTTGGTTGGTTATCTAACTTACACTATGTTCTCACGTCATAACCATATTTAACACATCACATCTATAATCCATGAAATAGATCACATCATATAAAATCATATCATAAACCACATCAATAACCATAATCAAACCATCCATAATTCATAAATATCATATCCATGAACAAAACAAAACATCATCCATATTCTTCACATGCCTAAGCTACTAAGTCAACATCTCATAAGCATAAATAATAAAACATCAAAATATATAAACCATCAACCATGAGCCATAAATGTATACATATCATGATGAAAATAATAAATAGCATATACATCCTCTCATTAAAATAAATTATACATGTAACAATGTATATCTTTCTCTCAAAGCATGTACATCTCACTACATTAGCACATAGGCTAGTATCAAAATCATATACATCTATACCTATATATCTATCTCATATCATATATCATTCCCTTGGGAAACCACCACCACTACCATTTTCCCCTCCTAAACCTACACTACCATTACCATCTGGTGTTGGTCCTCTTAGGATGCCTACATAACCTCTCATCTATGTGACCCATTGACTTGGAGTCACCATAGCTTCCCCACCTACTAAAATAGATATGTACTTGCCTCATCAAAGTTGCTCAAGACATTATGCCAGAACTATGGCCTCATAATACCTCAACCCTCCACTATGGCCCAATACCACACCATCAAGATAGTACCTAATGGTCTTACTAGTGTTACCACTACTCCTACCCTCTATCTCAATGTATCCCTCTCCTAGGTCACCAAACCTAGGAAGGTCTTAACCTAATCTCTCTAACCTATAATAATGGAAACATAAACATATAAAGTCATAATCTAGCCCTATAAAGTGTCCACCTATCCCTATAACCCTATAATATGTGCATATGTAGTAGCCAATGCTACTCTTACCCATCCATCAGGGCCACCACCCTATACCTATACCTATGTACCCCCACCAACTGGATCCACATTATGGCATATTGGCCCCCATCATCCTAACCAAAACTTACCACTATATAAATGGCCTAGTACCATGCTAGATAGCCACCAACAACACCAAAATCATCAACCCCTAATCTAATAGGTATCTCCTCATGATCTAGGACCACCTCCTCTAGTTGTGGCTCAAATAACAAAAACTCAACATCCTCCCTCATCTAATATGGGAATAGACCTAGAATCCCATGTACTAGTCCAAACTACCTGTAAACTCTATCAAATGGGATGAGCTCAGTCTCATCCTCTCTCCTTTCATAGATCCACCTCTATCTCTATAGGGATAATGTATGATATCTATAGAGGGCCCACCTATGAAATCTAACATATGGCCTCTACACCACATCACTCACAACCAAGCCCTTTAATACATCCCTAAACTAGTCAATATCTATTGACCCTCATCTAGCTCCTATCTATGCTTAATCTCCCCTCCATCACATAAAGACCACTCTAAAATCCATTTAGGCATAGTCCTCCCATGGTAACCTTAATGGTCTTAGAACCCTAATGTGCTCATATGCTCAACAATAGAGAATGAACCCCACAATGATCCCATATCTCCTATGAGCTTGAAATACCTAGAACTCCCTATATATCTAGACCAACAAAAATGGTGCCCACTCAAACACTATCCTCCTAAGTAACATCTCTACCAACACTCCCAGTAATAGATAAGGAAACTATCCACTTATTGAATTTGGTAATGCAAAATAAGAAACTTACATTATCATATTCATCAAACACCTCTCATCTGAATCCCTCTAGTACAATGGCCCATAACCAAAATCACCTACATGTCACTTGGAAAGGACCAATTCCTCACCGTACAAGATCTTCATCTACTCATCCCTCTCCTCACTCTCAATATGGCATATCAGCTCCTCCTAAATTGGCATCCATGTAATCCTATGAACATCCTCTAGTAGGATGGTCATCTCTCATGTCAACAAGAGGAAGGTGTTCATGGCCAGATCTCATCTCTCAATGAGGGCCATGATCATCACTACATCACATGGAAAATTTTTGTAGTATCTTATAGCCCTAAGGCTGACCTCCCTTATGTGTTTCCAATCATCCTCAATCATCCCTCCATGGACCTTCAAAAAGATACTAAGAACTTGATCCCTCATCTGGATCTGATCTCATGCCTAAAAAATCAAATTTGGCACACGCACTTAGTTTTCCATTGCCATTTCTCATTTCCATTCATTTAAATCATTTTACCTACATCAACCTCTTTATCAACCTAAACCCACCTAAATTTACCTCTTCTAATACTAACCCATAACCTTTACCTCTAGAAATTGAAAATGACCCTCACCCCCAAACAGTTTAAACTTCTACCCCAACCTTCAAATAATTTCAACACCTTCCCTAAACCTATCAAACCAACATCTAAATCTAACCAACAAAACATTTTAACATAACAATCCTACTTGGAAATCATCCTATCCTAGCCTACACTTGGCATTTTACCCATTTAAAAAAAATTAAAACATTTTTCCTAACTTTTTTATCAACCCACCTTCCCCAAACACTCTACCACCAATGGTCAAGTGATCTTTGTTCTTCAGTGGTAGACCACTGAAGGTCATGTCTGACCATTTATGGTCACTATGTGTGACCATCAATGGCAAACCACCTAACCCTACATTCCTCAAAACCTAATAAAACAATCAAATTTGATAACTTAACTACTTAATCCTATCCTATAACTTACCCCCAACCCAAATATTACCCCAATTTCAAATTTTACCAGTTCATTTTTCCAATCACAATCAAAACCTAAAACTAGGTCAAACCCCCCAAAAACCCTATTCAAACTAACCACAAAACCCACATTCAACTTCACAATAACACAATTAGCTAATCTATCAATTTTAAAACACTCCCTACCTCATTCCTCGACTACTATCAAGGATGAATCCCACTTTAACTACTTGATTCCATCCTCATCTACCCTACATCTTGGTCCCATCTGAATACCTCAAACACATGCCTCCACCTAATTAAAAATCACCACATCAATAATCACTAGATTAAACCTCTCATAGTAAAAAGCCAAATCACCAAATCACAAAACACATAGAACACTCAAAGTCAAGTTAAAAGTGACATTGATTTTATTTTTAACTTTTTATCCTTAACCTTTTAGGGTTTCCCCTTGACCATTAATGGTTAGGGTAACCATCAATGGTTGACCTGGGAACCCTTGACCATCATTGGTTAAGGTATCACATTTTATTTTTTTAGGCACATATACCTAATTGCCAAATTTTTGGTGATAACCTTTCTCCCCTAAATCAAAACCTAAACTTTTGGAGATTACCCTTTTCTACCCGACCATTAGACCACATCCACCTTGACATTGGTTATTTTTTAACTTGAACTATCACATATTTTGTGATGACCTTACTGTGCTCTTTTTGACCACACTAACCAACCTTTCCATGTTGAACATTTGAATTTGCACCACCTCTTGTATAACTAGACCATTTATGTCTTTCAAAGGAGCAATTCATACCTCAGATACCTATGAAAACACTGAGCTTATTTAGGAGACTTATAGAGTAACCTGATCAATTATGACTAATGCTATGGACCAATTACCCTATCACTTTTACTTCTAGAACCAACCTTATTTTTATCAACCCATTGGTAACTTTAGTCTTTGAATGATCTTGACTATCACATTTAGTCACATTGTATGTGCTTATTTGTGCTTCAAATGCCCAACCACCCTTTTATCACCAACCTCATGACTCACCATACACCATTTATTAAACATTGACTTGATTTCAATTTCATTCCATCAACTCCTAGTTTGAGGGGGAACACCTCCTCCCATACTCGAGGAAATAAGACCTTCAACTAGAAATCCATTTTTGTTTTGTAGCTTGTTAATTCAAAGATACATACCAAAAATGGGGAAAATGTAGACACTAGAAAATTGCACTAGATGTCAAAATTCCTTGGGATACCTTAGGGACCACCTAACCCTTCTTAACCCACTAACCAACCCATTAGGCCTTGAGTCTAGTTAGCTAATAAGCTAAATAAACTCATCAACCTATTATCTAACCTTAACCCAACCCTTTTAACTAATTTTGAACCTTTTTCCTTTAGACACTTGATTGTCAATGATCAACTTGGCCATCAATGGTTAGTCTAAATATAGATGGTCAAGTCTTCCTTATTCATACACAAATACTAGTTTTGCAAGATAACACAACACAATTAAATATGTCCACCTTGCCCATTTATAAAAAACTCCTAAGCATCAAAATTAGCAAGCCAATCTACTAGGGAACCTTTTATTATCCATCTCTTTTTGCCTATAAAAGGAGGGGAGTATGAGGTAAAATAGATCATCACAAACATTCTTTCAAATAGGTATTCAAGCTTCCATTTAGCTAGCCAATCTTCTTCTAGTAATTTAGTAGTAGAAACAAAGATCTGAACCTCTACCAAAATTTATCTTGAGGTAAAGTACCGTTACTCTACCAAAATTTCTCCAACCATCAATCATTTAGCAATCAACAGGTATATTTATAATTTAGTCTTGTCATTCTAGTTTCTAACCTCTCTCCCCCATCAAACCTTTTCTACATCTTGATTTCTAACTCCCAGATGCTTACCTAATTAGTAACCCAATTCACAACTCATTTTTAGTACCTTCAAAAATCCACAAGCAACCATCGATGGTTAGCATAGCCACCAATGGTCACCTCCAATTGTTGATAGTTACCCAACCAGTGATAATCACCTTAACCACCAACAATCAACCTAACCGTTGATGGTCATTATGGTAAGAAATAAAAACAATTTATTTCTAACCCCTTTCGCATAACCAAATATAACTTTCTATGTCCCTACCTATTCATAGACCCCCTATCTAATTTTTTGAACCTAACATGATTTATTTTAGCACTAGTATTGACCCACTTTTTATATATTTAGTTATTTTCTCTATCAAGCATTCATTTTATTCTTGTATTTAATTTTAGTTCCTTTCTATTATTTAATGTATCTTAATTTTATCTCTTTCAACTTAATTATTATCAAAGAGTGGATTGATATCCCCCTAGTAAGCTCACACTTCTTGTATCTAGCTCATGCTATGAAGTCCACCGAACTATCTTTCTAATAACCTCTTTTATTAGTGTTTTCTTATCTACAGGTTATTCCTTCCAAGATAAAGAGGAACTCTCCATACTCATTTGGATTATGTGCACATAACAACAAGGTATTTCTACCACACCATTATTACTAGTTTCTTATCTTCTTCCAAAATTAATAAATGAGTAAAAATTAAGAGAAATAATATCATCCATAAATTTTTTTAGGATTATATGGATGATCTCGTCGATAAGTCAAAATTACAAAAATACCATCTTTTGATCCTAAGGTAATCTTCTCTCATTTAATCTAGATTCATGTCCATCTAAATTCCAAAAAATGCATTTTTGGGGTATTGACAGGTAAGATTTCAAGTTTTATTATCTCTATTCAAGGGATACAAGTCAACCCTACTAAGATCAAATCCATTTCAGAAATGCCACCCCCATTTAATCTTAATCAACTCTATAGTTTACAAGGAAAATTGCAATCTATTCATCATTTCATCTCCCAGTTATTTTTTCTATGTCAACCATTCCATCACCTCCTAAGGAAAGATATCCATTTTAATTGGGACTCTAGTTGTTAGGAGGCCTTCAATGCTCTAAAGAGATACCTTATTTCACCACCAATTCTCATTCCTCTAAAATAAGGACAATTATTCTTGTATATTTCTACTACATATCATGCCCTTGGAGCCATGCTTACCCATCATGATGAGCAACATAAAGAGTAGGTGGTTTATTATATTAGTTTTACACTTGTTTAATATGAGATGTGTTATTATCACATAGAAAAGTTATGCCTAGATTTAGTCTTTTAATCTTCCAAGCTTTGCCATTATTTGGTCAATCACAAGACTTATGTGGTCACAAACATCGATCCCCTAAAATTTATGCATTAAAGCCTTATCAAAACTAATGAATGATCAAATGTATCATGATTTGGCATAATTTGATCTTGATTTTATCCATCAAAAATTAGTTAAAGGTAAAATAATTATTGATCAACTTGTTGAAGCACCTATTGTTGATAATCAACCAATTAATTATGAATTCTAAAATGAATCCATATCCTCCACATCTCAAATAGATGCACAATATCAAATGACTTTAATCTTTGATGGATCCCAATGCAATCATGGTGGGGGAATTTTAATTATCCTAATCCTTTATGGGGGGACACCTAGACCCCTATCTTTTAATCTTGATTTTGATTGCACTAATAACATGGTAGAATATGAGGCTTTAATCATAGGTCTCCAAACTACTTTATCCTTGGGTATTAAAACATTTAACATATATGTTGATTCCTATATTTTTGTCAATCAAATAAATGGCACATATCAATTTAAAAATGATACCCTTCAAAAATATAAGACCTTAGTTGATCATTTACTAGCTACTTCTAAGCATTATTCTATCCAAACCACTCCTTGATCAACTAACAATTTTGCAGATACCATGGTTTCTTTGGCCTTGTTTATCCCATCTTCATCTTATGAATCTAAGTTAATTTTCCTTATCCGTAAATTTAATAAACCTTATTTTACCAAAACTAATCTTCCTTCCACCCACAGTGTGGAAGAAAATCGATTAGATCTTTGGTATGCATAGATATTTTATTACCTATCAAAAGGGATTATTCCTCTAGATCTATCAAGAAATGTCAAACAAGCTTTCCATCATTACATCATGTGTATTATCATACTAGGGGGTGTTCTCTATAAGCATGGTTTTGATGGTATCTTTCTTTTTTGTCTCTAGAATCATGAAGATACCCTCACTATCAAATAGGCTCATGATGGGTCGTGTGGTGGGAATTTTAGTGGTCATATTATCACCAAGAGAATATTATTCTTGGGTTATTATTGGCCCACTTTAAATCAAGATTATTATTAATACATTAGTACATGTGTAAAATTTCAGTAGCATACGGATCTATTGAATGTCCCTAGTCAAGTATTACAGGTAGCATAAGACTTTTGGCCTCTTTCCCTATGGGGGCTTGATCATATAGGTTATATTAATCCCAAGTCTTTATAGCATCAAATATTTATCATTATCACCACTGAGTATTTTAATAAGTGGGTGGAGGCTATCCCCCTTATCTCAACCAAAGTAGATAAAATTATCAAATTCATTAATCCACATATTATTTGTTGGTTTAGTGTCCCTCATAATATCATCACAGATAATGGAATATATTTTTAAAAAAAAAAATTTCAAGATCTATATGATTATTTTAGCATTAATATAGGTCTCTCCTTGCCTTACTATCCTCAATTTAATGGATAGGCTAAGGCATCCAATAAAACTCTTGTCAAAATCCTAAATAAATTCATTAATGAATCAGGAAAGAATTGGCATCTTCATGTTTCTTTTTCTTTATGGGATTATCAAACTAGTATTCTAAATCCTATGGGTGATACTCCTTTTTCCCTTCACATCTCCCTTAAAGATATCATTTTTGAAGATATTTCCATCAATAATGATTAGCCTAACTCAAACTCTTGAAAGAGTATAGATTAGATGCCCTTGACCACCTCCATGTATATCAAGAATGAATAAAACATGCCTATAATAAACATCTAAAATAACATGAATTTAATATTGGTGGCCTTGTCTTAAAATAAAATCAACATGTCACTAATACGAAAAAAAGCAAAAGTGGAAAATTTTCTCTAAATTGGTTTGAACCATATATTATCACCCATAATTATGAATCTAGGGCATAGCACTTGGGTTATTTTGATGAAAAATCATAATGATAACCTTTTTATGCATTGCGTTTTCATCCTTTACACTCTTAATAAGTCTAAATCACCTTAGGCCACCTATTTTATTTTCTTTTGGTTTGATTTAATAAAACCATATCCCTATTATTCTTATACCAAATAATGATATATATAATCATGTGGTTATACAATATTATTTTCTATTGTAACCTTAAATATGAATACCACATCTCTATTCATAGCATGATCTAATTGGATAAGCTCTACCTATAATGGAAAGGAGATCCAAATTGTTATTCCCTAAAATCTCTCCCTATCACTAATTCATTTTGAGAATAAGAATATTATCTTATGCAACCAAGATTTGGGGAAAATATGCTAGGATGTTTGAGGCCAATCCATAAATCAATAATAGCTTTGGGACTAAAATAAAGTCAAAACATCTAAAAACTAATAAAAATAATATACTGATCCATCAAAGGATAGCTATCAAATCTAAAAAATATACAAAATATATATCAAAAGTATAGATTGCTCCCTCAAAGGATAACTATTTCAAAAATAATATTTCAAAATATATACCACTCCTTTGAAGGATGACTATCATGCATAAAATATCCCAATAAATCTTCCCACATTGTTAAGCTTTCTATTAATTAGTAGACTTCCCGCATTGATCAGTCTACATGGATTGGCACAAATGGATTCTAGGATTGAAATTAGTTTTGGGTATGCAATATGAAAGAATATTATTCTTAAAACAATCCACTTTATATTAAATCCTAAATAAATTCCTTAGAAAGTTCCATCTCAAACTAATAAGATCCTGAACATAGTTGACTTAAGGTTGTTAGGATATTTATTAGCAGTCAATTAAGGATGCACATGAATTATTTTAAAACAATTTTTTAGGTCATGTTGTGAGATAATAATGAGAATTAAAACCCTTTTTAAATCAAATTTGTGCTAATTAATTACATATTTTCCACATTTATCAAAGAATATCCTAATCCAGTAATCCAAAAATCTATAAGTCTGATCACATGAAGTCTATAATCTATAAATCACATCCATAATAATCATGATCCATAAACATTTTTCATAATACATAAAATATATAATCCATAATTTAATACACATCCATAATAACATAATCATAATTTATAAGCATTTTAACATTTCATAAAATTTTAAAATCCATAATCCATCATCACATAGAATAAAATATATGATCTGTTAGGGTGTGGAGCTAAAAGCTTCAACCTTTGCAAACTAGGAACAGATGGTTGCTGAGTTCTACAGGAACCGGCGTCGGCAGCATGACCGACATCGGCAGGATCCAGTGCAGAAGGCAACCGGTGACGGCAGGAAGTCGGCCGACGTCGGCAGAACCAGACCAGCAGGGACCGGTGTCGGTCGCCTGTGTGTTCCCGAAGTGTTCATTTCACGGACAGTTAGTTAAGTGAACGATGAGTTTGCATGTCAAGACCAGCCAGAGTCTTGGGTTGCGAGGATAATTGTCTAAATTAAGAGTCTATGTTATTGTTTGAGTTAGGGATCTATTTATAGACCCATTGGCATGTATTGTATAAGGCATGAGATAGAAAGGAAGAGTTCCTTCTAGTTGTAAGATCTATGAGTTGCAGGTTGTTGCAAGCTCATTGGTGATCTACATGTAAGTTTGGTCTTTGAATTGCAGGTTGCAGGTTCATAAGAGATCAGCTTGAAGTGCTATAGAGTGCTTGATGTACCGGCAGGGTTATTACTGACTGGTTGGTGAGGTGAACACCAATTCTTTGTGTGAGTTGGTTGTTGGGACCATTTTTGTGTAGGAGAGTGTGTGTGAGAAGAATTACTGTACACTTGAGGTGTGGCGAATCTCTGTAAGGTGAAAGAGTGTGGCGGCTCTTTGATGTATTCTTTTCTGTTAGTGTTAATACAAGATAGTGTATTGTCTCTCATATTCTGTGCTATTGGTGAATTCTCGTTACTTGTGTTTCTGGTTATTTCCGCATATTCAATTGCTTATATATTTGGTAATCATACTGTGCTCTTTCTGAGGAGCAAGATCCTAACCAGTGGAGTCAGAGCATGTTTGTTGTTCTTAGATTCCTGACAAGTGGTATCAGAGCCTTGGTTGTAGGTTCTTGAGCTTGATACCAACAATTGGTATCAGAGCCTTTTGGTTGGGATACTAACAGATTGGTGTAGATCTGGGTAGTGTGTTTTGATTACAGGTTACTCACAGGGTTTCTGTTTGAGTGGGAGTTGAGCAATGACAGAAAGCAGTCAACTACGAATGGAAAAGTTCAATGGCAAGAACTACCAATTATGGAGGATGCAGATTGAGGACTATCTATATCAGAAAGATTTGTACTTACCGTTGGGTGGGGTTGCTAGCAAACCCTTGGATATGAAAGATGAAGAATGGGATGTTCTTGATCGGAAGGCTCTAGGATCTGTTAGATTGAGTCTTGATTCATCTGTGATTTCCAGCTTATCACAGTGTAAGACAACGGTGGAGTTGATGAAATCTTTGGCAAATTTATATGAAAAACCCTCGGCTTCAAACAAGGTATTTCTTATGAAGCGTTTATTTAATTTGCAAATGTTGGAAGGTGGATCTATTCATAGCCATCTTAGTGATTTCCATGGTTTAGTAAACCAGTTAAGTTCAGTGAATATTGTATTTGATGATGAACTTAGAGCTCTCTTAATCTTGTGTTCATTACCTGAAAGTTGGGAAGGTTTGGTAATGGCAGTTTCTAATACTGTGTCTCCTTCAAAAGTCTTAAAAGTGGATGATGTTGTGAGTGTAATCTTGAATGAAGAGATACGCAGGAAAAGCACAGGTGAATTATCTGGAAATGCTTTGAGTGTTGAAGGAAGAGGAAGGCCAAGAGAGAGGACAGAGCGTGGGAGATCAAGGTCGAAGACAGGCAAGAGATCCAAGTCCAGGTATGGCAGAATAACCTGCTGGAAATGTGGAAAGCAAGGGCACTTAAAGAGAGATTGTAGATTGGGTGAAGATCATCATGAAGAACATGGAGATGAAGCAGATGTCGCAGGCTACGTTGCACAGGATGCTCTGGTATGTTCTTTGGATAAAGTAGAATCTTGGGTATTAGATTCTGGTGCCTCTTTTCATGCATCTCCACATAGAGAATTTTTTCATGAGTATGTCCAGGGAGACTTTGGAGAAATTTGTGTAGGAGATGGTAAGCCTTGTCAGATTGTTGGCAAAGGCAAAGTGAAGCTGAAATTGCAGACAGGTGACACATGGGTGTTAAAGGAGGTCATGCATGTCCCAATTCTGAAGCAGAATCTGATTTCTGTAAGAAGCTTGGGTGAAGAGGGTTGCACAGTAACTCTCTCAGCGGACTCTTGGAAGGTTACCAAGGGTACACTTGTTATAGCTAGAGGTAAGAAAGTAGGTACGCTTTATCTATCTACTTGTTTTACTGATTCTCTTTCTGGGTTATCTACTTCAGCTGTAGATTCAGAGATGTGGCTTGATAGGCTTGGTCACATAGACAAGAAGGAGATGCTGGTTCTTGAGTCAAAGAATATGCTTTCAGATTTGGAAGGCATGGATCATGGTTTCTGTACGCAGAAGAAGAAGGTAAGGTTTCTTGAGGAATCTGATGTTAGTGACAAGAACGGGAAAGCCTTGGTTTTCAAGGAGAAAGTGACGGACAGAGTTTAGCATAAGGTGCAGAGGAATTCTGAGCAGAGCAAGGGTGATTTGGACAAGGTTTTGATCCAAAAAGAGCTCGAGGGAAAAAGTCAGGTCTCACAAGAAAAACACAGAGACCGACGTCGGCAGGAAAACCGGCGTCGGCATCCATACAGGGACCGACGTCGGCTATGTGTAGCCCGACGTCGGTGACTCGGGGCAGACAAGATCGGCGTCGGCCAGGGGAAACTGACATCAGCAAGAAGGCAGTCGCAGAGAACCGACATCGATCGGCTGTAGACTGAGATGTGACCGGCATCAGTTACTGAGATGAATTTTGGGTGGACAGCTAGTTGTCATGGAGTCTCAAGCACCCATATGGAGGACTGAAGGTGTAAGTAAGTTCTTAAATTTGTCATTTCCCTTCTTTACACTACTTGTTGCTCACTTATGGCACAGGACCAGGAAGTTATTGAAGAAGCAGAACAGGTAGATCCAGGAAATAGTGGGAGCTTGGCATGGATGAGGATGTGATTCCTTGGAGGAGAACCAAACAGGTGTTTTGGGTAGTGTTGCCAGCTGGAAGTAAGCACTGAGAGACGAATGGATGTTGAGGATGAAGAAGAGCGGAAATGGATACGTGAGATGGTAGATCAGGGTATATGATCTTGTATTAGCTGCAGGGCAATGGAGGTTTGATCATTGTGTTTCTCTTTACCAGGTTGGATAGTATTAGCTACACTATTCTATTTTCTGTATGATGTGCTTGTTGCAGGGTTACATATACAGGTATTTCTGAACTAAAGGTAAGGCTAGTTCAGGTGTATGTCATGGAGAATCTGGGAGCAACAAGATTCTTTGGCATGAGTGTGTTCTAGAGACATGGAGGTCTTGTTGACTTTGTTTCAGGATGATTGTGTGAAGCCGGTTAGCACGCCGATGATTAGACAGTTCATAGAACAGGTGTCTTGATTCACATAGTGAGGTTGAGTGCATGGTATGTACTAAACCTGAGTTTTCCCAAGCAGTGGGAGTTGTCACAAGTTTGGAGTCAATCCGGGAAAGTAATACTGAAGGGCAGTTCAGTGGGACCAGCAGCAGGTGCACATGCTATGCAGGGTCAAGTTCTTTTTCTACATGGTTGTAGATGCAGATGTGGCAGGTAATTTGGATGACAGATTTTGCATCATGGATTTTGTGGTGGTTGGTCTTCAAGAGTGATCTTGAGGAGGGATACAAAGCCAAGGAAACAAACTAGACGGTGTACAGGTACAGGTACAGGTTGCAGCTGTTTATCTCCAAGTGGGAGATTGTTAGGGTGTGGAGATAAAAGCTTCAACCTTTGCAAACTAGGAACAGATGGTTGCTGAGTTCTACAGGAACCGGCGTCGGCAGCATGACCGACGTCGGCAGGATCCAGTGCAGAAGGCAACCAGCGACGGCAGGAAGTCGGCCGACGTCGGCAGAACCAGACCAGCAGGGACCGGCGTCGGTCGCCTGTGTGTTCCCGAAGTGTTCATTTCACGGACAGTTAGTTAAGTGAACGATGAGTTTGCATGTCAAGACCAGCTAGAGTCTTGGGTTGCGAGGATAATTGTCTAAATTAAGAGTCTATGTTATTGTTTGAGTTAGGGATCTATTTATAGACCCATTGGCATGTATTGTATAAGGCATGAGATAGAAAGGAAGAGTTCCTTCTAGTTGTAAGATCTATGAGTTGCAGGTTGTTGCAAGCTCATTGGTGATCTACATGTAAGTTTGGTCTTTGAATTGCAGGTTGCAGGTTCATGAGAGATCAGCTTGAAGTGCTATAGAGTGCTTGATGTACCGGCAGGGTTATTACTGACTGGTTGGTGAGGTGAACACCAATTCTGTGTGTGAGTTGGTTGTTGGGACCGTTTTTGTGTAGGAGAGTGTGTGTGAGAAGAATTACTGTACACTTGAGGTGTGGCGAATCTCTGTAAGGTGAAAGAGTGTGGCGGCTCTTTGATGTATTCTTTTCTGTTAGTGTTAATACAAGATAGTGTATTGTCTCTCATATTCTGTGCTATTGGTGAATTCTCGTTCCTTGTGTTTCTAGTTATTTCCGCATATTCAATTGCTTATATATTTGGTAATCATACTGTGCTCTTTCTGAGGAGCAAGATCCTAACCAGTGGAGTCAGAGCATGTTTGTTGTTCTTAGATTCCTGACATGATCAATAATCTAATGCACATCCATAATCTAATCAAACTTATAATCCATAAAATCCATAATCACATAATCAAAAATTCATCCATATTAATTTAATTATGAACATTTTAATATAGTAGCCTCACATAAATCCATAAATCAAAATTGCATCCATAATAACATAATAGTGATCCATAAACATTTTAAAATTTTATAACAGTTTTATCCATCAAATCCATAATCTAAACCCCTAAACATAGCATGTAAAATCCATAAATCCATAATCAAATACTCTAATGCACATCCATAATAACCATAATCCATAAATAATTCAATATAAATGCATCACATGTAAAAACCATAATCTATCACATCATTTAAGCTAAATCCATAATCACATAATCTAAATACAATATCCATAAGCATCCATAAATAAAATCCATATGAACATTTCAACTCATAAATGAGAATCATGAATCATATATATATATATATATATATATATATATATATATATATATATATATATATCAAGGTGTACATCACAAATATCCATATACATGTTTATGGCTCTCTAACCAGTACAATGAATAAATACAATGAAGTTCTACATAGTTAAGTGTATCCTACTCAAATGGATACTCCCTAGAGCTCCACCACCATCTCTCCTCCCATCCCCTCCCCCATCTCCTCCTCTATCTCTATCCCTCATCTAATCCCTCCTATGGGATACACTCCCCACACTCATTGACCATGTGTGTGTTTGCCTAAAATGCCTACCCTATGTGGATAAATGGGTAACATAGTTAAGAATCTCTAAATTTAGATATATAATGATCTACTCAAAATAGCACATCTCTGCTACTAATCCCTATACCTTTCAATGCTTACTATACCCACGTACCCTATGTTAGGCCCAATTATCCCTACAACTATCTTTATTGACAAGTCTCCATCCCCCCTCTATAGACTATCCCTCTCCACTCAATAATGATCCCAAGCCTCCACTACTAAGTCATGGATTAGATATAGTGAGTTGAGTTGCATCTATAGTGTATCTAATATGGTCTAGAATATGTCTCAATCAATCTATACCATGGTAATCACCCCCTATTCTATGACCATATATCCCTATAGGGAAATACATTGGGCCCTTATTATATCCCTTTATGTAATGATCTCTATAATATTAATCTCATTTTTTTCTATCTCCTCCTCTCCCCCATCCTCTCCCCTCTCCCCCTCATCTCCCATCTCCTCATATCCTCCTACATCCTCCTTAGCATTTTATATCTCCTCATCTACTACCTCCTGATATAGTTACACCACCCTCTTTTTCCTTATAGTCCATTGTATTTCCCACCATGGTAGGAATGCTAGAGTGTACCCTACATCCTCCACATCTGATCGTACCACCTCCTCTTCCTCCTCCACCCTTACTAGGATATTTGTCATGTCTAGCTTTGAGAGTGCAACCTTTGTCTCATCCCACCTATATACATGTGGGTACCATGGTATGTCCTACACTAAACTAAATTGTCTCCACACTCACCCAAAATGGAGGTACTCCACATACTCCATCCTCCTCCCTATCACCCACCTCTCCCTTCTGATACTTGAAAACTCTACCTCTAATCCTAACCACATAAGAAATATGAGATAGGGTCTCCAAATGATATCTCCATCTTGTAACCTCTTTAGGACCTCTCGATAGTACTATAGGTCCCAAATAATTCCATATATGAAATCTTGAGCTAAATCTACCTTTCATCATAGGAATACCATGCTATAATTAGTATCATACCACCATATCCATGGAGTACTAATGGGATGCACTAACCTGATGTGCTCATATGCCCAACACTACATAAATATGATAACATGCAACCCATACCTCCTCTTGGTCCTCCTACCCATAGATCCTAGTAAACCTATGCTAGTAAGGTAGATTCTTAAGTAAACACTATCCTATGCTCTAGCATATCAACAACCACACTTATCAAGTTCAATGGGAATCTTATCCATATTAACTCTAGGAGTGAATAACAAGAAACTACTAGTGGAATCATGGTTATAATACCCATCCTTATTGCATTAGCCTCATATAAAGGATCAAATATAAAGCCACTAGTAACAAAAGTGATATCTATACCATCCCCACCATATAAGCATGTCAATGTTACTCTACATTTTCTCTCATCCATAGCTACTATAGTTATTCCTTGCATAGGAAGTCAAAAACTCTTGTATATATCCTCCTCTATAATAGTCATCTCACCTCTGGATATCTAGAATGTCCTAATAGTCACATGCCATTATTCCAGCAAGGCAAATAATAAAATCACATCTCAATGAATACATTGGTATTAGTACACTCTTCCTAGGCCTATAACCTCTAGCTTTACCCAATCATCATCAGTAAGCTAATCCTATATTCATTCCAATATAGGTGACACTCGATCCTACATCCATAGTAGAATCTGTGCCTATTACTAGCATATCATTTAAGTCTTAAAATTCCTAAAATTTACTTAGCCTAACCCTAAACATTATACTCTAGAAATTTTAATTTTTGAGTGAATCAGTGTCAATCCCTTATAGATCAGCATTATTATATCAAGATTGGTACCATTTTACGTGAAAAAAATTGATTCCCAATTAATCATCACTAATTCATAGGAATCGATATCAATTTTTTGGAACCATCCTACCTTAATCTTAGCATCTATCCTAATATATCAAAATATAATTTTTTTTGAAAAATATCAAAAATATAATAAAATAATGGGCCTTACCTCATCTTTTGATCATCATCATCACCTCAAACCATTGTCACTAGCCTCCATTTTACCTTGAATCATAATCAACATTTTAGTTGTCACTCATTATTTTATTTCATAGAATAAAAAATGAGCCCTTTTCCACATTAGATTTGCTTATATACCTAATTTTATATCAATGTCGATCTATTTTAGATTGGTGTTGATTTGGTGGATTATTACCAAATCATTCTGGATCAATGCCAATTTGACTATTTTTTCACTACTTGTAATTTACATGCATCTAGTCTTTCTCCATAGCTTTATCCTAGTACCTTACCACACTAACCCTATTATTTTTCCTATACCATTTCTAGCTTATGGATTTAGACCCCCTATTGGTCCCACAACCTATATAAGTCATGTAATATTTTGGTTATCTCCCCTCAGTGAGTTTTGAGAGTGTATTTTATCTTGAAAATATCTATTTATAGCTAGTATGCACACTATATAGCAAATCAAATTCTTCAATCAGTACATTTCTATCACTTATCCTCTTATTTATCCTTTATTTAAGCCCACCTATTTGTATTTATGGCATTTTACTATGGTATTTGCCTCTAGGCATCTCTACCTATATTATCTTACATTTTGTTAGTGTAAAATATATACTTCATGTTATGCATCTTTGATCTTATTTGTTATCCACCCATCCTATCTACTATTCCATTTTTTAAACCTATCACCCACTCTTCATTCCATATTAACTCCTATTTTGAAGGGGGATACTTCCTCACATAAACTTAGGGCATTAGACCTCTCTCAATTTTTATCTCATGGCATGTATTTTATATCACTCCAAAAAAAGGGGAAAATGTAAACACTATAATTTTGTATACTATATATGATTTTTTAGGTGTCATAGACCCTTATTATTATTTTAATCTCCTTAATATACTTATCCTAAAGTTTAGTTTATTTACCATTAGCCACTTGGTAATTTGTTTTTACAAATTATCTTTTCACCTCCTTAACCACCTAAATCTATTAATAATCGAGGGAATCCTAACCTTTTAACTACTTCACCCATGTATAACCTTATACCCAACAACTTCATGCTCTAAAATCCAAATTTTCCCATAGTTTGAACAAACCAACATAACCTTTAGTTTCCAAATTGGGTGAATAAATGATGATTTTCCCATAATCAGTGTCAATTCTCTAGATCTATGTTGATCTATTTATACCCATCCAACCTATGGCTCTAAGACCAAAAACTCAAAACCTCAAAACACTGCTTGTATTTTTGGGGGAATTAAGGAAGCTTTAACATAACTATAAAAAAAATCTGTTGTATACAATTTGCATCCATCATCATGAGCCTGAAGGACTACCTACATTTATGGGAAGGAAATCATTCTTCTTGAAAATAGGTTCAAGGTAAGTACTTGTCTTATTTATTACATTTATCATTAGTTTATTTTCTTTTATCTATTTATCTAGTCATTAGAATAAAATCTATATCCCTTTGCTTTTGTTTATTATCCTCTATCATCCTTGTAGTCTCTATTTTAATTAAGTGTAATTTTAGATAAAATCAACAATGATTCATTTTGAATTGGCACTAATTCTACAAAATTAACACTAATCATTCAGGATCGACATCGATCCATTATACTAATTTTTTAAATTTTTAGCCTTTAATCTTGGACCCCTATCTTTAATTCACTCTCATTTTTTGGCCTTTTTATGTAGATAACTATACTAAGAATTATACATGACATCATTAATATCACTAATCTACCTATAGTATCCCAACCCCTTTTCAATGATCAAAGTGACATATCCTTCAAGATAGAACTTTTTAAGTTAATTAAATTAAGTAAAAAATCAAAAACTAATATAACACATTATTTTCATTATCAAAATCTTCTTCTATGATAACCTTATCAATATGTTTTTCATTATCAACATGGGTATCATCATGATCTAAAGTATGAGATCCCTCATTAGTTTGATACATCTTATATGGTCGGATTGGAAGCTAAATATTTCAATAGGCACACCTCCCAATCTATGCCACCTAGGTTTTATGTAAAATAGTAGAATTAGGAAATGGAAAAGTCTATCAATTAGAAACCCTAGTTGGTTTAAAACCCTAGGAATCAAAAAAATACACTCAAACAAATTGGGTTCACCAAGTTTTAAGCCCTAAAATGCAATATAAGTTATCTTATAGTTAACCATAGATTTGATTAAATGGTTATACAAAAATGAAATGACACAAGGATGATAATTATATCTGTAATAGGTGAATTAGATGTTAAACACATATATAAACATACACTAAATTTACAATGTTGAGATAGTCTAAATATGGAAACTACAACTATGATAGATATGGAAATGATAAATAAGTAATGTACTTAGAATTTTTTTATTTTAATATAGGTCTAAATCTATAATAGGTAGAAATTAATTTGGAAGGATATTCTAAAACATTCATCAAATCTTGGATTTGACACTTCTAAAACACTGGAGAGTAATGTCAGCTTGAGGTGGTTGTGTCAACACTATTATATGGTTTCAATGCAAGTGTCTTGTATGGAATATATATTAGAAAATGATGTGATCACCTATATGATTTTGGGCTTTACTTTACATTCACTCTAGTGCATTCAGATATATATCATGAACTATCAGTCCTTATGAAATGGTAAAACCCTAGTTTTCCATCTCCAAATTAATCTTGGGGGAAAATGGGTTAGTGGTAACATGGTTTTGAGATAACCCTAAAGGATCCACTTTTAGAGAACACTATCTACATATAAAATACTCTAAAATAGGGCCTCAAACTCATATAGTTATGCCTTACATGATATCTTATGTGTGAATCATACAATATGTACAAAGTAAGTATAACAATGACCCAACTTAGAGCTTGGAAAATTGGGTCCTTGTGCTACTCATTTATTACTTTAGACTTATATATGTGTTGTACCAATGACTATTATGGAAATAGGGAATTTTTGTTTAATTAAATTCTTGATAGAGTGTTTTTTATAAGTTGCCTTGGTCTCTTTAATATTTTTCTAGGTGTAGCTATGTGTTTTTTATGTAAATAATGAATAAGGGTTGATCTTGTATTTATATCAATCCATTTGGATTTATAACTCAGATAAAATCACTTAGGCTAACCATTAGGATAAATTTCATTTTCAAATTAGATGACTTTAGGGCACTAGACTCTTACATTAGGTTAGCACACTAATGTCGTTGTTAGTGTCTATCATAGACGTTAGTGTTCAGAGAGCATGAAATAGGTACAAGCTTAAAACTTATAGATATGGAAGATAAGTACATTTTAAGAATTTTGGGAAAGATAAAATACTTGGGTCATCAAATAATACTAGTCAAACTAAGAGATATAAGATAAGGGACACAAGATAGAGTAGATGTGAGACTTACAAAAGTGGGAAAGGTATTAAACTAAGAGGAAAAACCACGGTCTAAGTTTTCTAAGTGTACAAGATTAAGGTGATATATATTCATAAAATGATGTATACAAATTCATATAATATAAAAAAAAATTAATCTAATAGGATTGATTTCTTATCTGAATTATGGGCCCTTTACCACTGAATTTGATCCATAGGATTCCTTCTCTTTCCCTTTAAAAACTTAAATCTCTAGTATTTTAATATCTTTAACTAGTTTAAGACCATTTTTTGGGTACTTTGTTGGCCCTTTTATACCCCCACATCTAGTTTTGGTTTACTTTTTATTCCATGTGTACTGTTACTTTCTTCTCCCTTGGCCTAATTAGTCATATTTTCCCCCTTAATATCCTTGAAGGGAGATTGGGGAAGATTATTTTTGGTTTCTTACTTTTTCCTTATTGATTTTATCCTTATTCAATTTTAGGCATCCTTTAGATTCATGCCTTATCTTGTGATAGTTTTATAAAATCACCATCCTATATTTATATTCTATCACCTAATGTTATTTGCCATACTTAGACTTTAGCTTGATAGATGGTGGGAGAGTCATGTCCAAGGAAGTATAAATACATAAAATACCAAAAATCAACATATTCCTAAATTTAAGCACTAGTTTGATTTCCATAAACCTTACAAAGGACTTGATAATGCCTTTAAACACATTTTCTTCCAAGTATTCCAATGGTAATCCTAGAATTTAAACCAAGAGGGGAAACTCATTATGTTTTTCCTACTCAAGATTAAACCTAGTACACTATTTTTTAGTAATAGATTGTATTTTCCCATGAACCAAGTGCCACCCATTAGAGTATTGATCAAATCTTATTTAATAGAGAAATCATTAAGAAACAAACCTTCATTTTTAGAAATGTTAAATGATAAGTTATAAATACTAAAGTTAACAACTTAAACAAATCCCATATAAAGGTAAAGGCCCATAAATCTCCATTGACTTTTATGATCTTTGATTTTATATAATTCACATGTTGATTTTGTTGGATTTTAGTACCCATTGACTTTATATAATTATTTAAAGACTTGTCTAAGATCTTTAGTTCCACCAAATGTTCATTCTTCCTTCTC
Source organism: Torreya grandis (assembly GCA_037957365.1). NCBI lineage: Eukaryota > Viridiplantae > Streptophyta > Pinopsida > Cupressales > Taxaceae > Torreya > Torreya grandis. The sequence continues at coordinate 1,787,735 of JARHVA010000922.1, read as the reverse complement.
GATGAATTTTATGCATTTCATAAATGAGCATTTTAATATGATTTTGACACATGCCATAAACCAACTCAATAAACATTGTATAATTATATATAACCATTTTTTAATTATAACTTCTTAAGCAGTGGAAACTAATCAATAAAATATGTTGAGAAGGATTAAAAATGTGTGTAAATACTTAAAAATTAGATAAACTCTAGGTTATGCACAAAAATTTCTTTATGATAAATACTAGCTTTGATAAATGATAAATGTTGTAATTATTAATTTATCCTTGTAAAATCCATGTGTGTATTTAATAGTGTTTTATAAATGTTTAGTATATTTGTAAATACCAAATTAACTACAATGTTTATGTATTTATAGACAATTGAATTCAAACTAGAACCTTATTGGTATGAAAACTAACATCCAAAAGTTGTAATTTAAAAAAGATGGGACAAAGGAGGCAAGTGCACTATGACTATTCAAAGACCAAAATAAACACTTAAAATCATACAAACACTTTTAACAAGTGTTAAAGGCATTTGGACACTTGTGATAGGTGTTAGAAGAATTGGGATACTTTTAGCATAGGGCATGGGATATAGAGGTTCAATAGAGGGGTAAGTTTATGGGGAGAATAAGAGCACTCGGGTACTAATAATGATAAATAGGGAGCATCAAAAGTTAATAAATGAGCTAATAATGTCTAATTTGGACCAATCATTAAAGAATAGACAAGCCTCCTAAAATTATGATAATTAATGATAAATAAATACCTATAACCTATTTTTAGGTGCCTGTAATAGTTTACTATTAAGCATGAAGTTTTATTTTTTTTAAATGATATTTTTTTAGAACCCTTAGTAGGATCCCTTACAACCATCAAGGGAGGTTATATTTTAACATATGGGTGACTTTCAACTTCAAATTATGTAGTGTATAATAAACCTTTGTAACCAATTGAGTTTTAGTGGTACAACCACTATTTAACTTATATTTAATTATTAAATAATTTATAAAAGAATGATTTTTTATTTTCCTTAAAATAAATAAAATCTAGATTGACCTAAAAATTAGGCATCTCTATGAATTTTTAGCTAACCAAAAAATGTTAAATCCCAAAGATATATACACCTTGTTACACTAATAGGAGTTTAACTATAGGAATGAGTCCTATACTTTATACCTAATTGATGATCCACATTTTTAAGTTTAAGGATGAATACAACTACATTCCCATACTTTTAATGTGTGGCATGGAGTGGCTGGCTCGCACAATAGGGATATAAGTCGTATTGTATGGATGCAATGGCCTACCTATGACTAGGAGGTAGGAATGGAATGTTGAGTGGTCAATACATATGGGTACTTTTTTTACATTGGTAAGTCTATTTTATATATATTTATGTGTGGCATTTGATGCCATTTATTTTATTTTGTGTTGGATTTTAATTTGTATGTAAAGATGTAAATTTTAATTTGATGTGTTATTAACCCAAAATAGTTCTTCCATTAATGACATCATGAAAAAAATCTAATCTACATATGATTTGGTCATCTATGAGACCACTTTCGATCATTTTTTTTACAACTCAATGTGCATAAGCTAGAGATTGGGTATGCAATAATTGTGATGTGAGTTAAGTTTAAAACAATGTCTCTATGTGAATACAATGAGCATATTTTGTTTATCTCAATTTTATGGCTAACACTGATGCTATTTTTTATTTTTTCAATAAATACATTTCTTTGTGTCATAAACTTTTATGCATGTCTATAGGACCATGATTTTGTTTTATCAAAGCCATGTTTTATGACCAAAATATGGTTAGGTTTATCATCATATCAAGGTAGGATATGCCCTATAAATAAAATAAATAATAGGTTGTATTATTTTTTTTATATAGTGCTATTTTATTTACTGACATGGAATCATTGGATTCTTGTCAATAGAGATATGTAAATGGCTTATGGATCTTCTTAAGGTTTATATGAAAATATGTTGTGGTTTTAAAACATTGTATTATTTTGATAACTAGATATGAATAGACCAAATATTGGCATGCATTCATTATAATGGAAGTTAATCCTAAATTAGTGTCATTACATGAACGTGGAAAGAAGTTTTTTATGTCTTGGTTTTATGGCTAATGCTCGTGTCAATTTTTTTTATAATATAGATATTTCTTCTTTTCATAAACATTTATATATGTTTATAGGTTAACAATTTTTTTCTTAATAAAACCCTCTTTAATTGAATGAAAAGGTAAGATCTATCCTCTGAATGATAAAAATAATTGTGTTATTTGATGATAGAAAATTGTTAACTTGTCATAAATATATCTCTATGAATGGTTTGTGGCTCATCTTAAAGTCTATGTAAAAATAGGTTGTGGGTTTAGAATATTAAGTTATTTTGATAGCTCAAATCGTATAGGCCTTTTTTAAATTAATATGTTTATTATTCTCATAAACTTAAATATAGATTTGTAGCATCACTATTTCATTCTTGTCAAATCCATGTTTGTCCTTAGAAGCTAAGTATCTATTTTTTTAATAACACAAAGTATAGGTTATGTTTTATTATTTTTATAGTATTATGTTTTTTGATGGCATGGGATCATTGACTTCTTGAAAATAGAGATATGTGATGTTTTTTTATCTCATCTTTGGGTTTATGTAAATATAGGTGGTGGTTTTGAAATATTGTGTGATTTTGATATCTTGATAGAGAGAGATTTTTTTTTTTAATATAGAATGTTTCTTCTTCTCATAAACTAATTTATACGTCTATAGGAATGTAGTTTAATTCTTTCTAAATCCCTTGTTTTTCATTAGAAGGTAAGGTGTATCCTTTGAATAATACAAATAATTTGTTATGTCTTCATTTATTTTATAGTACTATATTGTTTTATGGCATGAAATCATTAGCTTCTTGTAAACAAAGATCTATGAATGGTTTATAGTACATATAGATTTTTATGTAAAAATAGGTTAGGATTTGAAATATTATGTTTTTTTATAACTCCATGTGCATATACTAGAGATTAGGAATGCAACCATATGTTGAAATCAATGTCTCTGTGTGAATGTAGATAGAATTTTTTTTTTTGTCTCAATTTTTTTGTTGACATTGATATCAATTTTTTTATATGTTTTTTCTCATGAAATATTTTATAATTTTGTAGGGTTGTGATTTTGTTCTTGCCAAAGCCATGTTTTGTCATTAGAATGGATTTCCTAGGCAAATACATGGACAATTTTTGGTCAGGTTAACATCAAATCTAGGTAAGTTCTCTCCTTTGAATAACGCATAATTGGTTTTATTTCCATTATTTTTATATTAATATGTTATTTGATGGCATGGAATTGGTAAACAATTATATGATATAATATAACCTTATTAAACTATAATGATATTATTATATAAAATTAGATAAATTTATATTAATATAGGTGTAAATCTATATAATGTTAATATTATTAGTATATAATAGTATAATTTATATAGTTTTATATTAATAATAATAATATAGATACATCCTCTATTGGTTGCATGGAAAAAAACTATGAATTTTAAATGCATACTAATGACATCGATATTCACTTGATTTGTTATCAACCCATGAATAGACTTTCTATATGGGCTATATAAAAAGTATTTCCAATAAATGTAATGTCATCTAATGCTACACTTTTATTTTGAGTTGTTTTTGTGTAGAATAAAAAACATTTTATATGTTTACTTTTTTATTTTAAATTCCATGAATATATTGAACATTATATTTAATTTTTGTTTTGTTGAGTGTGGAGCCTTTTGGGGCTATCACATGACCATAGGAATAAATTTTGGGGGTATAAATAGTTCTAAGGATGTGGGGGGCATAATTTTTATATTCTCCACATGTGAGTGAAATATTCCTTGTATTCCTAATTTCTATGTATTCCATGTTCCATGGAGTTAGTTGTTAGATTCCCTTTTCCCATGTTGACTTCCTTGTTTTGAAGAAGCTAGTTATTTTTTGGAAAAGGAAACTCCTTCCTTGTTGAGTGGTGTTGGTTATGATCACATGTTTTTGGTCAAATGTGCCCATAAAATGTGGAGAGCTGAATATGGACATTTTCTCCTTGGGAAAGCTTTTGGATAAGCTTGATGAGGTGGAGGAGGGTTGTCACATGTTGGATAATGCTTATCTTGGATGAGCATTACATATTTGTTTATCATTTTATGGATTTTATTCATTTATATATATAGGGTATGGTGTGGACTTTAGAGGTTTATGGTTTATTTTTAGGGTGTGGCTTTGAGGATCAGAGCCAAAGTGTAGGTGTTTTTCAAAGTGTAGGTGTTCATTACAGGGTGTGGTTTAGTAACTTGTGAGATACAATATTGTACAGATGTAGGTGAAAGTGTAACTTTTTGTGCAACACTTTATATAAGAGATTTTTCTATCTCTATGAGAGTTCATTATAATCTTGTTTTAGATTACTGACTTATTTGAGAACTTTCATTGGTGGATGTAGCCCATATTGGGTGAACCATGTTAGATATGTGTTATCTATGTTATTATTATCTTGATCTCATTTATGCTTTCATATTAATGGTGAATTATTAAAAGTTTTCATGATGAATTTTATTTCATAGCTTTAGATCTAGTTTATGGTAATAGTAGATCTAGTTTTAGAAGTGTTTTATTCCTAAGAACTAGTATCAGTGCCATTGGTTGTGTGTTTTGCTAAAGTGGTAAATCATAGGAAGTCTATTAGCTAGAGAGGGGGATATGGGAGAAGAGATCAGATTCAGAGTTGATAATTTTGATGGTAAGCTTTGGTTTGTGTAAAATGTATGTATAAGATTACCTATATTAGAAGGAACTTCAACTCCAATTAGAAGGGAAAGGAGGATAACCTATAAGTATGAGTGATGTAGATTGGTCATTACTTGATAGGAAGGAATTAAGAGCCATATGATTATGCCTTTCATCTTTTATTGTATTTAACATTTTAGATTAGATAACTACAAAGGATTTCATGGATAAACTTGGGAATTTATATGAGAAACCTTCAGCTTCTAATAAAAAATTTCTTATGAAAAAATTATTTATCATTAAAATGTTTGAGAATGGTTCAATTACTAATCATCTTAATGATTTTAATATGGTTGTAAGTATGCTCACTTTAATTATAATTAAGTTTGATGATGAAGTTAAAGATTTTATAATATTATGTTCTTTGCCTGATAGTTGGGATAGTTTGGTTATGGATATAAGTAATGCAATCCCTACCAAATAAAGCTTGAATTTTGAGGATGGTGTAGGTGTGATCCTTAGTGAGGATATACGAAGAAAAATCACTAGTGAATCATCTTTAGGTAATGCTTTATTTTTCGATACTAGAGGAAGGAAAAAGGATAAGAGTAAAGGTAATCAAGGAAATTCAAAAGGTAGATCTAAGTCTAAATCTAGATCCAAAATGATATGCTAGCATTGTGAGAAGAGTGGACACTCAAAAAAGGATTATTGGTCACTTCAGGATAAGAATGACAATAAGGAGGAAATGAATGAGGTAAATGTGACATAAGGTAAATCATGTCAAGATGCCTTAATTATTTATATGGATAGTGTTGATGTAGAAGATTGCACCCTTGGCAGGAGGCCGAGCTCCTGCCTTCCTCACGCAATAATGAAAACTCCCCTCTCACCTGTGGGACTGGTAAAACTAGAGGGGAGAGTCTCTAGATAAGGGATAGCTCCCTTTGATGCATTTGATTTGTTCTAATAAGTGCTAACATATATATATATATATATATATATATATATATATATATATATATATATATATATATATATATATATATATATATATATATATATATATATATATATATATATATATATATAATGGGGGGGATGAAAAAGGAGAAAGATTTCAGGAAATTAAACTAATCTAAAGGAGGTGATGCACCAAAATGACTCAACCTTCTCACACTCACACTTGAAATTAGACAAACACATACATACACTTCAACTTGTAAATGGACCAGACTGTAGGGAGTGGCAGGAAGGCTTTGATGGAACACACAGAAAATAGAGATTCACCATAGGTGTTTTAAAAGAGATACAATATGTAGTATATCCTTCTACCTATGTGCTTCCAAGTATAGCTCTTCTTGTTACCTATAAAATGACACCTTATAGACACCAAGTGTGTTGGTGTTAACCTGTATAAGCATTAAGAAGCAATGACTAAACACAGACTGACACTCAGACACACATAGAGATATCTAACTAGCATAGAGGTAAAAATGTGTTTATTAATTTCAGGTGAAAAATTTGCCAAGGCTTCGCCTTACAAATGTGGAAGATCCTCCTCAAATGACAAGTCTCTAATATATAGAGGAAGGAAAAAGGCCTTTTGGAACCCCTTTTACAAATGTCCCATGTGCGCTCTAGTCATTGGGAAGAGCAGGCCACTTAAACATAAATGTTGTGTTGGCCTTGGCTCTAACTTTAGGCATTTTTTGACATAGGCCGTGCCATTTCCCTATTAATCGAGATTGCTCCTTGAAGGCACCCACATGGTTTATTTGCTCATAAATGTGAAATGAAGAAAAATGGGTCACACACTTGGTTGTTTGTGCCTTCTAATGGTCAATTCACAAACACTGTATCACCTACTAGAGTAACTTCTTGAATCAGTGCCTCCCTTCACCACTTAGACTTTTGTCTTTTCCCTACCTTGTCTCTTTTTGGCTCTTTTGGCCCTCAGGGCTATCTCTAGGTGGGTTGCTACATTCCTTGGGATCCTTTCATGGTTTGTGCTTGGGCATTTGAAAACCAATGACTTTCTTACTGGCTTAAATTTGATGTTCACACACCCATCATTACTTGAAAACTAATGGCTAGTTTTCCCTCTTAAAGTTGATAACATTTGGGACATCACCATCCTTGGAAATTTCCTTCAGGCTCTTCTACTTTACCCTTTTCTTTAGACTCCCTTCTTAGCACCTTCCTGAAGGGAAGGTGACCCTTTGGCCTTTGGAAAGTGCCCCTTTATTTTGGTCAAGAGTCCCCCATAAGGGCACCTACCCTTTGGGGTCCTTTGGTGGGTCACTATGTTCTTTCGAATTATTTCTCGGGTTCCCGCGAACTTTTTGTCCATAGACATTTTCTCATAGACTTTTTGTCTACAGATAGTCTGCTTCAGATTTTGCTTTGAACTACGTCCCTTCCCCAAATTCCTTCAGGCTTTTTGTTTGAAGGAATTCCTTTGGACAAAAATTCTGAATGAATTCAGGATTTTGCCTTAATCAAAATTTTGAAAGTTAAAACATCTTTTCTATGGTCCCTTTGAAGTGTTCCATGCCCTTTGCAAGGGAACCTACCCTTTGGCTTTGGGGGCACCTCATTGAACCAACCCATTGAACCAAAATTGGTTTAACAGTTCAATGTTGTGCACCGAGCCAATTGAACCAAGGTGATTAAACCATTCACTTTGAACCATTTGCTTTGAACCACTCATTAAACCGGTTCAATAGTTCAATGCTGCATGCCGAGCCAAGTGGTTGAACCAAATGTTGAACCTAAATGATTGAACCAAAGCATTGAAACAACATGTTGAACTAAGCCAAAGAACCATGGCATTTAATTTGTGCAACTTGAAATTGACTGGCTTTGAATAGCAAGGGAAGAAGGGGACCGATTTTGGCCTATTGGGTGAAAATGGTCAACAGATAGTTTTTTAGAGTCTTGGGTATTAGATTCAAGGGCTTCTTTTCATGTTACCCCACATAGGCATTATTTTACTGATTATGTTCAAGAGAATCTAGGACATGTATATATTGGTGATGATGAACCATGTGAGATAGTAGGGAAAGGTTGTGTTCAGGTTAAGATGTAAAATGGGAACACCTGGATCCTTAAGGATGTTAGACATGTGCCTATGTTGAGATGGAATTTGGTTTCAGTGGGGCAATTTGGTAATGATGGATGTTTAATATTGTTTACTATAAATTTTTGGAAAGTTACCAAAGGTGCTCTTGTGATCTTGAGAGGTAATAAAGTCGGTACTTTATAATTGACTAGTAGTGTTGATTCTATTGATTTAGTTGTTATAGATGGAGATGTAACTATGTGGTACTACAGGCTCAGTCATATGAGCCATAAGGGTATAAAAATCTTAAAAGATAATTTTCTTGGATTAAAAGACATAGATCTAGACTTTTATGAAAATTGTGTACAGGAAAAAGAAGCGGGTTAAGTCCCTGAAGGTTGGACCCATTAAGAAAGATCACAAGTTAGATCTGGTATACTCAGATATATAAGAACCAACTCAGATATATTCTATTTTTGGATCTAATTATTGTGTTACTTTTATATATGATGCAACTAGAAAAGTTTGGGTTTATTGCATTAAAAATAAATTTGATGTATTTGACACATTTAAGAAGTGGAAAGCCTTGGTTAAGAATGAAACAGGTCTCAATTTTAAATGTCTTAGATTAGATAGTGGAGGTGAGTATTATAATAATGCTTTATTTGAGTATTCTTCTAAGAATGGAATTAGTAGGCAAAGGATGGTTTTAGGAACTCCATAGCAAAATAGGGTATCTAAAAGGATGAATAGAATAATAATGGAACATGAGGTTACATGTAAGGTTGCCTTTATAGTTTTGGATAGAAGTAGTTAACAAGGTATTATATTTGATTAATAAAGGACCTTCTATGCCTTTGGATAGAGGAATTCTAGAACAAGCTTGGTCTAGTAAGAATATTGATTATTCTTTTCTTAGAGTCTTTGGATGTGAGGATTTTTATCTCATTAAGAAAGAGGATAAGACCAAGATAGAGGTTAAAGATGACTTTAGTTTCCATTTATGGGGCATCAAAGATAGGAAAATATTTAGGTCTAGAGATGTAGTATTTAATGAAAAAGTCATGCATAAGGATCAGTTATAGGAACAAGATCAAGAACATAAAGAGTACACAGTATTGGATGACATTATAGATGGAAAAGTATCCAAGGATTTAGTTTAGGAACCTTATACACAAGGACCCCAAACTCATATGGTAAGAAGGTCTTATAAGGTAAGAAAAACACCTAAACATTTTTCTCCTTTTCTTAATTATTTATTACTCATTAAAAATGGAGAGACAGAGCGTTATGAGGAAGCAATGTAGGTAGATGCCAAGTTGAGATGGGAACAAGCCATGGATGAAGAGCATAGATCTCTCATGGAGAACCAAACATGGGATTTGGTTAGGCTACCCAAGGGAAAGAGTGCATTTTTGAACAAGTGTATCTTCAAATTTAAATAAGAGGATGAAGGGAGAAAATGGAATAAGACTAGGATAGTGGTCAAGGATTTTGCACAAAAATTTGGTATTGATTTATTTTCTCTCATATTGTAAAAATGACTTCTATTAGGACTATTCTTGGTTTAGTTGTAGTTGAAGATTTTCACTTAGAATATTTAGATGTGAAAATTACTTTTCTTTATGGTGATTTGGATGAAGAGTTGTTTATGAAGAAGCCACAAGGTTATGATGTCAAATGGAAGGAGAACTATGTGTGTAGACTAAAGAAGAGCTTGTATGGATTGAAACAAGATCCAAAATAATGGTACAAGAAATTTTATTATTTTATGTTAGAACAATAATATCAAAGGTGTCATTATGACCATTGTATATACATCAAACATTTTGATGATGGTTTATTTATTATATTATGCTTGTATGTCGATGACATGTTAGTTGTATAAAAAAACATATAATATATTCATATGCTCAAAAAATAGCTTAGTGACTCATTTTATATGAAGGATTTGGGAGATACAAAGCAAATCATTGGTATGAGGATTTATCATGACAGGAAGGAGAGGAAGTTGATCTTATCCCAATTAGAGTGTAATATCCCCAACCAATTGGGAATATAGAAAAAATAAAGCTCTAAACAAAGGTACAAATTCTGCCAAAATAATTTCCAAATAAATAAATAAATCACAATATAGTCTCTCAATGGAAAATCATAGATCTTATCACTTGTTCTTCTAGATGATTACACAATTGAGTCTCTGTCATACAAATAAAATAATATGAAATATTCTATCTTAAAACCCTAGGCTTTGGCAAATCTGGAAATTGAGCTTGAATCTAGAAATTCTATCTCGGGCTGCTGTGTCAAACACACAGTCACCGGCGTCGGTCGATATATTGCCGACATCGGTCTCTGTCATTCCTTCTCTACCGACGTCAGTCTTCAGTCGATCGATGTTGGTCACTGGGGATCTCTTCTATCTATGTCGGTATCTGCGTGGATCTGTACCTACCAATGTCAATTTTTGTGTGAATCTATATGGATCTGTACGGACTCCGTATGGCTGCCAATAAAGCACACCCTATTTGTTTCAACCCCTGATCTGAAGATATATGGCTCTAATATAGAATATCTATATCTGTATAACTTATTGAATCAAAACTAAATAAAGAAAATACTTGGAAAGCTCTGTGACAACTTTTGTATGAAGTTACCTCTCAAATCTGTAAACCTCTATGATAACTTCTGTATGAAGCTATCTCTCAATTTGGCAATAGATCAGCTGATATTTTATAGCCTCTGAATCACACACAATGAAGAGTTGACGTTCTCCACTGCAATGGAATCCTAGAACCCTTGGCTCAGTCTTCATAGAAGAATTCTTCAATATCAAAATCAATAATCATATGCATAATCAATAATGGCCTCCATGAGAAACCCTTATACCCTCAAAAAGATGTGCTTGCCCTAATTAGGGTTTTCTTAAATTAGAATTAGGGTTTATAATTAAAAATAGACCAAATAATTAATATTTGATTAAATCAATCAAATATTAATATCTCCCTCAATATATGTCTGATCGAGCCCAACGAAAGCCAACTGGAAAAATTATGTTAAACGAAGCCAAGCCAATCTCCATCAAGACCTTCTATCCATCTTATTAGCCTATGAAGGTCGCATAATATGATAACCATCCATTCTAAAGATGTCAACTAAAAAGGGGACATGACAATCTGCCCCTCCTAAAATTGCTTGCCCTCAAGCAATCGCTGAATGATACACCCATCAATCCACCTGGATCCCAAATGTAGTCATGATCTACCCTGCTGTCAATCAATGCAAACTCCATGCCATGTCCATCCCTAGTACTAAGATAAGCACCCCAACATCCAATCCATGAATGAAAATTAACAAGCAACTCAAGCAGACTCCTTACCTAAATAATATCTAATTCTAGACTATGAAGGTTAGAAATAGTCATATCATCATCAACCTGTGACCCGACTGTAACAGCAAGCTGAGTCCTTACCACATGTGATAACTCCTAAACTGAACTCACCTCAAGACCAAGCTCCTCCTCATATCTCTCCTATGTTGGTGCCAATGTGCACTCATCATCGCACTCTATCATGTCATGTCGTATGAGCCTCTCCATCCGATGAAAAAACATATATCTAAAGCTGCTGCCCCGTATTGCCTTAAGTATATGTGTCTTCCCATCAACATCAAAGCAAACCTACATGTCCTTGAGATGAATATTAACTTCCTCAAATTAATGAAGCCACTTCATACCCAAGACTAAGTCTATATCCCCCATGTTCACCACATAATAATCAGCCTTGAACTCATAGTTGTTCAAGCGCAATGGGAGGTCTCTAATCATACGCTCACACCTAAGAGTGTGACCATTGGCTACCTTAACTCTAATGCCCTCAAAATCTTTAGTAGTGAGCCCACGCTTCTCCACAAATCTGGCATCTATGAAATTATGTGTGGCCCCTGTATCAAGAAGGGTGATGACCTTTTGCCCTGCCAAAACTCCACGGAGTCTGAATGACTCATCTGACTGAATGTTGGATAGGCGTGCCTCCTGTATGTGAAGCTCTAACTCTACCTCTACCTTAGGCTCTAAAGCCTCTACCTCCTCAAAACCATCTTACTATTTAGAATCCTCTGAATCTGAATCATCATAACACGCCCACATTACATGATTTACCTTGCCCTTAGGCCTCAAAGGACAATCGTGATTGGCATCATAGGGATCTTTGCAATAGAAGAAAAGCTTCTTCCTATGTAGATCGTTAAGAGCCTCTCGATCCAAAGGTGGTGCTATAGGATTTGCCTTAGAATTATTCTTAACACCTAATTTATCTATGTTAAAATCTGGTCTCTCTCTCTATTACCATTGGAGCACTTATGGTCCCTGGATGAAGAAGTACCTCCTGAGTTAGATTTACTAGATGGGGCTGCCATCTCCATGTTATGCACCTTCTTCATAGCTACCTATAATGAAGGAGGATCAAAGCCTTTGATCCAACCTCTCAATGGTTCTGTCAATCCCTCCATGAAGAGTACTACAATTCACCTCTCTGAAATGTTAGGAACCATAACTGATAACTTCTAGAAGTCACCAATGTAAGACTCTAGACTGCCACTTTGGTGCAACTATGCCAACTCTCAAAAATAGGACTCTGGATCCTTCCTATCAAAGCGCTCCACCAACCTATCCACAAACTCCTGATAAGATGTGATCTGATCATGATGGAGTGTCACCATCCCATGGTGCCACCAATCGTGAGCTACTCCCTCAAGATGTAGTGTCATATATCTGATAGCATCTTCCTCAGCCATTGATCATAGTGTGAGAAATGTATCTAGCTTACTAACCCAGGCCTGTGCTATCACCTTAAAACTACCGTCAAACATCGGTAGTGTGAGCCTGCTTGTAGCATGCTTAAGATCATTGTTCTGGTGTCTAGGTCTCCTGTCTTGTCTAACCAATTTGTAGTGCTCTCTCCTCAGATTAACAAAATGATCAAAGGACATCCTCTCTTGAACATGAGGAGGTAATAAGTCCCACTCATCATTTGTAGCCATGTAAACATCTGCAAATGAGGAATCTCCTGCCTCCTCCTCTGCTGGAGCCTCTGGTTCCTCTTGAACAAACGTAGGACGTGTAGGTCTATCTGCTATTCTGGAGTGGGCCTGGTGTGGTCTCTAATTAACCGTAGCACTCCTATCATCTCTTTATTCCCCGTTCTATCTATCAGGTGCGTTCATCCTCTCTATCATAATAGTGAGGATGAACGCAACCAATTGGGAATATAGAAAAAATAAAGCTCTAAACAAAGGTATAAATTTTGCCAAAATAATTTCCAAATAAATAAATAAATCACAATATAGTCTCTCAATGGCAAATCACAGATCTTATCACTTGTTCTTCTAGATGATTACACAATTGAGTCTCTGTCATACAAATAAAATAATATGAAATATTCTGTCTTAAAACCCTAGGCTTTGGCAAATCTAGAAATTGAGCTTGAATCTGGAAATTCTGTCTTGGCCTGCTGTGTCAAACACATAGTCACCAGCATCAGTCGATATACAGCCAACATCGATCTCTGTCAGTCCTTCTCTACTGACGTCGGTCTTCAATCAACCGATGTCGGTCACTAAGGATCTCTTCCTGTCGATGTCGGTATCTACGTGGATCTGTACCTGCCGATGTCAGTTTTTGTGCGAATCTATATGGATCTATATGGACTCCATACGACCACCAATAAATCACACCCTATTTGTTTCAACCCCTAATCTAAAGATATATGGCTCTAATACAGAAGATCTATATCTATATAACTTATTGAATCAAAACTAAATAAAGAAAATACCTGGAAAGCTCTGTGACAACTTCTGTATGAAGTTACCTCTCAAATCTGTAAACCTCTGTGATAACTTCTGTATGAAGCTATCTCTCAATTTGGCAATAAATCAGCTGATATTTCATAGCCTCTGAATCACACACAATGAAGATTTGACGTTCTCCACTGCAATGGAATCTTGGAACCCTTGGCTCAGTCTTCACAGAAGAATTCTTCAATATCAAAATCAATAATCATATGCATAATCAATAATGACCTCCATGAGAAACCCTTATACCCTCAAAAAGATGTGTTTTCCCTAATTAAGGTTTTATTAAATTATAATTAAGGTTTCTAATTAAAAATAGACCAAATAATTAATATTTGATTAAATCAATCAAATATTAATATCTCCCTCAATATATGTCCGATCGAGCCCAATGAAAGCCAACTGGAAAAATTTTGTTAAACGAAGCCAAGCCAATCTCCATCAAGACCTTCTATCCATCCTATTAGCCTATGAAAGTCGCATAATAGGCTAACCATCCATTCTGAAGATGTCAACTAAAAAGGGGACATGACAATCCGCCCCTCTTGAAATTGCTTGCCCTCAAGCAATTGTTGAATGATACACCCATCAATCCACCTGGATCCCAAATGTAGTCATGATCTACCATGTTGTCAATCAATGAAAACTCCATGCCATGTCCATCCCTAGTACTAAGATAAGCACCCCAACATCCAATCCATGAATGAAAATCAACAAGCAACTCAAGTAGACTCCTTACCTGAACAATATCTAAATCTAGATTATGAAGGCTAGAAATAGTCATATCATCATCAACCTGTGACCCAACTTTAACAGCAAGCTGTGTCCTTACCACATGTGATAACTCCTAAACTGCACTCACCTCAAGACCACATTCCTCCTCATATCTCTCCTGTGTTGGTGCCAATGTGCACTCGTCATCGCACTCTATCATGTCATGTCGTATGAGCCTCTCCATCTGATGAAAAAACATATATCTGAAGCTGTTGCCCCATATTGCCTTAAGTATATGTGTCTTCCCATCAACATCAAAGCAAACCTCCATGTCCTTGAGATGAAGAGTAACTTCCTCAAATGAATGAAGCCACTTCATACCCAAGACTAAGTCTATATCCCCCATGTTCACCACATAATAATCAGCCTTGAACTCATAGTTGTTCAAGCGCAATGGGAGGTCTCTAATCATATGCTCACACCTAAGAGTGTGACCATCGGCTACCTTAACTCTAATGCCCTCAAAATCTTCAGTAGTGAGCCCACACTTCTCCACAAATCTGGCATCTATGAAATTATGTGTGGCCCCTGTATCAAGAAGGGTGATGACCTTCTGCCCTACCAAAACTCCACGGAGTCTGAATGACTCATCCAACTAAATGTTGGATAGGCGTGCCTCTTGTATGTGAAGCTCTAACTGCGCCTCTGCCTTAGGCTCTGAAGCCTCTACCTCCTCAAAACCATCCTGCTATTCAGAATCATCTGAATTTGAATCCTCATAATATGCCCACATTACACGATTTGCCTTGCCCTTACGCCTCAAAGGACAATCGTGATTGGCATCATAGGGATCTTTCCAATAGAAGCAAATCTTCTTCCTGCATAGATCGTTAAGATCCTCTTGATCTAAAGGTGGTATTAGAGCTTTTGCTTAGAAAAAGGAGCCCCTAAGTAAGGGACATTACATAGAGTATGTGAAGAAAGTCTTGGAAAGGTTTAAACATGTTGGATGCTAAATATTTTGGTATTCCTTTGGTAGGTCACTTTCGATTATCAAAGGAGTAGTGTCCCAAGATGGATGCTATAAATCTTAAGATGTCCAAAGTACCTTACTCATTGATAGTTAGTAGCTTCATGTATGCCATTATTTGTACTAGGATGGATATTACCCAAGTAGTGAGAGTTGTGAGCATGTATATGAGTGATCTAGGTTATGGGCATTGGTAGGCAGTGAAAAGGACTATTTGATATTTGAGAGGAACCATTGATTTTACTTTATTTTATGGTAGATCAGACACCACTTTGCATGGTTATGTGGACTCAGTTATGGTAGGAGATATTGATAGTAGTAGAAGTATGACATGATATATATTTACTATTAGAGATACAGTGGTTAGTTGGATTTATAGGATACATAAGGTTGTGGCTTTTTCAACCATAGAGGTAGAATATGTTTATATCATAGAGGATAGCAAGGAGATTATTTGGTTACAGGAGTTGTTTCAAGAGTTGGGGCATGAGAAGGAAGTTGGGAGACTATACAGTGATAGTTAGAGTGTTATTCATTTAGCAAAGAACTATACTTTTCACTTGAGGATGAAACACATTCAATTACGTTATCACTTCATCAGGATAACTTTAGAATAGAACTTGGTGAAGTTGGAGAAGATTCATACTAGCCAAAATCCTACAGACATGATGACCAGATTCATACTAGTCTCAATGTCTTCTTTTATTTCTTACAATATATTTCAATGTCTATTTAATTGATAATATTTTCACTTCAATTTTTTGGGGGGGGATTGGAATAATTTATTTTGTTTATGTTTTGGTTGTTTTTATTATGACCAATAAGTGAGGACCTTAAAAGTAGTGATTAAAATTTTCATTGTTATTTTTTTTAGTTTTAAAAAAATATGGTATGATCTATCCTAATAAATGTTTGGCATCATTTATCTAACTCATAATTTTGGCACATGTGCCTTTTTTGAAGCCACTAATCAGTGAGTAGTGATAGAAGTATTTATAAGATGAATACTTAGTAATATATCCCAACCTAGATGGTCGACTATGTTTAAAAAGGTTTTTTAATGTTACCTAACAAAGAGATCATGTTTGTAACATTAAATTATTAAATGTGTTTATGCTAAAAAAATTTGGTTATATTTATTGAATATGATATATTAATTTGATTTGAGAGGATGTTTTTATTACTTATTTTATTTTTTTCATATTTAAAATAATTTTTTTCTTAGGTTTTTTTTTTTTTTTTTTGAAATTTGAATCGATATTATATTAGGTTTATTTTTTTTCCATCAAATGAATTGAATAGTTTGTTTAAAATATAATAGATGTGCTCATAACATTTTCATGTAGTGAAGTAATAGTTAATTATTTATAATTCAATTAATGTTTAATTTAAATATTTGTCTCTTGTTTATACAAAAAATATTTACTTAATGGATTTGTCCCTTATTTGGGAGATATGGATAATAATTATCATAATTAGTTTAAACATTATTTTATTTATCTTTACTCTTGAAAAAAAAAATCATGTCTACAAATATGATGGTTTCTATAGGGAGTGGTAAATCTGATATAATTGTTTTTGAATCCTGGAATGTGTTTTTATTTTTATATTTAATTTTAAATATTTTAATTATTATGTTATTTTTCTAAATAATAATGAATGATTATTTTTTAAATGATAATGTGAAATTATTATTTTTTGAAATATGTTAGAAATATAAGCTTGACTTATATGCATTTAATATTTTTAGGTAACTTTTGTGAAAGATTGAAGCATTTAATTTCTCTTTAATATTTTTAATAAATGTAGTTAGCTTATAGAGGAAGTAATAATATTCTCAAGATATGAGATAAGCATGTTCTCATATTTGATGTATTAAGGTAGATAGGAAACTTATAGAGAAAGCTATAAATAGTCTATAAATAGATGTATTTGGGTCATTTGATTGTAGTGAAAAGTAAGAAAAATGAAGTCAAGAGAAAAAAAGAAAGGAAAGAAGCCAAGAGTAGAATAAGTCTATGTATGCATCTCTGTCTATTTTAATAGAGTTTTATTTCTTATTCATTTTACGCTACGTGTATATGATAAATCAACATTTAATATTTTCTTACAAATCAACATGATAGAATTTCTTTCAAATTGGTATTTTAAAATACCTTCAATTTATAATTAAATTATGATGGCCAAATCTATACATAGTTATGTCTTTATTTTTTGAAATAATTTGACTATGCAAAATACAATGAACTTTATGCAAATGGCTATGTCAAACATACAGTGTATTTTAACTAACAATTGGGTTTGTTAAATGTTATCAAACATCTATTGTTTCCACTAAATATGATAACGTATAATATAGTTTTTGATCGATTAATGTAAATAATTGGCAAGTAAAAAATAATGATTATGTTTTAAATTAATTATATGTTTATTTTTATTACATTAGTCACCATAACTTGATTCATATTTTAATAAACCAACTATTTATGTGATACTTAACATATAGTAAATTTATTATACTTGGTACATATATATTTGTTATTTCATGTCAAATATTGAAAAAAATGAAACATGTGCATTGGACAATAAATAAATGGGACAACATTAACAACACTACACTTTATGAGAGAAGAAAAATTTAATAAGTCATAATTTTTCATAAACATTTTAAATTTTAGACAACCAAGGCCTCTATCATCAGAGATAAAAGTGATGGTGAAAGCTCATTTAAAGTTTTTGGAAGCATGTGTTATTTATTTGTCAAAATTGTGTACTATTGATCCTCTATCTAAAGGTTTCAGTGTTTTTATGATAGTGTTCATCATGCTATATAAAATGAACTTGGGTGTAAATTGATAAAACTGGGTATCATAATTCTGAATCCTAAGGCAACAAAAGATTGTCTTGATTATACACATAAAATTTTGAGAGAAAAGTAAGCAAAATAATAATAATAATTATTATTATTATTATTATTATTATTATAATATATATATATATATATATATTAGTTTTTTTTAGAATATGTAAACTGTATATACTTAATTCAATATGCATAATGATAATTATGAATTAAAGTTAAAAACCATGTGCTTGAAATGATACAATTTTTTATTGTGTATTTTTTATTCTCCTTATTAATTTTGGTCTTATTAGTATTTCTTATTTTTTGATATTATTTATTTTTAAACATTGATTTTTTTCTTTAAGATAAAATACTCCTTTTAATTTA
This sequence comes from Torreya grandis, assembly GCA_037957365.1. Classification (NCBI taxonomy): domain Eukaryota; kingdom Viridiplantae; phylum Streptophyta; class Pinopsida; order Cupressales; family Taxaceae; genus Torreya; species Torreya grandis. The sequence continues at coordinate 1,769,055 of JARHVA010000922.1, read as the reverse complement.
TCAATTTCATAAAAGGAATATATATATATATATATATATATATATATATATATATATATATATATATATATATATAATTTTTTGTCTATGGAATTTTTATTTGTTTTGAAATGTTTGGCTTAAGATCATTCATATCGGGATGATAATCATTGATATTGGCATGATGTTTACATATTTAATTGAAAATGTCATTTCTTATTTTCTTAAAGGAGACATTGAAACAAAACTTTTTTAAAAATATTAGAGATATGTCCTATCCACTTGAATTTAAGTGTAAATATACGCCATCATGTTTTTCTTTCTAGTGACTTGCATTTGCAAACATGCTTTTTACAAATGAAATTAAATTCTCTTATTACATTTTATGAGATTTAATAAGGATCCACTGTGCAACTTATTAAATTTCAATGTAGAACAGTCAAAGATGAAATGTAAGTTTTTTCCCTCTTTTTTTACGTAAATAATGTATTTCTATTTTATTTTATTTTTTCAAATAATAATTTACTTTATTTTCAAACAAGATCATCTTGATACTAGAATTACAATTTATTTCAACCTAAACACATTAAGTTTGGGAACCCAATATGTATACCAATGTTATGAACCCATGATATCTCTTCTAATTTGTTAGTTTAGTAGTTTCTATGGATGCATATGCTTTGTAAGTCATCCCATGAGCATTTTATTTTATCCAACATTCATGCAAAGTACTATTTATTTAGATTAGAATTCATATTTAATAATTAAGTGTTGAGGCCAATGAAGGCATCCATAAATCTATTATATTGAGCTTGCTCAAATGAGATTTCCTCCTCAAAGTGTTTTGAGATCAATATAATCATTTTAGTGCTTCATCTAATTTTATAAATCTATTATTTCATGCATTTTATCAATTTTTTGTAGGAGGATCTTCTCATCTAGTATTAGAGTGCTTTTCAGGGCTAATTTTTTTCTTTAGAAAGTCTTACCTCTATTTTGTTGCATAATTCATTTTAATATTTTTTTAGCAAATCTTAACTCTATTTTGTGGTATAATTCATTTAAATAATATTTTATATCACAATTATCTATTTTAGATTAGGTTAAAACCTAACTGCATAACTATGGGAAGTGCTTGGGTGAAAGACCTAAAACTCATTGTGAAGACTACCACAGGAACCCCAAATTAGTTAGCCCATTGAGAGGACCTGCTAGTGAAATGGGCAATGACCCCTTCCTAATTGAGTAGTTCCCATCCATGAGGAAAACCAAGAGTTATTGTTAATAGATAAATTTATGGCCAAAAATTTTATAGAGAGTGGTACTCATTTAGATGACATTGATGGCCAGAGTGATATTTTCAAAACCCTTAGGTAGCCATTGAAAATTGGGGCCCATTTCTCTTATTTTCAAAATATTTCTAGCAGACTCAGAAAAATCAATCAGTAGAGTATCTATAAACTATTAGAGGTCTGGCATGTAGATATTTGATAGAAACCAAAATCCACAAATCATCCATAGAGTATCAGTAGGCTCTTAGAGGATTTACCACTAGATATAAAATAGAAAAAATATAGAAAATGAATTTCATTTTTTTGTAATATCTCTCCATCTATAGCCCCATTGATCCTCGAACTTTATCTAGACACTTGAAATTCCATTCCCTACATTTTCTTCCTTGAATTCCCATATCCCAATTTCACTCCTAATTCCTACAAATATTAGTTTTCCCTTTTAAGTGGTTTTTCCATAACTTATATTTTCTTCCTTGAAGTCATGATTGCCAATGGGGGTACGTTACCGTAAAAAGGTAAGTGTCAAAATGTATATATCTCTATTAGAGATTATAACTTGCACTCCAACATGTTTACCTTGCCTTTAAGTGGATGTGATGTTGTTTTGGGATCTCAGTGGTTATGCACACTTGGACCCATCTTATGGGATTTTGCTAAACTTTGAAGGTAATTTTTAGATAATGGAAAAAAATACATATTGAAAGTCTTACAACCAAGATCTCTTAGTATTAGAAGTTCACATCACATGGAAAATATTCTTAATAATAATTCACATGGTGTCATTTCCTATCTCCATTCCATTCAAATGCAACCATCAATAGTCTCCACTACTCCGTATAATATATAAACCATTCTATAGAGTTATGCACGCGTCTTTTCCAAACCAGTGGGATTTACACCTTCATGGCTAGAGAACCACTATATTTAGCTCCTTCCTAGAAGTGATCCTCCCAACATCAAACCTTATCACTACCCATTTCATCAAAATATCAAGATATATATGCTAATTCAAGACTTACTAAAGTAAGGCATTATTCACCCCAGTACTAGTCCATATTTTTCCCTAGTTCTCCTTGTCTGAAAAAAGATAGGTCTTGGTCATTTTGTATTTATTTTCATGCACTTAATCACCTCACAATCAAGGATAAGTTCTCAATCTTTATTATTAATGAGATCCATGGCACTCATTTTTTCTCCAAGTTGGATCTCTTCTCTAGATATCACTAGAGCCAAATTTATGAGGATGATATCCCTAAGATAAATTTTTGCATACATGATGGCCACTATGAGTTTTTGGTCATTCCCTTTAACCTAACTAATGCTCTTTCAACATTCTAGGCATTGATGGATAAAATATTCTGGACCTACTTATAGAAATTCATTATAGTCTTCTTCGATGATATCCTCATCTATAGTAAAACATGGTCTGAACATCTCCAACATCTAGATCTCACACTATAGCTTCTCTTTGACCATCATCTTTGTTCAAAATAGTTCAAATATAATTTTGGATAGGATGAAGTGTAGTATCTCAGGCATATTGTTTTATCCCAAGGGGTTTAGGTAGATCCTAAAAAAATAGCTACCATGACATATTAGTTGTATCCTCAGACACTCAAGAGCCTCCATGGTTTTTTGGGGCTGATTGGATACTATCACAATTTTATCAAGGATTACAATAAGATTGTATCTCAACTTATAGTAGCTATGTTAAAAAAGGATTATTTTACTTAGACACAAGATATTGAGTGTGAATTTGAAGAATTAAAACATGATATATGTACTACACCTATTTTATCTATGCGATATTTTGCCAAGACCTTCACTATCAAAAGTGATGCTTTTAGTAATAGAGTTGGTGTTATTTTTCTCCAAGAAGGATTCCTTATTGCATTCATAATCAAATCCCTTTCTTGAAAAATTTAGTGCTCTCTCCTTATGAGAAATAAATGATGGCCATTTTATATGTAGTATAGAAGTGGCAACCATATCTACTGGGAAATCATGTTTGCATCAAAACTGATCACCAAAGTCTAAAATATTTCTTAAAACAATGTGTTTCTACCTTATCACAATATAAATGGGTTAGGAAATTCATGGGTTATGACTATGAGATAACTTACAAGAAGGTTATTGACAATATTATGGCTAATGCTCTATCTCACACATTTATAGATCAAGCTTCCCTTTCAGCTATTTCCATGCCTATTTCAAATTGGTTGGACACTATATAATAGGATTATGTCAATAACTCCTCATTATCTCAAATAATTCAATATTTGGCCCAAAACCCTTTAGTTGTACCACATTATTCCTGATATGGTGATTTTCTATGATACAAAGGTCATCTAGTGATTCCCCAAAGCATAGATCTTTAGCAGGTTGTTTTCTATGAACTCCATGCTTCTCCGTCTATAAGGAACTCAAGGTTTCTCAAAAATTATGAGTGGGCATGATGCAACTTCTTGTTGAAGGGAATGAAAAAGGCAATTCAATAGATGGTGGTTGAATGTGATACTTGCCAATACAACAAGGGTGAAACAACACTCATCACTAGGTTGCTCAAACCTTTTCCCATCCCTACTAGGATTTGGATAGATATTTCTATGGATTTCATTACGGGGCTCCCTAAATTTGGGGGGAAAATAGTGATCTTGGTTATGGTTGATCACTTCTTTAAATATAGTCATTTTTGTGCCCTTAACCATCCTTATACCACCTCCACAATTGCACAAATTTTCTTGGACCAAATTTTCTATCTTCATGGCATTCTTTCATCCATTATCTTATATTATGATGTAACCTTCACCTACCATTTTTGGATAGAACTATTTTGATGCATTGGCAACCAACTAAAGATGAGTTTCGGGTATCATCTACAAATGGATGGCTAGACTAAAATTTTCAACAAATGCTTGGAAACTTTCTTTTATTGCTTCACCTTTGAATAACAACATCAATGGAAAAAGTGGGTCCCTCTCATTGAATGGTGGTACAATACCTCCTACCACACTTTAATTAAAATGACTCCATATGAAGTAGTTTATGGTCAAGCACCACCAAAGCTCCTTCTATACGCCCCCAATAGTTCACTAGTTTAAGCAGTCAACATGATTCTCTAAATTAAGATCAGATCCTCAGTACCTTATGAGAAAATATTCATATGACACAAAATTGAATGAAACAATAGGTAGATTAACACCATTATGAGTGTACTTTCCAAGTAGGTGATATGGTTTTTCTTCACCTATATCCCTATAGGTAATCATCCTTAAAACTCAAAGGGTGTTATAAGCTAGCTCCCAATTTCTATGGGGCCTATAAGGTTCTTCAAAATATTAGGTCGATTGCTTATAAGTTGGAGCTCCCACCTTCTTCCTGAGTTCACCTAGTATTTCATGTCTCTTGTCTGAATAAATTTCTTGGTATAAACATCAAAGTGTAGACTATTTTACTAGAACTTGATAATAAAGGATCCATTCTTCTTGAACCAGAGGCAATCCTAGATAGGTGCACACACCAACTTTTCTCCCATTCCATCACTATGGTTTTAATTCAATGGCACATAATGCAACCAAAAGATGTAATGTGGGAACCACTATTTTAGATTCAACACCAATTCCCACATCTAAATCTTTGAGGATAAAGATCTTTCTTAGAGGGAGGGAATGTTATGAACCTATGATATTACTTATCTTTACTTTGTTAGTTTAGTAGTTGCTATAGATGCATATGCTTTGTAAGTCATCCTATGAAAATTTTGTTTTATCCCACATTCATGGGAAGTAGTAGTTTCTTAGATTATAATTCATATATAATTAAGTGTTGAGGCCAATGAAGGCATCCATGAACTTATTGTATTGAGATTGCTCAAAAGAGGTTACCCCTTTGAGTTGGTCTACAATCAATATAATCATTTTAGTGCTTCAGATAATTTTATAAATTTGTTATTTCACACATTTTATTAATTTGTTCTAGGAGGATCCTCTCAACCAAACACAAAATAAAAAATTGTAAACAACTTCTTTGGCAAGTGTTGTTTGTTCATAGACCAAAATTAGTAAACCAAAAACTATTGGGGTGCTTGCCATGGATAATAATTCTCCAAAATATGTCCCCTAGTAATGAATTAACTATTGGTTAAACATAATGGTTAATAAAAGGAAGGGAGTTGGTGAAGATTGACTTTTGACAATATGAAAATAAAAAAAAGAGGAAGATTGTTTGGTTTTATTTTTATGATAGTGATATAGGAAAAATATTTATGACATGTTTCAACAAGGTTACAAATGAATTTTATAATTAATTTTAAAATGGAAAAAATATGTGGTATTAAATGGAATTGTTAGAGGATAAAATATGATATATAGTTATTTTAAATGTTCATGTGAAATAATATTATAACTATCATCAATAATAAGTCCTTTTGATAGAGATAGTAAAGATATATTAATGCATCAATTTAATTTCAAGAACATTTCTGATATTTTAAAAAATCCAAACAAATCTATGGTTAACATTATAAATGTGGTCATGTTAGTTTCTATAATGTGAAAAATACATCAAAAGGATGGCTTGGAAGGAAAAAAGAGAACACTTCAAATCAAGGATATGTTAGGAAGCAACATGGCCATGACATTGTGGGGTGATTATTTGATTTCAAAAATCATAAAAATAGGTGAACTCATTTATGGCCTAATTAGATGTATTATTACAGTGAAAGTAACCCAAACATAGGATATTAGTGGAGTCACTATTGGGAGTACATCCAATAGTAAATTATTTTTTACCCTCTCATTTCAAAGGTTTAAAATTTGTATCATTTTCTATATTTTATAAGCTCAAATGTTCCTTCACCTTCGTTGATAAAAAAAAATCCAACCACTGGGGAACTTGATTGTTAAATAAACATTACTTGAAATAAGTCGCATGAAAATTTTTAATAAAATGGAATGGGCATTATTGAAAGTAACTGTGATAGTATGTATTATGGATAACTTATATTACCTTGTTTTCATCTTATGGTGGATGAAAGGTCATGTCAAAAAAGGTTATAAAAAGGGGTGTTATTTGGTATTGTCATAAATGTGGCATGTGAAAATTGTTGAGTGTGATTACATGTATTCTATTTGGTTGGGAATAAGTTATTAAAAAAGATAATAAAATCACTAATTTCCTTTAATTAATTAGTAGAGTCAATTATGTGTATTGTAGCAAAGGATTTATAGTTTCTTATTGTTGATGATGAGGTTACCTAAGAAATAATTAATCATGTTCTACGGCAAGAATTCATGTTAACAATATCAATCAAGAAATAAAATTACAATGGGGGTTTCAAATTAAATATGTCATTTTTAATGTAGAAAACCTCCAACAAAATATCCATATAAATTGAAATGATGTCATTTCACTTTTTTTTTTGCACTATGGATTTGATTATCTAGATATTTTTTTAAACTAAATATTATGTGCCACATTATTATGATTTTAATGTTTGGCAAAGATTTTTTTTTACTTTTCATATATCATTTTGGACTAACATTATATCTTAAAATACCATTTTCATGTTTGGATGTTCCAAAATGGTATAGATAATTTATATTATTAATTGTAATTGATGAATATGAAAAAAAAATGTTCATTGTTTTATTATGGTTTAAAAATATATCAAATATAACATTTCATTTACTTTGATTTTAATATATTTTTAAAAATTCTAGAATTATTAATATTTAATTTATTTTTTATTATTTTATTAAATGGAACATTCCATTTAATTTAATTTCAGTATATCATTTAATGATTGTGTTTTCAAATAATAATATCTTTATTTGATGTAAATTTTACATAAATTTTATTAAAATAAAAAATTAAATTAAACTTGTAGATGTATAGTCTAGAGAAAAAAGTAGAAAAATATTACTTGAAGAATAAAAAATATCTTAAATAAAAATAACAGTGTTAATACCAACTCAAAAAGATATTATCAACAAACACAGAAGGAAAAAAAGACATTGTTCAACCAATCGATTACATTTAGCCATTGCAAATGAATCAATACTTCTTGAAAATAAATATGTGTGTGGTTCTCCAATGAATATTCAACCTATTCCTTGAAAACACACAAATGGCATATTCAAAATTATAGAAAAATAAAATTCATCTACAAATTGCGTTTGTTTTAAAAATCTTAGAGGCACATCATCTCAAACATTGTATAGTGTATCGAATGAAATACTTGTTTATTCTTTATTTCCTACTAGTAAAATAAAATGAAATAACACACTTATTGACCATGCATATAATTCAAATCCTATTAAGATACATAATTGATTTCATCATAGACTGCATCAGTTATCATCTATTTTAACATTATTTATATGCATAGAGAATGAAAACTCAAAAGTCAAATCGAGTATTGAATTATTGTAGATGCTTTTCAAAATGAGCCATCATTTATCTAAATGGAACACTATGGATCTAGGATAAGAACCTATAGTTTTGAAAGTGTTAACATAGGTTTAATAAATTAGTATAGCTCGTGTTCATCTAAATTTAGAGGTGCAACATGTTAGAGAATGCCAATAAAAATATAGTGTAAATACTATTATCTTCCCTCAATATATTAGTTCCATTGTAAAAAAATCCACAAAAAATTGATTGATTGGATATAGTGCATGTCAAAATACAAGATCATTAATGAAAAACATATCATTTTTAAGTTACCATATCATGCTTTAAAAATGATTTAGAATACAAAATAACACATGATACATAATACAAAGTTATCATTTTTTATGATGATGCATTGACATTATTTCCTGACGAACCTACTAACATGTTGTTTATGCTTCCATATATATGCACTAAGATTAAAGAATCCTAACAAACTAACCCAATTTTAGGTGGATTAGAAACTACATGTTCTAATTACATAGTAGAACCACCTTCCTAATTCATCCCTATTCTCCCAAATACATGAACATAAATAGAATAAATATGAAATTTATGCCATGGACAATAGTTGGCATGTCTCTTGTAAATGAATATTATTAAAATATAAGGTTGGTTTGTTATATCATTTCCTACTTTGTTTCCTATAGATGAAGCTATGTTTAGATTACCTCAATACTAAAATTTTTAATGTGTGAATATTCACTTCATTTTATATGTGATTATGATAACATATTTGATATCCATCCAAGATTTAGGTATTGTCTACTTAATATAATAATACGTCATTGTACTTAAGGAATAGTAAGCATTTTTGTTAAAAAAATATTGAGGGTTATTTTCCAACTACAACTATAAATATTTGATAAAAACTCCATGCAATGACTTATCATAGACTTATTAGGATAATATAGGCTAGTGTTAACATTAGTAGGTGCAAAATAATATTAAATAAGTTAGTTAGACTTTTAATAATCCCATAAATGTGATGTGTGTTATAATAAGGCTTTTCAAAGTCTATATATTTGTAACTCTTCATTGAATAATACATGTGTTGATGACCCCCATATTGTGTTGTGCACATCCAAGATTCAAATATTTTTAAAATATATAAAGTCTCTGATATGGATTAATTTATACATTTGGTATCAAAGAAGGTGCCATAGGGAGCACTCTACAATTTATGTTTTGTTTGTAATAATAATTTTAGAACACATACCACATCTAATTCTCTTAACTTTTGAAAAAACTTAATTTAGTCAATGGTTGTGTAGTGTAGACTACTATGAACTCCACTGACATTATTTAAAAAATTTATTTTAAAATAAACATATATTACTGGGTATTTTTGTGGATTTAATAATGTAAGACATATTATGTAGTTTTAGAGTAGACCCAAGTTATATACTTTCTAGAGGATATAATATCTTGGAAGAAGGGTTTGATCAATAATGAGAAGTTTTATATTAGGGGTTGTAATTTCTTGATTGGATTAGATCTACTTACCTCAAATCCATAATATTTTGTCACCCTAAGCTACCTCCAATCCTTAAATCAAACTAAGTGGTGAGTTAATCTTAAAGATTATAGCATCATATTATTCAAATTTTAGTAGCACATTTACCCCTCGTCACAAGCTGAGATGACTCAGGTTGTCACTAAACACTGAGTAGTCTAACCTAGAACACCACCTTGTGATTCAACATTACTATAAATTATAGCACATAACTCCCACCTTAACTATGGTTTAGATATCCAACCTTACATCAAGAACAACATGAAATAAATAATTATTTATTTTTACATTTCTAATTCCTTTGATGGGAAAATCAAGACGTTTTTATGTCATCAAGAGATCAATTCATTAACTCCACTCAATCTGAATTTTACAAGATCTCTTTGTTAGAAACATAGACCCTAACTTAGCCTATGTTAGCCTCAGTGCCTTGCATGATAGGGTTAGATCCAAACCACCTCCTTGCCCACAGTTTTAGGTATTTAGGATTCATTTATATGTTTTAGGTTTTAGTTTAAGTATTTTATTTTATACATTTTGTTTAGGTTTATTTGTTATTTCAGGGTTATTTTATTTGATAAAATTTATCTTTATTTAGTCTATTTTTTAATATCATTATTAATTATATTTGTGACTAGATTATTTTGAATATGTTTTTTATTAAAAATAAAAGTTTTTTGATTCAATATTTTTTGTATTTTAGGTTTAGATTTGAGTCAATTGTTTAATTTGATTCATATTTTTTTATTCCATATGTGCTTAGTTGTTTAGTATTGAATTTTCTTAGGATTTTATTAGTGTATAGGTTAATTAGATTGTATGATTTTTATATTTTATCTTTATAGTTATTTAACATTTGTCAATTTTAGATTTCTCATTTATTATCGATCATCAGTATAAAGTGGTTTTATTATTGTCCCATGAGTCATTTATTAATTAGTTTATAGTTAGTAGTGTCACATCATTGTCTTAATCCATGATGAATTTGATAACCATTATGTGGGTCTTTTTTTTAAGTCGCTTATAGTAAATAAGCATATGTTCAAAAATAAAATATTAATAAAGTATGTACATTGATTTCAATGTGATAATATCTCATTTATTTAAGGAATACATTATCAGGTGAACTTGGCATCCATTGATTCAAAATTATGAGGGGGTTTACCCTGTGAGTGCTAAGGGGGGAGTTTTAGGAAAATATAGGTTAGTGCTTGCATTAGTAGGTAAAAAATAAAATAAAATAAGTTAGTTAAACTTTTAATAATCCCAAATATATAATGTGTGTTATAGTAAGGATTCTCAAGGCCTATATATTTGTAAGTCTTCATGAATAATACATGTGATAATGAACCCCCATTTTATTATGCCCATCTAAACTTTGGCTCTTTTATAATAGATAAATTATCTGATATGGATTAATTTCTACAAAACTTAATAAAGACTTAATGTAATTTTCATCCACTTTGCATGGAAAAATATTTTATTGTAAAAAAAGTCATGTTGATTACTAACATGATTAACCAATTCGATTCTATTACTTTTATTTCATGTTGAATATTATATAAATTGAATCTTCCTACATACATAGTGTAATTATTTCCAAGCTGCCTAAAGATCCAAGTCAAGCTTATCATTGAAGAATATAAAATATGATCCCTAATCCACATTACACATTAATTTATATGAATTTTTTAGTGTAATTGATTGTTATGCACCTTTAGTTAAGATTAATTAAGTATCTTATTTGTTTGCTATATTTATTTAGTGGGTGCACACTTTATGTGCCACCAATTTTAATGAACTTATTAGTTATAGATTGGTGACCAAGTGGGGGTTGGTGGACACTCAACCTTAAATAACTATTTTATCTCTCTTATTTATATGGAGCTTCCTAGTGGAAATCAAGATATTAACACAAAAATATAATGGTTATTGATTATGAGATGACCATGTGAGATATTATGTACATTTAGTCCATATAGTAATAATATTATACATTTGCCTATATGCATTAATGGCTTCCATTGTAGCAATGGTCTTTGAAATAAATCATGGGTGATTGAGTCTTATCCACTCTAATATGGTATAAAAGTATGACTTCACATCCATTGCTCTAAATTCATCCATTTTTATGTATAATGAGTTTGTTTCATGTCTAGATCTATAATTTATTTTGATCACTTTCAAAACTCAACTTTTTCCTAGTCAATTTTTAAGTATTTTAACATGTGCCATTAAGTATAGAAGGCATTAAATCCCTATAAATTCCTATTAATTTATCCAAAATTGACATTTAAAAAAAAAAATCATTTTTGGCATTTTTAGCCCTTCAAGAATGGACATATACAACATGTTTTTCCTTTCTTTTTTTTCATAAAGAATCTAGGTTTTTTCATGGATTTTTTATTAAATTTTTTCATATTTTTTATACATCTCTAAGGATCTATGTAAAATAAAAAAACATTATGCAAAGGTATGTACTCTAGATAGGTTTGTATCAGTGTTCAAGGATTTGTGTAAACTTGTCATACATTACTTTTGATATTGAGTTGCACATAGGTTTCATAGCTTGTTAGACTAGGTACATGGATGTCATTCAAATATCTCTCCACATTCTTCATCCTCTATATCAGGAAACATGTTAGTTTATGAAAAGTGGTTTGGTTTTATTAAAATGCCACTCATCTTCCAAAATATTTAATGCCATTTTAATTTTGTTATTTGGTCAAAACATGATTTTTTAAATGAAATTAGTGGAAATTTTTTATTATAAGAAATGGGGGGGGGGGGGATTAAGTCATTATGAAGTAAGGGAGAGGAACCAATAGTCATGTGCCCCAAATTCACACATATGTGGAGCCTAAACCATGCCATGTCAACACTTAAAATTGATTTTGATGTATAGATTAACAAGATTACTTCTTGAATTTATATTTTCATCTCATGACATGTATGTATAGACCTAGTGTTTTAATCATCATGCAAGAGGTCCTTATGGGGATATTTTGAAGGTTAATGACCTCTAGGCATGCCATGGCAAAAAAATATAATTGGGGGTTGATAGTGGGGTATACACTCACTAAAAAAATCAAATGTCATGCCAAAAGTGGGGAGTTTAAAATCTATTTAATAATGTGTATCTGGTTAAATGTGAACACCTAGCTCGAGGTGGTAGAGAATTTATGTCTCACCATCTTGTATTTATGATGCACTACATCACATTCATTTCTTTGATGCTTGGGTAATTCACCCTAACCTTTTATCAAAGTTTGATGTCAATGTAATCTACCTTGAATACAAATCATGATCGACTATGAAGTTGAGCCAATGAGGTAGTTTGGAGTGGATGATCACTGTCATCTCTGCCCAACACATTGGTAATAGTAGATGTGAAATAGTTTTGATCGTCGATGATAATTTCCCATGGCATTCCATTTTTTTGGCTTAGGGATGAAAAAATAATAGACAATATGGAATCACTAGGAAATACTAAAAACATATTTAAAATAGTGATGTTTAGATGGTTTATGATTTTTTGTTTCTCTAATTAACTCTTTCATTTCAAGGTTTTTTAGACAACTTTTTGGTTTTTTGTCCTATGTATAACCCAAATAGTTGGGCCTATGTATTTATTACCATTAGATTCAATGAGTCATTGAATATCTAATCAACTACATAAAATCTTGCCATACCCAAAACATCCCAAAGCCTTTTGTTTCAGTTTCTAGGTTAGTTATCTCAGGGTAGGTGGAAATGGTTATGATCTTTCAGTTTCCTAATTTATGATTTGGTTGTGTATTGTTGATCTTTTCTACTAATGAATTATTGCTCTTTTAATGATTTCTAAGAACCTATAAGACATGTATTTTTATATGTTTTAGAGGATATTATTTTAGATAAAAGTTGAAAAAATATCATATAGACCATTTTAATGTCAAACCCTAACCTCAAAAAATTGTGATCAGATCGATGGTTATCTTGTATGCCAAGCTTCAAATTGAACCTGTGTTAATTGAAAAAATCCTTAATGTAATAAGATATCAGATGTAGTGTCCTTGTTTTAAGGTAATAAAATATGTTTTTCATCTCTTCTAATCCCTTTTAAAAATTTGAGTGGATGAAAAACAAATATGTAGTTGTAGGTCTAAAGAATGGAGCTAGATACATGAAATCGTGGGCTTTTTCTTGAAAAAATTGAAGTTTGTGTCATCTTCATGGTTACCAAACATATTGTGATGAAATGAGATGGTGGATTTGAGATTTATAAAATAGATGGATAACTTTTAAATGTTTCAAATGGTTTTATTTTTATTTTAAATTTTGACTTTATATGCTGAATGTTTTTGATATATTATTGGGGTTTTTATGGTATTGTTGGCTTGGATGAAATTTGTCTTATTTATGAGTCTTACCCATATATAATGTTATTTATATTAAATATATATCTTTGATTTCATGTTATTTTTAATTTGAATCATGTTTTTTATTATGGGTTAATTTATTATTCAAAGAACCTTGCAGATCTTGTCACATTAGCTTCATGGGTCTGTATAATGTCAGTTATCATGTGTTTTTTCCTTCTCATTGAATTATTTCATTTTTGGCTGATATTTTTGGTATAATAACCATCTCTATCATTAAATATTTGCTTTCATGTTCTACTATGAAAGGATCACACTCTCAAATATTAGACATTGTATTATGTCATTCATTATGCGGATGACTTGTCATTCCCTAGTAGATTGGGTTATATTATACAACGTTATATGTTGAGTGATGCTACTATTTGTATGTTTATATATATATATCATACATTATCCCATAGAATTGTGTTGTACATAACCTTTTAAGGTCTTATTTATCAATTCCATAGTTTGTTGTTTAGGCTTTATGAAACTTGGTTTGATTGAGTGAATGTTTTCTGACATGTTAAATGTGTAGATCTAACTCAATGGATCTGGTTCTTTTGACCAAATATTTTAGAATAAATTTTCATATTATATTAATAGATGTACATAAATTATAAGTAATGTGTCCATGTCATATGATTGCCTCATATTTTTGTTATTGGGTTTATGCATTTGGGATGTGTTATTTATTTTCTACTTGTTTGTATTCTTATATTTATGTTTATCTAAAAATGTATATCATTGCATTTGGTTGTCCATCATGAATCCTTTTGATGTTATTTACACCATTTTAACACATGGATCCCTTTCTTTTTTTTGATAACTTTACTTGTTTTATTAAGTCGACTCAACATAATAATAAAATTGAGTGCAGATGGCAAAGATTATTTGGATAGAAAGTGCACATATGGCCTACTAGGGCTATATACATGAATTTTGTTAACATATGACCATGGGATTAGATACAGGTGTGCCCTAAGATTGGATCATAAAACTATAATGCCTTGATCAATTATGGTGGTGAACTTGGAATTACCTTTACCCCTTGTGACTACACTAAACCCCTATCATGTTATTAGCTCAGTTTGCATAGTTTTAAGGACATTTAAATTTTAATATAAATTCTAAAGTGTATTATACCTATTAAAATAATTGAAAGAGTGGTAGATGATGGAATGTAATTTTCACTTTTCTTAGGGGTTTGCATGCACTATCTTGTTTGTATCAGTCTAATCTGAGTAGGCATATATGCATGGTATCTTGATTACATTCATAACAATATTATTTTGTTATTGACTATGGAATCTTGGGCATGAATGAGCCCATACTTGAACAAAGTAGATGTATAGTTTCATAATTTGATTTAAATGTTTGCACAAGTAGTTGTATTAAGTTGATAGGATTCTAACTTTTAATAGTAAGTGAAAGGACATGTTGTAATTGACAAGTAATATAAATTATATATTATTGAGCTAAATTTTTGCATTTATCTATGAAAATCTTAAATTTAGATACTTGTAATTAAATTATTGTGTACTAATAATGATATAAGATATTGGGTATAGGTTATAGATTTTTTAGGAATTTGTGTAGATTACCAATGTTCAAGTATTGGGTACAAATGTGTTTGTAATTAGTGAAAAAATCATCTATTCTTAATAAAAAGTATGTTCTAAATTTGGTCCCCATACCCTTAACTACCATCTCAATTATTGGACCCCGCTCAACTATTGGGTCCTCTCCCTTAGGGAGGAATTTTTTAAAAGTGGGTTTAATTTTTAATAGAAGTGGGTGATTTTTAAATGTTGTTTTTTAAATTGTCACATTTTTGTTCAAAAAAGGGATCTCGTTATAAAGTAGTGAGGCACCATTTTATAAGCAGTGTAAACTATTTTTAAAAAAATGAGAGCCATTTTTTAATATTTGGTGGAATGTTTTTAAATTGGAGGCTAAGCAAATATTTTTATTTTGGTAGAGATATCAATGGGGAGATGAAGAGTCACCCTCCATTTATAGTGATTCATTCTTTCTTGCTTCTTCCTTGATCCCTTTTACTTCCTTGCTATGAATATGGGTATTTGTTATGTGGATGTAAAGGGTCTATGCTAACATCATTTTATTGTATGTTTCTTTATTAATTAATTTTAATTATTTTAGTGCTTTTCTATGTTTTTAATTTCCTGTATAGATGTTAATTATGTGTCCTCTAGGTTGTGTTGTGCATATCACCTACATTCTCATACCTTTCCCTTAGTATATTGATACATGTTATCTATTTGATGGTAAGTGCATTTAATGGTAATTACCTATGGGAGATGATGATCAAAGATCACCGAATCATGTAGAGTGTCTTGGAGAAATTGGTAGTAATGGAAATGGAAACAAAAAAGTAGTAGGAAATGAATGCCCTAACTCTTGCAACTTAGAACCTCATATTGAGAAGAGCAATAGAAAAATCAATGAAAATAGGAAGCTTTTCAATAAATTTATGTGGTAAGAGGAGATTGTAAGCCATTAACAAGGTGTAGAGTTAATTACTAGCTTGAGTAGTGTTCCTAAGGATGGAATCAAAATTAGCAGTAAAGGATAGAAAGGTAAGTACCCTGACTTTGGTAAAACCTTTTTTCTTCAACCTAATATATCTATGGAAAAATATTTAGATAGAGAAGAGTCTCAACTTAAATTTTTTTGTTTTTTTTTTTTTTTTTTGAAGATAAACTCTCTCCCCTCAATAATGTTTTTTATAATTGGCTTAATTCAGTTTGGGGAAAAAATGGATATTTATGTCAGCATCTATAGAATATTTCAGAAAGTAGTTTTATTGGTTATGTTTAAACATTCCAATATGTAGATAAGAGTCACAAATAAATCCCTTTGGAATGTTTGTCAATCATTATTCAAGGTGATTCCTTAAAACCCTAATTTGGAAATTCAAGATTTGATGCTCAAAACAGCCCCTAGATGGGTCGATTTTGAAAATGTGCCCCTTCAATTATGGAATTTCCTCCCTCAATAACTTTATCTTCATGAATTACTTAGGTTTAAACACACTAAGAGTTTTCTATCCCATATGAATTTGAGGGTTATAATATATTTAGGCCCTTTATATACATTTCTTGAATCCCTTATTTTTAAATTCAATGGGAATTCATGTTTATGCCCTATTCAAGGTTTAGGTGGTTTAAATGCCATTTTTTTTGTAAAAAGGATGGTCATATTATAAATAAATTTTCTCTGCTTCCTACCAATAAAAATAGTGATATTGCCCCCAAATGGGGCCCTAAACTTAGTGACAAAGATGTTCTTTTTAATCCCCTCCCACCTAAATGGAGGACCTAAAAAACATAGAAAATCATGTGTTTAATTTTGAATTTGACGATGGAAAAATAGCCCCTAATAATGACCATGGTTTTCAAAATTAATTAAAAAGTGGTGAGATAATTTCCAATTATCATGTGATTGATAGTGGGTATCCTCTACCATATTTTAATCATATACCCATCACTCTTGATGTAATGGTTATTAAGGAAGTTGGTATATAGGTTGAGTTGGTAGAACAAGTCAATATTCCTTCTAATTTAGGAAGCAATATAGTCCTATGTTATGAGGTAATGATAAATGGTGATCCTATTTATAAAGGGGAACCCTTGGTGGATTTGAAGGATACTCTAACTATTCATATGAGTGAATTTGAGGATAAGATGTACAATGAGATATTATTTTTGCCTGATAACCTTTTTGAGAAGATAGAACCCCTAATGGACATGTCTCTCAATAAATATTCTCAGAAGGTTTTATCTAGTGGTGACACTAATAAATCTACTCCCCATATTCATGATAAAGGGGACAAGTGGACTCTCAAAGGCTCTGGAAAAAGATTAAAAATTATTGTTACTAAAATAATTCCCCTAGATATCCCTAATGTCAAAGAGGGAAGAGGGATTAGAAGTGGGATATTATATTATTACGATAATAATAATAGTAAAAAAAGGAATAAGGAAAATAAGGTTCTTGAATGTTTTTCTAGATTGTATCAGAATAAATGGGGAAGTAAGTCCCCCAATAAAACCAAGTAATTACATACTTGTTTATGGAGATTGTTAGTTGGAATGTAAGGGGACTTGAATCCCTAAATAGGAAACCAATTTTTAGATAATTTAGCCATTCCATAACTAATATTAACATTATCCTTATTTAGGAGGTCAAAGCTAATATCACATTCCTCTCTTTCACCCTTAACTTTGTTTGGCCTAATGCAATTCTCTTTTCAATTAACCAGAATAGAGGTAAAAGGGGTACCTCTATTCTAATTAACTAGTATTAGAAGGATAATATTTTAGAACATGGTGTTCCTCCTTATAATAGGGTGGTCTAGGTTCTAATCAATAATCAAGATAAGATTTTTGGGATTTACAATATATATGTTCCCAATTACAATAGAGAGAACAAAATTATGGAACTAGCTTTCATCTATTTTCAAGGACATTCTATGGATATTTGGGGTGAAATTAATATTATTGAAGAAAGAGAGGACAAAAATGGAAGAGATACACATAAATAGAATGTTAATGAGTTGTTTTTTTGTCCAAAATTAAAATATTACACAACTTGGGAAACCCCTTGTATAAATGTCAAAGTAAAGGTATCTGGTATACTTGGTGTAATAACTAAGTTGGGACTAAAAGACTATATTAAATACTTAATAGATTCTATTTGAATAAATATGCCTTTGAGACTTATCTTATAGATAATGATAATGTAATTATAGTTTTCTCATTCACCACTTCAGACTATCACCCCATAGAATTAAAGTTTTGTCTCAGTAATGATGAAAAATTTGAGAAGACCACCTTAAAAGGCTTGTATAAACTCAATGTTTCACACCTTGAATATATAGATTTTTTGGATGGATCCCATGTATTTTGGAATGTGGGAAAGTTTTCCTCAAATTATAACTCAATAATTAATACTTGGAATAATTTTATGGACCTGTCTAAAAAGTGTGATAGGTTTTATGGAAAAATTAAAGCAAAAAGGAAAATAAAATCTTTCAAACTTTCTTAATAGTAGCTTATCAGGTTGTAATATGAACTTCAAAGGGACCCAAGTAATCTCTATTTTCTTTATTATCTCTCCTCTACCAATAATGATCTAAGGCAACACCAAATTTACTATGTCAAGGGTGCCTAGGCTTGTTTCAAGCTCAACTAGCTCAAATTAGGTGATAAGAGTTCCACATTTTTATTTTAGTTTCTAAAGTAAAAACATATTAAATATAAAATCATAGGAATTACACATAATGATAATATTTTATAATACTAATAATCTATCAAAGAATCCTTTTTTCGAGTTCTACTCTGACTTATTTTTACTTGAGGGGATGAATGATTAGATAAAACAGAGCAAGATGTTGTGTGAGAAGGATACTCTAAGGAAAATATCCTTTATTCAAGAATCCTTTTTAGATAGATAAATCTCATTAGATGAAGTTAGGATTGTGATTGACTCCATGAAATCTAACAAGTCCCCTAGTGTTGATGGTTTCCTAGCTAAATTCTACAAGTTAAATAAAGATTGGATCTCTTCTTATTACTTAAAATTGTATAAATAATTAATTTGGGTGGGATCTCTTGGCCCTAAAATAAATAAATGAGTCATTAAATTCATTCCAAAATAAGGGGATCCTTCCCTTTTGAAAACTTAGAATCCTATTACACTATTAATGTTTTTTTATAAAATCTTGGCTAAGATTTTGACAAAGAGACCATCCCCATTACTGCCCTAGGTGATATATAAAACTTAGATTAGGTTTATTTAAGGAAGATATATAATTTATAATATAATTTTAAGTTATAAAGGAATGTATTTTTAAAGAGAGTCCTAATAAGACATTGGAATTATTCTTCCTGACTTTGAAAAAGCATATGATAGAATAGAATGGTCTTTTATTGAAAGAATGTTGAGGGATTTTCGATGTCAGGATAGGTTATATAGATTGATTTTGTTTTTATTCAAATATGACTCTATAGTTTTTAGAGGTAAATATGGAAACTAAATAATACCTTCCCTTTCAAATATCAATTAGGCAAGGATGTCCACTTTCTCCTTTCCTCTTTATATTGGTTGATGAGGCATTACATCAACTGTTGATAATGAAAGATATTGCCCCCTTATAAAAAGTATACAACTTCCAAATAAAAATGAAATGATTGATGTCTTGTTCAATTATTATTCCAAAAAAAATTCTAAACTTTTTAAGGACAACCTGACATAAGTTAGAGATAGATTGAATATATATTTCCTAGGCTCGGGATCCAAAATTACATATCATAAGTCTTGTATTATTGGTTGGGAGTAGAACTGATTAGACTAGATTGATAAATTTAGGTGGGATTGGAAGGGCCCCAATCAGTTGTTTAGATATTTATGGATTTCATTTTCTCTTAAACCTTCCCTCAAATAGATGTGGGAATGGTTATACACCAAAATTGATAAGAAATTTGAAAAGTGGCATGAACACCTACTATCCCTCCCAAGTAGAATATAGGTTTGTTAGAAAATTGTCTCTTCATAGAGTCTATATTATGCTTCATGTTGGATCTTCAACAAAACTCAAATAAATATAGTGTACAAAACTATTAGATGTTTTCTATTATCAGATGGAAAGGGTAATAGAAAAAGGCATGCAATTTCACAGAAATTTTGTTGTAAATCAAGAAATCTTGGTGGTCTTGGCTTAAAAGACATACGTATTCAAGGTATTACCATTGAAGTTAAGTGGATCATCAAGTCTTTTAAGGGAGATGAACCATGGAAAGCTATGGTTAGAAATAACATTTTAAGTAGATTTCCTAAAGGTAAATCCAGATAGAAATGTTTATACATTGCCAACATTTTTCTCTCTCCATATTATTTTAAAGTGGTTGGCACTCTTATCTTTGTATTTATTTGGAAGGCTTGAGATCTAATGAAATATATGATAACTACCAAACATTTTTTATCTAGATGGTATCTCATTTCCAAGGATATATATTAGTATGGCATAACCTTCACCTTAATAACCATCCATTGGCCCATACTAAGGAATGCTCTTCTTTAAAATGGTTTAAGAATGTCTAAGGGACTTCAATGGCTTCTTTGGGCCTAAGGATTGGACCTCTTAGGACATCCTAGGCATAGGTACCATATTCTTACTACACAATGTAGGACATATTCCATGGTAATCAAAGCTCTCAAGGACTATAACTATATGAATCATCTTGATAATGATGATGAAATCTGGGACAATATCAAATGGATCAAAGGGAGTCCCTTTCATGAGTTTATTGTTAGGGTGTGGAGCTAAAAGCTTCAACCTTTGCAAACTAGGAACTGAAGGTTGCTGAGTTCTACAGGAACCGGCGTCGGCAGCATGACTGACATCGGCAGGATCCAGTGCAGAAGGCAACCGGCGACGGCAGGAAGTCGGCCGACGTCGGCAGAACCAGACCAGCAGGGACCGACGTCGGTCGCCTGTGTGTTCCCGAAGTGTTCGTTTCACGGACAGTTAGTTAAGTGAACTATGAGTTTGCATGTCAAGACCAGCCAGAGTCTTGGGCTGCGAGGACAATTGTCTAAATTAAGAGTCTTAGTTATTGTTTGAGTTAAGGATCTATTTATAGACCCATTGGCATGTATTGTTTAACGCATGAGATAGAAAGGAAGAGTTCCTTCTAGTTGTAAGATCTATGAGTTGCAGGTTGTTGCAAGCTCATTGGTGATCTACATGTAAGCTTGGTCTTTGAATTGCAGGTTGTAGGTTCATGAGAGATCAGCTTGAAGTGCTATAGAGTGCTTGATGTACCGGCAGGGTTATTACTGACTGGTTGGTGAGGTGAACACCAATTCTGTGTGTGAGTTGGTTGTTGGGACCGTTTTTTGTGTAGGAGAGTGTGTGTGAGAAGAATTACTGTACACTTAAGGTGTGGCGAATCTCTGTAAGGTGAAAGAGTGTGGCGGCTCTTTGATGTATTCTTTTCTGTTAGTGTTAATACAAGATAGTGTATTGTCTCTCATATTCTGTGCTATTGGTGAATTCTAGTTACTTGTGTTTCTGGTTATTTCCGCATATTCTATTGCTTATATATTTGGTAATCATACTGTGCTCTATCTGAGGAGCAAGATCCTAACCAGTGGAGTCAGAGCATGTTTGTTGTTCCCTGATTTCCTGACAAGTGGTATCAGAGCCTTGGTTGTAGGTTCTTGAGCTTGATACCAACAAGTGGTATTAGAGCTTTTGGTTGGGATACTAACAGATTGGTGTAGATCTGGGTAGTGTGTTTTGATTACAGGTTACTCACAGGGTTTCTGTTTGAGTGGGAGTTAAGCAATGTCAGAAAGCAGTCAACTATGAATGGACAAGTTCAATGGCAAGAACTACCAATTATGGAGGATGCAGATTGAGGACTATCTGTATCAGAAAGATTTGTACTTACCGTTGGGTGGGGTTGCTAGCAAACCCTTTGATATGAAAGATGAAGAATGGGAGGTTCTTGATCGGAAGGCTCTGGGATCTGTTAGATTGAGTCTTGATTCATCTGTGATTTCCAGCTTATCACAGTGTAAGACAACGGTGGAGTTGATGAAATCTTTGGCAAATTTATATGAAAAACCCTCGGCTTCAAACAAGGTATTTCTTATGAAGCGTTTATTTAATTTGCAAATGTTGGAAGGTGGATCTATTCATAGCCATCTTAGTGATTTCCATGGTTTAGTAAACCAGTTAAGTTCAGTGAATATTGTATTTGATGATGAACTTAGAGCTCTCTTAATCTTGTGTTCATTACCTGAAAGTTGGGAAGGTTTGGTAATGGCAGTTTCTAATACTGTGTCTCCTTCAAAAGTCTTAAAAGTGGATGATGTTGTGAGTGTAATCTTGAATGAAGAGATACGCAGGAAAAGCACAGGTGAATTATCCGGAAATGCTTTGAGTGTTGAAGGAAGAGGAATGCCAAGAGAGAGGACAGAGCGTGGGAGATCAAGGTCTAAGACAGGCAAGAGATCCAAGTCCAGGTATGGCAGAATAACCTGCTGGAAGTGTGGAAAGCAAGGGCACTTAAAGAGAGATTGCAGATCGGGTGAAGATCATCATGAAGAACATGAAGAAGAAGCAGATGTTGCAGGCTACGTTGCACAGGATGCTCTGGTATGTTCTTTGGATAAAGTAGAATCTTGGGTATTAGATTCTGGTGCCTCTTTTCATGCATCTCCACATAGAGAATTTTTTCATGAGTATGTCCAGGGAGACTTTGGAGAAATTTGTGTAGGGGATGGTAAGCCTTGTCAGGTTGTTGGCAAAGGCAAAGTGAAGCTGAAATTGCAGACAGGTGACACATGGGTGTTAAAGGAGGTCATGCATGTCCCAGTTCTGAAGCGGAATCTGATTTCGGTTAGAAGCTTGGGTGAAGAGGGTTGCACAGTAACTCTCTCAGCGGACTCTTGGAAGGTTACCAAGGGTACACTTGTTATAGCTAGAGGTAAGAAAGTAGGTACGCTTTATCTATCTACTTGTTTTACTGATTCTCTTTCTGGGTTATCTACTTCAGCTGTAGATTCAGAGATGTGGCCTGATAGGCTTGGTCACATAGATAAGAAGGAGATGCTGGTTCTTGAGTCAAAGAATATGCTTTCGGATTTGGAAGGCATGGATCGTGGTTCCTGTATGCAGAAGAAAAAAGTAAGGTTTCTTGAGGAATCCGATGTTAGTGACAAGAACGGGAAAGCCTTAGTTTTCAAGGAGAAGGTGACGGACAGAGTTCAGCATAAGGTGCAGAGGAATTATAAGCAGAGTAAAGGTGATTTGGACAAGGTTTTGATCCAAAAAGAGCTCGCGGGAAAAAGTCAGGTCTCACAAGAAAAACACAGAGACCGACGTCGGCAGGAAAACCGGCGTCGGCGTCCAGACAGGGACCGACGTCGGCTATGTGCAGCCCGACGTCGGTGACTCGGGGCAGACAGAGACCGGCGTCGGCCAGGGGAAAATGACGTCGGCAGAGAGGCAGTCACAGGGAACTGACATCGGTCGGCTGTAGACTGAGATGTGACCGGCATCGGTTACTGAGACGAATTTTGGGTGGATAGCTAGTTGTCATGGAGTCTCAAGCACCCATATGGAGGACTGAAGGTGTAAGTAAGTTCTTAAATTTGTCATTTCCCTTCTTTACACTACTTGTTGCTCACTTATGGCATAGGACCAGGAAGTTATTGAAGAAGCAGAACAGGTAGATCTAGGAAACAGTGGGAGCTAGGCATGGATGAGGATGTGATTCCTTGGAGGAGAACCAAATAGGTGTTTTGGGTAGTGTTGCCAGCTGGAAGTAAGCACTGAGAGACGAATGGATGTTGAGGATGAAGAAGAGAGGAAATGGATACATGAGATGGAAGATCAGGGTATATGATCTTGTATTAGCTGCAGGGCAATGGAGGTTTGATCATTGTGTTTCTCTTTACCAGGTTGGATAGTATTAGCTACACTATTCTATTTTCTGTATGATGTGCTTGTTGCAGGGTTACATATACAGGTATTTCTGAACTAAAGGTAAAGCTAGTTCAGGTGTTTGTCATGGAGGATCTGGGAGCAGCAAGATTCTTTGGCATGAGTGTGATCTAGAGACATGGAGGTCTTGTTGACTTTGTTTCAGGATGATTGTGTGAAGCCGGTTAGCACACCGATGGTTAGACAGCTCATAGAACAGGTGTCTTGATTCACATAGTGAGGTTGAGTGCATGGTATGTACTAAACCTGAGTTTTCCCAAGCAGTGGGAGTTGTCACAAGTTTGGAGTCAATCCGGGAGAGTAATACTGAAGGGCAGTTCAGTGGGACCAGCAGCAGGTGCACATGCTATGCAGGGTCAAGTTCTTCTTCTACATGGTTGTAGATGCAGATGTGGCAGGTAATTTGAATGACAGATTTTGCATCACGGATTTTGTGGTGGTTGGTCTTCAAGAGTAATCTTGAGGAGGGATACAAAGCCAAGGAAACAAACTAGACGGTGTACAGGTACAGGTACAGGTTGCAGCTGTTTATCTCCAAGTGGGAGATTGTTAGGGTGTGGAGCTAAAAGCTTCAACCTTTGCAAACTAGGAACTGAAGGTTGCTGAGTTCTATAGGAACCGGCGTCGGCAGCATGACCGACATCGGCAGGATCCAGTGCAGAAGGCAACCGGCGACGGCAGGAAGTCGGCCGACGTCGGCAGAACCAGACCAGCAGGGACCGACGTCGGTCGCCTGTGTGTTCCCGAAGTGTTCGTTTCATGGACAGTTAGTTAAGTGAACTATGAGTTTGCATGTCAAGACCAGCCAGAGTCTTGGGCTGCGAGGACAATTGTCTAAATTAAGAGTCTTAGTTATTGTTTGAGTTAAGGATCTATTTATAGACCCATTGGCATGTATTGTTTAACGCATGAGATAGAAAGGAAGAGTTCCTTCTAGTTGTAAGATCTATGAGTTGCAGGTTGTTGCAAGCTCATTGGTGATCTACATGTAAGCTTGGTCTTTGAATTGCAGGTTGCAGGTTCATGAGAGATCAGCTTGAAGTGCTATAGAGTGCTTGATGTACCGGCAGGGTTATTACTGACTGGTTGGTGAGGTGAACACCAATTCTGTGTGTGAGTTGGTTGTTGGGACCATTTTTTGTGTAGGAGAGTGTGTGTGAGAAGAATTACTGTACACTTGAGGTGTGGCGAATCTCTGTAAGGTGAAAGAGTGTGGCGGCTCTTTGATGTATTCTTTTCTGTTAGTGTTAATACAAGATAGTGTATTGTCTCTCATATTCTGTGCTATTGGTGAATTCTAGTTACTTGTGTTTCTGGTTATTTCCGCATATTTTATTGCTTATATATTTGGTAATCATACTGTGCTCTATCTGAGGAGCAAGATCCTAACCAGTGGAGTCAGAGCATGTTTGTTGTTCCCTGATTTCCTGACATTTTTAACCAATATGTTTCACCTTAAACTTTAATCAACCCATCTCCCTTACTTAATTCTTAATCATGTGTGGAATGTATGTGACTCCTACTGTAGTTGGGCTTTTAGATTTCAAGTGGTTTGGTCTTCTTGTATTGAACCAAAAAAACTTGTTTTAGATGGTTGTTATTGTATGATAAGTTAGTTGCTAGTAAATTGATTTCTAAATTTAGTGACTTTCCTCCCTTTTGTCTAGTATGTAGTGACGTTGAGTCAATTCAACATATTTTCTTTTCTTCCCAATTACTACTAAGATTTGGAAATGTTGTCCTTTTAGTTTGTATATTATTTTTTATTATGAAATTAAGTGGTTTAATATTACCCTTGGATATGTCTGTTCTCAAAAAAATTCATTATTTTTTCCATAAATTTTGGTTAGTGTTCTTAACTAAAATATTATAGTTTATATGGAAGCAAAGGAACCATGATATCTTTCAAGGTAGAGTTAGGGTACTTAATGACTTCACAATTGAATTCATTTTAGTAATCATGGCTATGTGGATCTATTTGCAACTGAAGATTCCACAAAAATAATTGAAGCACTTCATGTATACTAAGATTTTGAAAGTCACTTTTGATTGCATCCTAGACACTATAGGTTATCCAAATCTTAGGTCACATCCTAACTACAGTATTTCACATACAACTACTACTAATGTAACTATTTTTGAATATGAATGGTCCTATATTAAATAGTCCTACTTCAAGTAGGCAAAAGAGCTTATTCCTTCTTGGATGTACTCTTTCAATTATGATAAAAATGGCACCAAGGGATGGAAAGAATATTTGAAGGACTGTATGGAAATTAGTTAAAGCTCTGGCATGGAAAAATCCAATGTTGGTGATAGCTCATTAGTTGGTGAAGAAATGTAGTTGGACATTGGTGTTCTTGTGGTGGATAATAATCCCTTACAATATTCCCTTGAGGCTCATTTGGAACCTCCTTTGGTTCAAATTGAAGAATAAAAATAGATTTGGCATACCTTCATATAAACTTTAAATAACTTACTAACAAGTTGGAAAAAATGGTTGACACATGTGGTATTAAGGAAGCCAATGAAGTAATGAATTTCATTTATGATAACAGTTTTAGCCTGTTACTAGAAAAAGTTGATAGGTATTTCCTGCCTGAATAGGTTTTAGTAGATAATTCTCAAAAGGGACCTATGATAACACTAAAGTTGGGACCTAATAGAGATAATCTGGATTCCATTGATGGAATCAATGAAAATTTGAATGGCTAATGGTTTTAATGGGTGACTTTGTCATATGTTGGACATATTGGTTTTACTTTCTACTTTTATTCATTTATATTGATGCCTCTTGTGTAAGGCATTTTTATATTGTCATATCATTTATTTTCTAATAAACTCTAATATATAATTGGTTGGTTGCATTCATCTACCTATACAATATTACTACTATTTTGTTAACCTTCAGGTGATTTACTCTTTTATGAACAATATTTAAAAATAAAAAATGGAGGCTAAGTGTAAAGAGGGGCCACATTTTTTTGGGCGGTGGTTTATTACGAAGTGGGTCCACTTTGATTGATGCCATTTTTTATGGTGGTGAATCATTTTAAATAGAGGAGGCACTATTTTTTACTTTGAACATGACACCTTTTATCATTTTTTTCCTCTTTTCTTATCTCTTCTCTTGATATCCTACTTGACTCATACCATTTGATCATTTCATTTTGGATGCATTTTTGGCAAAGCCTAACTTTCATAACTTCTTGTGAAACTCAAACCCATATTATATTTTGTGGATGTATTTTTGGCTAAGTGTGGCATTTGATTCCTAAGAATGCATTGTCACTAGTGACACCATTTCAAGGATTTATCTAATTTTTGGATGCATTTTTGGATGAGTTTGATGTCCATTTTTTAGTGTATATTGTCACTTGTGCTACTATTTCATATATTGATCTCATTTTTGGATGCATTTTCAGTGGAGTCCAACATCCTACATGTTTTGGGTGTTGATTTTTTCGATTGTGTTTTTGCATTCATAATTATTTGTGCCACTTGCCACACTCTTAAATTAGAAAGTGACATGATATATTCTATGATCCACACGTTGATCCTCTTTCTTTTTGTTTCTTCCTTGGTTGAGATATCTTATTATAAATTGTATTTTGGGATAATTTTTTGTTGATGACTTTCTTTGACAAACTAAGAATCTCTTCTAATGTATATAGTGTTAATTTGTTCATGTTTTGGTGGTTTATTAGGATCACTCTAAATTTTTTGTTTCATGTGGTGTTTATTGCTTTGGCCTCTTTATTCCCTCATGTGTGGATGTCTTTTTATTTGTATTATTTTTGTTTGATTCTTCCATCACCACCTTGGCCATCTTCTTTAGTGATGCCAATGTACCATTTTTGCACTAGTTTGAGTTTTTTGAATTCCTCTAGTGTACATGAGTATCGTATTAGGAACTTTATTTGTTGTAACCCATGTGAGGATTTTTATTTGTTAGATTTCATTCAAATTTTTTTATTTGATTTGAGATAGTGGCATAAGCTCTTATATTTGATATTTCCTTATGCATATATGCCTTTTTTCACACTTTTCACTATTTTATCCATTTTTCTTTGATTTTATCTTCAACATCCTTTTATTTTTTTATAGTCTATGGAAATTTTAAATGGAGATATTCAATTGGATTCTAGTGTTAATAGGGTGATAATCAAGTAGTGGCTTTGACCACTCATACAGTTTCTTAGAGAAATATACTTCTCAAAAAAATTGAGTTGGATTTGACCACTCATATGGTTTTTTGGTGTAATTTTTTGTATTTTTTACACCTTTTAACACTTTCCTCTTATTTAGGATTTATTATAGTACATATAGTGTCAATTATGCTATTTTATCAAGTAGTGAATATTTGTGACCACTAATGTAGATTGGGTTTGTGAGATACTTTCTTTGGACACATTATGGAGCCATTATTTCTTAGAGTATATATATTCACAACTTTGGTATCTTTTTTTAAGGACACCAGTGTGGATTTATTACTAGTATTTATTATCAATTATCACCATTTCATCCAAATTATTTATCAAAGACATCCATTTCCATCTTTTCCTAGATTAGCATTAAGGAGGGGGGTGTTTATGTAATACTTCCTTAGGTTCCTTCTTCTACCCAATATTTTGGAGATCAATGTTTCTTTTGAGTGATCCTCATATTTAGTACTAATTCCTACTTTGTCTTTGTAGTTATAGTGACTAGAATATAGGTATTATATTGAGATGGATTGGCATTTATTGTTACACTTGACTTCAAACTGCATTATCTTCTTCTACATTGGTACCCAATACGGCCTAGTTTTTGGGACCTATCTTCTAAGGATTTTGATACTCTATTTTTTCACTGCTCCCTAGGTTTCACTTAATTTATGGTGTTGGTATAATTTATTTTTATTCACCTTCAATTAATATTACTTAGGTAGATTAGTTATCTTTTATATTTAGTTAGTGTGTGCACACTTTATGTGCCACCAACTTTAGTGGACTTATTAGTTTGGTTTGGTGACTAAGTGGGGGTCAACATTAAATAATTATTCTATCTCTCATATTTATATGTCACTCTTAGTAGATATTAATATACTAACACAACAATATAATGGTTATTTATTGTGAGATGCCTATGTGAGAGATTATGTACATTTACTCCATGTAGTAATAATATTGGGAATTTGCCTATACGCATTAATGGCTTTCATTGAAGCAATGGTCTTTAAAATAGATCATAGGTGATTGGGTGTTAACCACTATAATAACATCATAGATTTAAAATATTTTATGAGGAAGTATTAAAAAATCACTTAGAAGTACAAGATTACTAGTATAGGTATACAATAACTTGCTTCATTTAATCATTTATTTTTCCAAAATTAAC
This sequence comes from Torreya grandis, assembly GCA_037957365.1. Lineage (NCBI taxonomy): Eukaryota > Viridiplantae > Streptophyta > Pinopsida > Cupressales > Taxaceae > Torreya > Torreya grandis. Next base: position 1,739,490 of record JARHVA010000922.1, on the reverse strand, counting down.
TTGTTCTATTAAACCTTGTATAAATAAATATTATTTTTAGGTATGAATACAAATATAGAGGTTCTTCACATATTCATGGATTCATCTACGTAAAATATGCACCAAATATTTATACATTAGATTGGGAAAATCAAACTATAGTTGAAAATCTAAAAGCTTATTTTGAAAAATATATACAATTGGACTCCATGTAATAACTTTCATATAGATGAAATGGTTCATCATTATATTCTTGATGACCCATGTTTAATAAATAAAATGGACATACTTTCAAGCCATCATTTTCTTAACTATGAAGATCTTTTGAATCATTTTCAAATGCATACTAAGTGCATAGAAGAAACATGTTTTAACAAGAAAAGGAATGATTTTTTAATATCAGTACAAAATGCCTTATGAATGGAATCAAGAATCTTGTACATTTATTAAAATTAATGGAGCCAGGAAAGTACAATCCTTTTTGTAAAAATGATAAATTGAATATTCATAATCCATCCATGCCTTCCATTTGGAGATCAAATAACGATTGCCAGCCTATTATTTCACAAGAATTTGTATTAAAACATATTGTAAAATATACTTTGAAAGTAGAGAATTGGTATGAAACCTATCACCATGTGATAACATGAATATCTAAAATTGAAAGCTTGCATGAATTATCTTAAAATGACTTTATGAAAATTTTAATTGATAGTATTATTGATCATGATATTAGTGCACAAGAAGTTTTCCATCTTTTACAAAAATGCCCACTTATTATGTGTAAACAATCACTTATCTCATTAAAATTTGGAAATAAAATTGTACACCATGATTCCCTTAGTTCTATTAATTTGGATAGTACTTCAAACTTCATTAATGTATACATAAATTGACCTTATTCATTAGATTCACTGTCACTTATAAAAGTTACAATACATTAGTCATATGAAAAAAATCATTATGGTGAAATTTGGATAAAAAATATGTACCAACTATTGTTCATGTCTCACCTAGGTTATTTGAAATTCCTTTAAAATATTCTAATGCCTTTGCATTGTTCAATTGGATCAAAATTATTTTATACAAACATTTTTGCAACATTATTATAGATTTTGATTGTTCTACTAAATAGATAGTTAAAAACTATGAAAGTATGCATTGTTCATACCACCCATGGCATATTTATTGTATAGTTTATAAAAATTAATTTCTTTTAAATGATGAAGTTCCAGATGATGACATTTTTCATCACAACTTTGAATAACTTGATGATGGTATTTTTTGTCACAGTTTCTCCCAATAATGATATTTTGCTTAATGAGCTTGATATTATTAGTTATCTTGATTTTGATATACATTATATCAAAAATGATACTAATAATTTAGATTCCTTAAAGGAAGTGGTGACTTCTTTTATATAACTAAATCAAACAAGATAACAAATTTATGAATCCCATTCTACCAATGCATCCACTTAAATGCATTATCTTCAGAATAACAAATTCCTCTTAATATTATTATGAATCACTAAAATTAATAAAAACACATGATGAATAAATTGTAATAAACACCAAATATGATCTTATTATTATTAGAAACCAAGATACAATATTTATATATATTTGCCAACTATTTACAAGTGAGTTACAACTCTAATTTGGGTCCACAATGAGTGGCAAAATCACTCAAAATAGAGTGACATGAATTAACTAAATTAAACTACATAAATACAAATAGATCACTCAATAACTAAACTGAGTGAACTATAACTAACTATCACACTAGACATAAATGATTTATTTAGCATAATTATGAATTAATCTACCTAATTAGATAAATAAATCTATTTCTATCATTCCCCACCTTAATTTATCATAGTCTCAAGTGAACAAGTGAGAGATTCTCTAAATGCCTCAAATTTTCATGTGCAAGATATTTTATGAATATGTTTATATGTTATTATTCTGTTAGGAAAAATTGGAGATATATGTTGTATTGTTGAGCATGTTCACATATGTAATGAATTTTTACTTCAATATGCTTGGTGCACTCATGAAATATTGGATTATGAACAAGTTTAATTACACATTAATTATTATAATGAAATATGGTATGTTACTTATATAGAACACCCAAACCTTCAAGTATGCAATGTATCCATATCATTTCATAGACAACTCCTCCTGTGGAATGATATTATGATTTAGTAGAAGATTGGAAAAAACATTTTGTTTTTATAGATTGTAAAATTGAATATTTTAATTATTATTATTTGTAAAGGGGGGTTTTATATAGGGACCCCACCCTAATACAAATGAGGGGTATGAAAACCATTATCGTTATATAAAAACCTAATGATTTGATAATGAAAGACACCAATAGTAACATTAGTCTTATTCTAAAACTAAATATTTATATCATCTTAGTATTATATATTTGATAGATATTAATTAGGGATATACCCTTCAACTCTAGACCTCCTTATTACTAAAAGGTTCACATTCACCATCTCATTATTCCTAAATGCTTATCTCTTAGTCAAATCCATATCATTATGATGACCCAGGTCTCTTGAACTATACAAAAAGCTTAAAATTTGACAAACATCCTTCACTCATTTTCATATCCATAATTTTTTAAAACATTTTAGACACTACTAGCCACAAAGGAACACTACCACCGATGGTAGTGTCTAAATCTTTATCTAGTATCCAGTGGCCAAAATTCATAAAAATTAAAAAATAATTTAAACTCATGGGTCAAATTAATTATATTATTGAACCCTATTGTGAGATATTTTCAAAATGTATGGTATAAATACAATTCTAATACTTCTCATTCCCCATCTAGAAAATATTAAGCAAACAACTACAAAATCTAAATCAATCAACTGCACAAGTGCTCTATTATTACTATTCATCCTTATTTTCATATAAATCATAATAATAGTCATATTATAGGTTTAAAGTATTCAAATAACATCCCATGACTGATATTTGTCAAATTACAAGCTAGATCATTATATGCATTTTTAGATTGTATGTTTCTCCCTTATGAACACATTTTCCCACACATAGTTGATAATTACATATGTCTAAGGCCCTCCTTAGAGTATGGGATATGTAGGAAATGCTCATTGATATAAGGGTATTTGGCATAGCTTGACACCATGAGCCTACTAACCCATTTTTCAATAAACTCATTATAAGGGTGAAGAGGGATGAAGAAATAGGGTTTGATCAAATGGAAAAGAGTGAAAACCTATGTATAATATCCAAATACATTTGTATAAAGGTGAAAAAACCTATAACTTAAAATTTAGATGAATCCAGATCTAGTCATTATTCCATACTAGACACCTGAGACACATTCAAATACTAACATCAATGGTAGTGTCCAAATCTAACAGTAGTGTTTGTAGTCATAAAAGTATATTTTTATAATCTAAGGACTAATATAGAACACTGATCCTACATAATTTAAACTTACTTCAAGTACATATTTACCTGTAATAAACTAGTTGAGTATCATTGTTTCTTATGTATTTCAATAACTTTTAATACATGTACCTTACTATTTTTTAACAATCTCAATTGTATAAATTTATAATATTGTTTATCTAGGTTTTCTATTAATTGTCTTGCTATAGATTGTTTATCATGCTTTTGTTATAAATACTTCTATATTTCTTAACCCTATCCCCCCACATACTAACTTTATGGTTAGACATTATAGTAAACTCATCCTCTGTATTTGAACTAAGCCCTAAATTCTACTAGGGTTTAACCTTCCCAAAAAACTTATTTTTTAGATTTATGTATTTTATTTTTCAAATCTTAATTTATTTTCATGTGTGTAGCTTAAGGAATGCTTCTTTATAGTTTTTTCCCCAAACCTTCTATTATTTTATTATGGTTTTGTGTCGAGACTTAGATACCACATAATGGATGATTTTATCGATAACCCTTACAAACCTCATCCTTTTGATATCTTGTTTAATCTTTCTGATGATCAATACATTACTTATGAGGATATTATCACAAACCAACAATGTTCTAAAACATCTCTTTTTTCTTAAAACTATGACTATCATAAGACCAATAATGAAAGTGTAAGTCATAATTATTATGTTAAATCTCATATTATGACTTCACATTACCCTTATGATTATGATTGTGATTCTAATTGTTTTTATGAGGAATCTAATTCTCCAACTCCTAATACATCACATGGTTTAGAATCCAATGATGAGTTATTTGAATTAAAGTCAAGTATACCATTTGTTTTTCATATAATTTAATGTGATATAATAAACAGGAATAAAATTAGCATTCATGATGTTGAAAGGAGAAAATTTTCATAATTAACACATTAACCCATAGTTAAATGTGTTTCCTCTCTACTTAATGATGAATATTTTAAAAAGGATGGATGTTTTCCTTCTTTACATAATATTGATAATGTTTAAAATCTTATTTATTATTTGGATTATTTGTTTAACCCTAATTTGGATATGGATCCTAGTTTACTGGTTAGGGTTAAGGATATAAAAATCATAGGACACAAGGGTGAATATCAAATCTACAGTAGGGCAATTAATGTCCTAAACTTAGATGCACCATATGTTAAATTTATAAAGCTAAGATATGTTATTAATGTAAATTAAAACTATGCTAGATATATAAATGACATAATATAAATTATTTAGTTGTTTATGATTTCAATACAGTGTTGGATCTAGTACAGGTAGGAAGTAAGAAGGAAGATATTTTTAGAATAGTTTTTAGATTTTAGATCTGGTGCCTCTAGCTCTTTAGACACTTATGTTAGCCTAGGATAATTGTGTCAATACTAGTGTCTGATATCGATGTTAGTATCATATAAAGAATACTTTATAAAATAGGATTTTACCATGTATATGATTATGGTTTTGGCTCTATCTTCACTCTGGTGCATTCATATCTAGTTTATGTACTATCACTCAAAATGAAATGGCAAAACCTTGGCTTTGTATCTTCAATACGATCTTGGGGGAAAATGGGTTAGTGAACATATGATGTTGAGCTAACTCGTAATGAATCATTGTTAAAAGGCACTCCCTACATATCCAATACTCTAAAAGAGGGCCTCATATTCATGTATTTCTCCCCTACATGTTGGTTTGTGACTAAATCATGCAATGTCTAAAGTAAAATAGTAACCTAGCTTGTAACTTTGAAAATATGACCTTATGACTACTAATTTAGTATTTTAGACCTATAGATGTGATGTACCTATGATTAATATAGAAATAGGGAAGATTTGATCAATTGAGTGTTTGATATAGTGTTTTTTGATAAGTGACTTAGTCTCTTTGGTCTTTTCTAGGTGAAAAATGAATGAGGGTTGATATTATATTTATATAAATACTATTAGAAGATAAATCAGATTAAATCACTTAGTCCACCCATTGTAACATGTTTCATTTACAAATTTGATGACTTTAGGGCACTGAAAACTTGCATTGTGCCAATATAATAGCATCAACATTACTATCTGACCTAAACATTAGTGTTTGGGGAGAAAGAGAATAGACATAGGACCAAAACTTGTATAAGTTTACTATAAGAACATTTTAATCATTCAAGGAAATATGGAATGTCTGTGTCATCAATATAATGTTGGTCAGAATAAGATATAGACCAAGGGGCACAAGATAGAGTAGATGTGAGACTTGTAAAAGTAATGTATGTGTATAACTAAGAGGAACAACCAAGGTCATGATTTTTCCTAGTGTACAAGACTTACATGTTATATAATCACAAAATATAATCTACATTCCCCCTTTAATTTAGTAATGAAATTTATAGTTTAAAGGAAAGGAATAAGTACTTGGGTGTGTATACACACCTTGTCTTCACTTGAGTTGACTTTGAGTGTTTTCTTAGAGACTGAATTGCAACCAAGAACATGTTATAGTGTATAATCAATGCATATAATATGGGTCAAAATTACTTGAAATAGACTTAAATTGAAATAGAAAGGTTTAAGAGTACACCTATGTGTCGATGTAACTACCTTATTAGAAAATTATTACAAAATATGTATCATTGTAAGGATATGAAAATATTATTAGGATAAATATAGATAATTATTTTAAATTACATATATCCAATAAGATAGAGAGAGATTGGAAGGCACATGCCCCTAACTTTGAAGCAAAATTGAGTTGCCACCTAGTAATTGAGATTAACTCAACCATGCAACCCAATGGTACTTGTAACCTAGTGAGTTTGGATGATCAAGTCTAAACTAAAAACTTTTCAATATTGAGTAATTTATTCACCCCAACAATACAAAAACTTCAACCAAGTACTATAACAGATTGGCTTGTTAAAGTCCATAAAAGTCTATTAGGTATCAATACACATAAATGTTTTATAATCTAAATTTGATTTAGATTTTGTAATATTATGAATATGTTGCATATAATATGGACTTTATATTTGTCCCATGCTAAAACTATGTTTAAAAATGGTACCATGTATAGAATTCTAGTACAAATGTGTATTGAAATCATATAACCATGTGCTTTGTCTAATTCAGAAAATGGTGTAAGTGTGGAAGACATGATTCCAAAGCTTGCCCCTACTACATATGGAGAAATATAAAATTGATATAAGTATGAATTTTGAGGACATGTTTCTAAAACATGACCTCACTATAAATTGGAGGTGTTGAAAACTAAGTGTGCAGAACATGCTTCCAAAGTATGCCTCTACTGAATCTAAAACTATGAATGTGTGGAATCCATGTCCATATGACATGCCCCAGTGTAATTAACATATTATAATGTCCCTTTTTGGAGTAAGATAAGTAAAAAATGGATTTTCAACAAACTTAAATAGAAACCCTTGAACAAAATCAACAATTAGAATAGGCTTGCCAAACCCTAGCGACTAAGGTAAATTGGTGATTTATGCCCTAAAATTCCTCCAAAAACAATGAAAATTTATTTAAAAATAATTAATGATTTTTCAAACCCTCTTATCCAAATATTTTAGTAAAATATTAAATTCTAAATTTTATTTTCAAAAAATATAATAGATATAAGAAAACTCAATATCTCGCAATATATTCCACGTATGAATAAATTTGATGGATCAAAAAGGAGATTAAAATATTTGAAAATTTATGAGACCAAATTCAAATTTTTTTATTAAGTGAAAGTGGCCCAAAAGTGAGTTCCAAACCAAAAACTATGGTGTTTCCCAACAAGTATAATTCCTACATTTTTCTTCCTATAAATTCCAATACAGCCCTAATAAAAAGGGGTCTTTAGTATAAAAACCTATTTGATGCCCATAAACATCCCCAAAAACCTTATGAATGGATCCCAAGAAGAAGATAATGCACCACAATCGATAGTCACACTTTCTAATGCAAGTCACTGCCCTAGAAGAGGGTCAAATCAGTGAATCAATGAATCTAAAATAAAAATATAGTATCTAAAAGTAGTTCTACCCTGAATAGGAGTGGAGGTTTTCATCCTTAATAACTACTATCCTTAAAGGTTTTCATCTTCAAGTCACTTATCCAAGTTTTTCATTGTTTAGCCTCAAAATCAAATATCATAAATTCAAGGTCCTTTTTTAAAAGATCATCATACCACCTTTTATAACGAATTTTCCCACAAGTCCTCCCTTAAAAGGGGAGTTCCACTTGGAGGGATAGTTAAAGTGAATTTAAAATATATTTTCCATTTTCTTCATTAAGGTTTAAGCTAAACCTTTCTCACAAGTTACCTTTTAAGTTATAATATATAAAAATATATATTTTATAACTTAAAATTATAACCAATGTTTCCATTTTTCCCTTTCTTCCCTTATCTTAGGGAAAGCACCAAAATAACTATGCTAAAGATCATGTTCATTCTTAGGGAAAAATGGGGGACATGACAATCCTCCCTATCAATAATTCATATTCCTCAAGCAATTAAAATATCTATGAAGGTGTCTCAGCACTCCTTACTATGCAATGTCCACTTGTAGTTATTTCTTAAGGAAAGGAATCCTCAATTCACATCCTAATAATATTATTATTATAAGTTGAGGGCTGACCCCAAGAATTTTAATTGTTATAAAAACCATTTATAGGCATATCATTCCCCCATAATAATTTTCCATGAATGTACATATTGTTTCTAATAATCCACCAGCCCTTATCATCCTCCTAAATAGCCCTTCAACTATATTCTCCTCTAAACAACTCACTACCCCAAGCATAGGCTTCCCTATACAACTCAAAATAGTTATCATTATTCTTCATTTAATTTTTAAAACTCTCAAAAACATGTCTTACAATGGTTGTAAACCCCTAAGTTGAAGCTATCATCAATTATCCCCTTAACAAAGATAAAAACATCTCATCAACCAAACTATACTTGCTACTCAAAAATGTAGTTATGATTTTTAGCATTGAAATTACTCAAAAATGTCTACTCATTAACTACCAAGTTAAAATTATATGAGTTCTTCATCCATATAATTATATGAGCTCTTCATCCATATATCTTCAAGGGATGTCAATATGTACTCACAAGTTGAACTAGGTGAGCTCAAGCTGCCAAAAGGATCATGATTGAAATGTGTAATGTGATTACCCCTTATGAATATGTCCATTTGAAATTTAGTCATGGAGTGTAAACTATACCTTGGTAAGCATATAAAAAATACTTAATGTATCCCATGTACCATGACAAGCTTCCCCCAACCCAAAATCATTTTGTTTCCAATTTTCAAAAAGAGAACCATCTTGAAACAACTTAAAGACATACCTTATATGTAAATATCATGGAAATGTAAGAAATTTTCCATTGGTGTCCTCATGATTTTTTATTGTCTTTTCCTTTATTTCCCTTTTCTAATAGTATCAACAATGTTTGGGACACACATTGAGACAAAAAAATACCCCAACTTCAAACTTAGAAAGGGTTGTACCTTACTTGCACAGTCCAAAATTTTGACATGAAAGAGGGACCCCATTTCCCCTACATTTTTAAAAATTACAAGGAGCTGTATCATGAAAAAAATATCATAATCTATGAATTTTTTGGGAAGTTAAGTTGGCCCTACAAACTCATAATTCTATAAGTGTAAAGGGGATTGATTTTTCCATAAAACATTATGTTTACCTCTAATGTTTAAGATCTAGGACTTTGCCCAATTCAATAGGGTTCTAATTACCTCATCATTGTCCTCTAACAAACCCTTGTAGCATGGAATAGGGAGCTTACCCTTAGATCTTATGGGTTGCCTATGCACAGTAATAATCCTTCCATCTTTCCTTTCAAAAACATAACAAACTTCAAATTTAGCATGTCTTACTAATTTTTTGGTAGGGTTGTCCTCTCTTGGGGTTAATGGCTGCCAACACTTATAAATTATAGTGTTATCTCCATCATCTTTGCTCAATATTATGTGGTAAGTCCCTTCATTATTCTCAACTCTTATGACCATATCATTTTCCATATTGACCAAATCTTCCAAGAATGGAATTTGATATTTTTTTGGACACCATAGTGTCTGCTCCCACTCAATATTTTTAAATTCTTTTGCACCTTTTATTTCCATTATATTTGGATCACATTATGAATGTACACATATAAATAACATGTTAGTAAAAACAAGGGTGTTTAAAAACACTTTTTGATCACCTTATCAATCCTTATGAACATGATATGCACTCATTATTGATGCCTTGATTTTTAATTATAACCCATTCTCACCCAAATTTCAAATGATGTGCCTATGTCACTCTTATCATGGTTGTAGCAAGTTATTTTCTCTTCAAATTCCTTGTAATGGATGGAAATCTACTTAAACATTATTGGACCACCTCCATGGTGTTAAGGTGTGGTAAACACACCTTTCTAGGGCCCATATTCACCATATAGATAATAAACCTTAGGGGAAACAAGATGTAAATGTGAAAAATAGTCGTCAACAAGTCACAAATATCCCTCATAATGAACCATACGTCATAACACCTATTACCTATCACCACTTTCATGATTATCCAAGCTAAACCTTTGATAAACCCACATAAAACATAATATGAGTGGGATTTATAGATATTTTAATAGTCATGAATTGCTCTTTTTCCCCTCCAAAATAGTGGTATTTACCTTAAACAACTTACACTTTGTGACTCCACATAGCACACCCTTACATACACAACACTAATCAAGGTGTTTTCATTCATACCATGGATGTTGAAGTGTGATTTACTGCATGAAGTCTAATTTACAAGACATGGAAATGAAAAAAAATAGTTATACATACCTCAATTGTTGCCAATTGTTGTACACCTTTGCCTTGCATGCTTCCTTTGGTCACAACCACCTTATGTAAACTTTTAAATCTAGCAAGTAAATAATGATGCTTGACATGATTTGGATTTGTTTGTATTCTCTTCATCATTATCTTCACCTTAACATTATTTGTCATGATTCAAAGGCATTGCTAACCTCCTTGCATGAGTTCCAAAAAACTTGGAATTTTGACCTTATCTATCACTCTTTCCCCACCAATATGTAAAATGGAATTCTCTTAATTTTTAAAACTATCATAATGATGTTTTAATAACTCACCTTACCTTTTAAACTCCCTTAGATTTTTTCTACCTTTAAATTCTATCAATTTTTCCTTCCTTGCCTCTTTATCCATTCATCACAACTCCCTTGGGTCCTTGCTATAAGGGAAAAAATTTCTTCCTCTTGGATTGGAGTATTTTTCCCATTTTTCCTTAATATGGAGGATTTTTCCATGAGTTATGCACCTTCCTTATTAAAATCTAAATTATCATATTTTCTTATTCCTTCATTGGAATCTTCATGAGGGTTTGTCCCTTCCTCTTTTCCTTCTTCATACATGATTTGTTCTTTTTGACAAGTGGATGCCCCACTTGATTCCTTTTCCTTGGTTCAACCTGTAATTAGCTCCCTCAATTCAACCACCCATTTTCCTTCTACTTGTATATCTTTTTGTTTTTTATCAACTTGCTAGAAACCCTCATTCTATTACCCTAAAAGTTCTAATTTTTGTAACTCATATAACACTTGGCTTTCCCAAAATGATTATTTTTTCCTCATATTAAGGTTCGGGATCATCCAAATGAGCTTCTTACTAAATTCCTTATAGTTATCTATGAGGTGATGCCCTTGAATTATCAACCCCTTGTGCCACCAATCATGGGTAGCCCCTTAAAAATTTGTTGTGATGAATCTTAAGGCATCCTCTACCTCTATGTGATGAAGTGAAAGGTATGTACCTAATTTTTCAATACATGCCCTAGAGGAAATGTTTATAGAACCTTCAAATGTGATAATAACAATCTTCCTCAAAACATCATGTAACTCCCGTCTAACTCAAGTACTACCCCGACTTCTTTTCCATTATACAAAACTCTTTAGATCCATATCCTTCCTAAAAGGGGATGTGTACATCATATAATTCTCATAAATATCCATCAAATCCATCTAAATGGAAGGTTGTTCCTTCCTTTCATGATCTTGGGATTATTTATCAAACTTTGTACTATCCAAAATTCCCATGTCATTATTTGACATGAAACCCTTAAACCCCAAAACTAGCCAATAAATTGGCTCTAATACCACTATAATGTCCCTTTTTGGGATAACATAAGCAATAAATAGCTTTTCAACAAACTCTAATGGAAACCCTTAAACAAAATTAGAAATTTAAAATCAACAATTATTCCAGGCTTTCTAAACCCTAGCAACTAGAATAAATTGATGGTTTATGCCCTAAAACTCCTCCAAAAATTATGAATTTTTTTTTTCAAATAAATAATAATTTTTTAAACCCTTTTATATAAACAGTTTCAAAAAATATTAATTTCTAACTTTTATTTTCATCAAATACAACTAAAATAAAAAATTTAATATCTCCCAATATATTCCACATATGAATACATTTAATGGCTCAAAATGGAGATAAAAATATTTATAAATTTATGAGACTAGATTTAGAATTTTTTATTAACCAAAAGTGGCCCAAAATTTAGCTCCAAACAAAAAACTCGGGCATTGACCTATAAATTAATTTATGCCTTTTTCTACCTATATATTCCATTGCATCCCTAATAAAAGGGGTCTTTTTTACATAAACCTATTTGATTCCCATAAATAATCTTAAAACCATTGTAAATAGATCCCAATAAAAAGCCAAGGCACCACAATCAATAGTCATACTTTTCAATGCATCTTGCTACCCTAGAAGAGGGTCAAATCAATGAATCACTAAATCTGAAATGTAATTACATCACTTGAAATTAGTGTTAGCTTGAATAGGAGTGGATTTTTTCATCCCCAAACCCTTGTGTCCTTGAAGGTTTTCATCTTAAAGTCACTTAGCCAAGCATTTTGAGCTTTAGCCTCAAAATAAAATATCATAAATTTATGATCCTTTTTCAAAAGATCATCATATCACCTTTTATACCAAATCCTCCCACAAGTCCTCCCTTAAAATGGGCACTCCACTTAGATGGAAAGTTAAAGTGAATTTAAAATATATTTTCCCTTTTGTTCATTAAGGGTTAAGCTAACCCTTTATCACAAGTTACCTTTTAAGTTATAATACACACACACACACACACACACACACACACACACACACACACACACACACACACATACATGTACATATATACATATACATACACACACACATGTACATATATATACATATATACATACATACACATGCATACACATACATACATACATACATACATATATATATATATATATATATATATATATATATATATATATATATATATATATATATATATATATATATATATATATTTTATAACTTAAAATTAGAACCAATGTTTTCATTTTTCCATTTCTTCCCTTAGCCTAGGGAAAGCACCAAAAGAACTAGTATATAAAGGACTATTTAAAATAATTTGGACTTATACCCACTTAAAGTGGAGTGGAGAAAATTTTCTCCAAAAATAATTTTTTTAATTTTCCAAATAAATTGGATTGTTTCAAACCATTTGGGCATAGATCATTTTGAATGAATTAGACAATTTCACATACTTTGGACTTATACCCACTAAAGTGGAGTGGAGAAAATTTTCTTAAAAAATATTTTTTTCTATATTCAAAATAAATTAGATTGTTTCAAACCATTTAGGCATAGATCATTTAAATAAATTGGGCTATTTCAAATAATGTGTACTTATACCCACTAAAGTGGAGTTGAGAAAATTTTCTCCAAACATAATTTTTTATATTCCAAATAAATTAGACTATTTCAAATCATTTTGTCACAGATCATTTTGAATAAATTGGGATATTTCAAATAATTTAGACTTATACACACTAAAGTGGAGTGGAGAAATTTTTCTCCACAAAAACAATTTCTATATTCCAAATAAATTGGATTATTTCAAACCATTTGGGCATATATCATTTCAATTAAATTAGGATATTTCAAATAATTTGGACTCATACCCACTAGAGTGGAGTAGATAATATTTTCTCCATAAATATGTTTTCTATATTCCAAATAAATTTGAATATTTCAAGCCATTTTGGCACAATTCATTTTGAATAGATTGGACTATTTCAAACGTGTGTCGCTCTTATGGGCCTTTAGACTGATTGATCCTTTGACATATATTTTGTTACTAGGACATGTGGCACCATTTGGTTGGTCCTCTACCTATACCTCAATGAGATATCCCTATAGACTTGAAGTTCTAAAAACTACTAATAAGTGGACTAATGCATGAAGTATTTAATCAACCAGTTTCATCTTTGACCCTCACCACTAGACATAGCCCTAGCCTTGAGAACTCATAAAACTAGTACTATGAAAGTATCACAAGGCCCCTCAAGGTATATATAATATGAGGATGAGGAATAAAAATTGTGTGTAGATATTCAATACATTTAAAGATAAGCAATTACACTCATGCATAGGCAGTCAACCTATTTAAAGAAGTTGGCAAAATTTCTAATATCAATTAAATATGGTTTTATTGCTATGATTCACACAATGGAAGTCCCTATTATGCCTAATAAAAAAAATTAATACATATTTTTTTCCTACTAATTCCCTTGTAGGCATCATTTGGACAAAGACAAGGCAATATTATGAGCAATTGAGGTAGTTTAACATGTGGTGGCTTGAGGCTCTAGCTTTGATCATATCACACCTTCAAATTTCATAGGATGTCATGCAATATTTTGGGAATCATGGATTGGTAACTAAGTTTTACAATGGTACTGAAATAAAGGTGCATGAAAATAAGATGTGTAACAAAAGCAAATAAAACAAGAGGTACAAGATACAGTTGATAAAGAATTTCACTAAAAGGAGGAGGAATCCAAGTATGAAGTAGAGGAATAAGATGCCAAGGAAAAAGATGAGGCTGATGCCAAAGCTAAAGTATAGGATGATGTCAAAGCTATGGCTTAGGTAGATGACA